>JALMQS010000127.1:5547204-5864753 GCA_024734495.1 Forficula auricularia
TTTGTCCATAACTCTATTTAATTTAAATTTTAGATAGATTGTTTAAGTCTTTAAATCAGGAGTTTCCAACCTTTTGGCTTACAAGGGTCACATTTGAAAAAAAAAAATTGCCTCGGATAAAATATTATAATTCTATTGATATTTGTTATTTAAAAAAGATAGTTAATAATGTAGAAATAAGAACTTTTTAGCTCATAGTGAGCTTCTAATTTTACTTTTCGTAAATTTTATACTTGAAAATAGGTTCTCATAGTATGTAAATACATTCCTACATATTTACAAAAAGTGATATAATGTATTAGTATTTATTTATATTTTTTCCTAGATAATTAATATAAAATTCTAATAAACAGACAATATTCAATTTTTCTTTCATGTATTTTTTTTTTTTTTTTTTTTTTATAATGATATTGATACAAGAAGAAGTTGCACCAAGAAGGTACAGCCTCTGAAGTCCGTGGTGGACCCTTGTAACGTGAAGATAAGGGGAGATTTAGGGATTGGGTAGCAGTCGAAGGTATCTGTGGATGCTGGTCTTGAAAGATTGAAGGTTATAAGTAGCTGGAAAGACGGTCGGGGAAGAGAGTTCCAGTCTCTAGATGTCATAGGGATAAATGAATTGGCGAATGCGTTTGTTCGATTAGTATCTAGTTTAAGCGCGTAGGGGTGGTGAATTTTAGAAAATCGTGTATTTCGCGCAAATGAAGCCTTTGGTGGGATTATCGATTTTATTTCGTCAGAACAAAAGCCATGGTAATATCTATAAAAAAGGGAAAGGGCGGAGACAGATCTACGATGGGCTAGGGAGTCGAGAGTGTCAATTAATGTAGGATCGCCTATCAGTCTGATAGCTCGCCTCTGAATTGCATCTAAGGTAGTAAGAAGAGAATACTTGGAGGCCCCTCTCCACAAATGCGAGCAATATTCAAGGCAGGGGCGAATTTGAGCCTTGTATAATATAAGGAGTTGAGTGGGGGTGAAAAATCGTTTGGTTCGGAAAAGAAAGCCAAGCTTACAGATTATCTAATTGTTGTTCTAGAACATTCAATCAGAAAGTTTGGAAGTAGAAAATGTATTTCTAATGAAAATGGAGTCGAAAATAGACCAAAATGATAATTATTTTTTCGAAAATCTTGAAATATAGTTCCAGATTCAAAATTTAAAATTAGCACTTTTATTTTTCGAAAACTTCACAGTAGATTTTCAGATTTCTTATTTTAGAGAAAAAAAATTATCAGGCCAAATTGTTGTGTGTTTTCCAATATCTACATATACATCTCAATGTTTTAAGGAATTAATTTGAAAGTTTATATTAATACAAATTATGGACGGAAATGAAAATAATAGTTTTAAGGAATTTTATATATATATATTTATTTATATTTTGGGCCACGGGTTGGACAGCCCTGGTTTAAATTGAATGGGATTAAAGAAGGATATGAGGAATGATAATTTATTTTTTAAACGGGTCACGAATATAATAATCCCTGACTATCCATTTTCTATTAACATGTAAGAACGTGCAAAGGTCTAAAAGACAAGTCCTGATAAGTTTTAGCCTAGGAGAGAAATTATCAATTAATTGTGATTGTTCTAGAAAACCCCAATTCCTTGTCTCCTTGGGTACTAGAATGATTACTATAGACTTGGTTAGTGTCTTAGCATAAATTACTGAAATAATTATTATTTTAGAAAATGAAAATATGAGAAGAAGAATTTTTAAATATTCGAAAGTTGATTATTTTTTTTTCATCTAGTTGAGCTTATAATTTTGCTTTTAGTGAATTTTATTCTTGAAAAAAGCTTCACGTATTGTACAAATGTACATTCATATTTCGAAAAAGGGAATACCATAAATATATCTCTACATATAAATCTCAATGTTTTAAAGAACTTTATGATTTTATGTTGGGCCACATGCGGCATGCAGTGCTGGGCCGCATGCGGCCCGCGGGCCACAGGTTGGACAGCCCTGCTTTAATTGAAAAGTTTTTGTTTTGCCGAGAGTATAATAGATAATATATATATAATTTCGATATATATGTGTGTATGTTTATTTGCATCAAGCAGAGGACAAGCTCTTTGTTTCTCTTTGTGAGCCCTGCTTTAAATGATATTTTTACAAAAGAGATAGTAACAATTACGTTTTGTCAAATTCACCGGTTGATGATTCGGAAAAAATTTCCGGGTTAATCCATCCATGAATTAACTAAAAAAAAAATTGAATGAAATTTGCCAGTTAAGCCCACGAATCATCGGGTCATTGTTTTCAAGTTGAGACAGATATAACAAGAACAAATCAAGTCAAAATATGTTGGCAACAAAAAAGGGATGATTAAGTACAAACCGCAAAAACCATCAGAGCTTCAACATAAAAGTCATTTTTTTGTTTTTAGAATAAAATTAGCGAAAATTATATTATTCTTATGGGAGAATAGATTATAAATGTCCGGAGTGAATTCGCTGGATTTTATTTGTAATTATTAATTCTACAAATACATATATCTCGAAGAGATGTCACGCTATTATGATTTTCTCTAATGGTGTAAATATTAAGTAATATTAAGTAAATGACATTTTTAATTAAATGGGTTTTGTTTCTAATCATGTTTTAATTGTTAGGTGTACCAGGAATCAATCAAGCCACAGAATTTCATTAGTAAGTTTGTATTTAGGATTATTTGGCCCTCACTATTTCTTTAACAAATAAAAGTTTAATTATGAGAGAAGATAAAAGATTTCACTGTCGATGGTAACAGAATTGTTTTTATTTTAGGTTAAAAATAAAATAAAATGAGAGAGTCTTCTGTTTTTAAATAAAATAATTTTTAATTATTTCTAGAGACTATAGTTTTGAAGGCATTGCCTTCATCATCAGTCTATCACAAATATTTCAAATTAGTTACAAATTAAGATTTATACATAGAAAATTTTGAAAAATATATAATGTCTTAAAGACATAAATCTTAATTTGTAACTAATTTGAAATATTTGTGATAGACTGATGATGAAGGCAATGCCTTCGAAACTATAGTCTCTAGAAATAATTAAAAATTATTTTATTTAAAAAACAGAAGACTCTCTCATTTTATTTTATTTTTAACCTAAAATGAGAGAAGATGTTTGATTGTGAGCCATGAACTATGACGTAGTAAATAAAAAATGTCAATTAATTTATTATTTATTCACTGGATAAAATCGTCTAATTTTTCATTAAAAAAAAATCAAAAGAAGAAAAATAATTTGTGAAAATAAAAATTTCGACTAAGAAAGATAGCAAACGATCAGTGATCCAAGGATCTCTGTTAAATTAAGTATTTTTTTCTCGGTTAGTATTAAAAAGAGCTGAACTGAACTTCTCCCAGAATTTATACTCAGCTCTAATTAGACAAGGGCATTCTGAAAAATTGCCATTTGTAGATAATTTATATTTTTACACTGTCAAGTTGTTATTAATAGCTCATTTTATGTATGATATTGATGCAAGATGGTGCAAACCCTATAGTCCAGGGTGGAATAAGAGAAGAAATAAAAATCAAGAATTTGGTCGGATTTTACGCTACTGGAAAGATTAATACTGAAAGAAAGTTCACTTGCCGTTAGAAGTTATAGGGATAAACGTGTTGGCTAATCTTTTGTTCATAATTTGATAGCGAAATAATCATGTGTTTCGCACACTTAAGGTTTTAAAGGGGGTGATTTTATCTGGCCATAACAAAGGCCAAGGTAAATACCTAATATATATAAAAAGGGAAAAGAGCCGACACAGTTCTTCGATGGACTAGGAAATCGAGTGAGCCAGATAAGGCTAATGTTCTACCATATTAGTAGGAGAGTCCTCCTATGAATAGCATCAAGGGTGGCAAGAGAATGCTTGAAGTTTAAACAGATTTTGTTCAAAATTTACTAATTTTTAAATTAATTCGAGAAGTTTCAACAAAAAGTCAAATGAAAAGATATTGCATTATCTGATTTTGTTACGAAAAAATTGATTTTTCTTCGAAATCTACCTATTGCGCTCACTCTCATGGTGCGACTTCCGGAAAATTTCATAATAGTTTTTCCGATCATGGCCCCTAAACCCCAAAACCACCCTCTATTCAAAAGTATATATATGTATCGCAATTTTGTGGGCACAAGAACTGATTAGTTTTTGGTGACTTCAGCCCCAAGAGAGTGGAAATGGTGGGGGGTTGAAATGTTAAAAAATTCATTACAACGTTAATATGAATGGTACCAGTTTGGTTGCAAATGGTTAATATTCTACTAATTAACCTCTACAACTTGTGTCTCAAAGGTTTTTGATAGGAGCAGTCTAAAGGGAGTTAGAGGCCCTTCGAAATCTACCTCTCCCTACGGCCTGCCGCAGGGATTTTTTATATTAATAAATCAAAAACGGTTGGAACAATTTTTACTCAAAACTTCAAGATCAAATTACATTGGGATATAGTTCAGCTAATATTGAATATAATCGGTTCAACCCGTTTTAAGATATGTTATATCTTTGTTCAAAGTTATTTTTGTTGTTGCTAACAACCAAGCAGAAAATAAGCCGAAAATCTAATCATATCAAAGTTCAGAAAAAAATGAGTGCAATTTCTGATATCGTTAGGCAATTTTCTTTTAACATACACAAACAAAGATTTTTTTTAAAAATCAATACATCCCCATATTCTCAATTGTTAAAAATTTCATATAATATAATCTTCTTAAATTCTTAACCAATCAAACGGAGTTTTTTAATTATTGATTGGCTAAAAGAATTTAAGAAGATTCTTTTTCCAATTTGAGTATTCTTCTTAAATTCATTTTAAATGATTTTTAAAAATATCTTATAATAATCTTCTTAAATTCTTTTAACCAATCAAACGGAGCTTTTAAATTACATGGTTAAAAGAATTCAAAAAGATTATTATAAGAGATTTTTAAAAAAATTTAAAATGAATGTAGGGAGAAATGCTCAAATTGGAGAAAAAACTTTCTGCTCTTTCCGGAAATTGTAGGACTTTGGTCATTTTTGGCAGAGAACCGTTTAAGCTGGATATATGAAACTTCACACAGAAGTTGTAGTTTATTAATACAAACTTGGGTGCAAAATTTCAGATAATTAGCTGCAATAGTGTTTTAATAGTTCACTATTTGTCACTTGACAAAGCTTGCCTGCTGAACTTACCGAATAATTTTCATTTTCTGGGTAAGTACACAATAGCAGCAGAAGCAGGAAACTAAAAAAATATATATGAAATACGAAAGCTTCAATATTTTATATTATTATCTAGAGAATTTTTGATGATTTATCATTAAATCTGAAGGGGCAGAGCAGCTGCAGGTCCTGATAATATCCCTCTTTAAGCTCTCTCGGATTTAATACAAGTAAAACAATTAAGATTGAAATGGCTCGTTTGATTAACCTTCTATTCTAATCTTCCATTAGCTGGCGAAGCAAAAAATTAGCTAGAAGAAGCACTGAGTTGTGATTTTATGGTTGGAATATATTCATTCGCTGACACAACGAATGGTTAACTTTTTGAGAAAATATTCTGCTTCAGGAGATCAGAACTACCAATTTTAACAAAGTTCTTTAGCAATATCAATAAAATATTCTTGTAAATTGTAGGGTGCTTTAAAATGTTAAAAACAATAAGATTAAAGTTGGGTGAGATATTGGGTTCTTGCTAGGTTGAACCTCTAAAAGACAATGTGGGGCCAATGCCCGTCATATTTCATTTATCTCACTTAGGGTTTCTCATTCCATGGCAAATAATAATTCCAGAGAAACGAGAATATTTCGAAGATATTCCCGGGATTCCTGGGAAAATCGGGTTTTAATATTTACTAATTAAAATAAATTTATCAATTAAAAAAAACAATTAAAATATTAATTTATTTTTTCATTAAATCAAAAAAGTTAATTAATAAAGTAAAGGGTGTGTAGTTTCACAGTGAATGAAATAAAACTCAAAGAGGTTTATTTAAACTCAATATATTTCGGATTATTGGTCCATCATCAGAGGTTTACAGGTTAAAACTAATTAGTCCATCATCAGGAGTTTACATGTTAAAACTAATTAGTTTTCCTGATGATGGACTAATAATCCGAAATATATTCAGTTTGTATAAACCTCGTTTTGAGTTTTATTTCATTCACTGTGAAACTACACACCCTTTAGTTTATTAATTAATATCTTGTTTCACCTAAAACCTACACCACTTTCTCTAAGTTAAAAAAAAAAAGTTATTTATCAGAAGGGTTTTTAAAATAAGTTATGAGAGAAACTAGCGCATTAAACACATTTTCGTTGAGTTGTGTCCTAATTTTGGTGACAAAAAGGGTAGCAGTCGAAAATACTCTTTCACTTTCCACTGAGGTTGGTTAAATGCAAAGGAAACCATTTAAAAACATTTTCAAATTTTTTGTTAATTTTCTCCTGGCTTCAAATAAATTAAATTCTTTTAATATAGTCTTATATTCTGTATCTCCTGTATTTTATTTTTTGGTACTCATATTTATAGCACTTTCAAGCTTTCGTTTCAAAACATTCGCTGGCATTTCTGCTTCTATATAGTTTTCCGTATCGGAAATCAATACGCTAAAACAAGTAGTTTTGGAATATTTATTACTTTACCATACAGGGTATGGTCAAGTATTGTAATCGTGCATGAAAAAAGTGGTTTTTTCCTTCTTTTTTTCGAAATATCTCAAAAACGGCTGAAACTATTTTGATTAAAAAAATTGTGCGAAACCATGGCATTTCGCTCTACAAAAAGCCCTAATAAGTGAACATCGAAAAAATTATATTTTTCGAGATAATAAATGTTTTGTCAAAATGTCTGTTAGTTAGTCTGTGCGTTACCAAATTTTGTGGACGAGCTAGCTTAAAAACTAGTGGGAATATCGAAACCAAATTTTACACGTAGTTTTGGTTCATTGAGATTAAGAGCTGATTAGATTTTGGTGCATATCGACCCAAAATTAAGGGGGTGGAGGGGGGTTAAAAATTAAAAATCTAGGCCATTTGAGCAAACTCAACCAAATTTTGTATACATAATCAGTGGGACCACAGAAGTCTAAAAGTGCAAAAACTAACCGCTTAAAATGGGGCGGGGGGTCAAAAATGAAAATCTTGGCCATTTACCAAACTCAACCAAATTTTGTATACATAATCAGTGGGACCCCTGAAGTATAAAAATGCAAAAACTAACCGCCACCTACACGATTATAAATAATTTTAGGGGCCGGGTTGTATGGTAAAGTCAAGTGGATGGTCACATCAGAACACGTCAGCTTATTTTTCATTTATATGATGATAAATGTTAAAAATAATCCCGGGAATTTAATTTTTTCTCGACAAATCGGGAATAGATATTTTTGCGAATTTCCCGGGAAATCGAGAACGAGACATCCCGGGAGAGAAACCCTAATTTCACTGTTTTGACCAAAAGATAACTGAGGAACGAGTAGTTATTTATACCTGCATTTATTTATAGTCAAATTGGAAATCAAAAATCGTTATAAAATTTCGATTGAATGATTATTTTGAGGGTTAAATTTTTTGTGGCGTCAAAAATGAAAAAAAATATTTTTCTATCATGGAGTATCCCTGTAATGATTACTTTAAGTAGAATTAGACTTAATTTTTTTGAAATATATTTAACATTAAAATAACGGTTAAATCTATTTTGCCTTAAAATGATTTTTGTTTAAATGTTTATTAATCCTTCATTACCATAATATTTTCATTTTTAACCCCCCGGGGATAATCTATCCTCATTGGCCGATATTTGCTAAAGAAGGTCGTTTGATAATGGTCAAAGCTGTCTGTACATATTTAGATAATAATTAAATAATTATTGGTCAATTAAATTCATTTCTGAATCCCAATTAGAAGTGTCCTGAAGAAAGATAAAAAACAGGAAACGTTTAAAATGATTTAATTGAGATGATTTGTTTCTATTTTCAGTTCTCTGGTTTCATTATTTAGAAAAACATCATGCGAAAGAATCAACAACAGCATTTTTTAATATTTTTGTTTATTTTTAAATCTTCTGCATACATCGATAATAGACATACATAATTACAAGTTAAAGAAAACAAGAACCTAGATGCCTCTGGTTATGCTATGTAATATTACATAATACTCGATGAGTCCCAATGGCACGAGGCACGTTTTAATCACTTCCCGTTTATAGACGAATGAATTCGACCTCCACCCCCGCGCTCCACATTTTCATTGAGACCCTTCGCCAATTAAGCTCCATTTTTTTTTAGATAAACGATCCGTGAAAAGACACTCATGCTGGAATAATAAGCCAATGAATCCTGATCTCGGTCAACACCAATAAGGCGAAAAAATGCTAAATTAAACAAGATACATATTCGTTCGAAAGTTTTGTTTGTTTTGTTTGTATTGGATTATTAAATAAGGATACAATAAAAGAGTTAAAGAATTACAATGTATATTGAAATAAGGCGCCGAGAGCCTATAGTCCATCTCAGATCATGATGAATAGTGTCTACATAAAATTTTTAATTAATTATTAAATTGAGAGTTTATTTTTGCCGAGAGTAGCAGAATTTTTATAAATTGAAGGAGACACTAAAAGAGCGTGTCTTCTGCTGGAATTACAAATTTTCAATTTATTTATAACGTGACTATAGTTTCGAGAGCTTTGCCCTCTTCATCAGTATATTACAATTGATTCACCCCCACTCAACTCCTTATATTATACAAGGCTCAAATTCGCCCCTGTCTTGAATATTGCTCGCATTTGTGGAGAGGGGCCTCCAAGTATTCTCTTAATACCTTAGATGCAATTCAGAGGCGAGCTATCAGACTGATAGGCGATCCTACATTAACTGACACTCTCGACTCCCTGGCCCATCGTAGATTTGTCTCCGCCCTTTCCCTTTTTTATAGATATTACCATGGCTTTTGTTCTGACGAAATAAAATCGATAATCCCACCAAAGGCTTCATTTGCGCGAAATACACGATTTTTTAAAATTCAACACCCCTACGCGCTTAAACTAGATACTAATCGAACAAACGCATTCGCCAATTAATTTATCCCTATGACATCTAGAGACTGGAACTCTCTTCCCCCGACCGTCTTCCCAGCAACTTATAACCTTCAATCTTTCAAGACCAGCATCCACAGATACCTTCGAATGCTACCCAATCCCTAAATCTCCCCTTATCTTCAGGTTACAAGGGTCCACCACGGACTAAAGAGGTTGTACCTTCTTGGTGCAACTTCTTCTTGTATCAATATCATTATAAAAAAAATTAATGTATGTATGTGAGATTTACACTTAGAATTCCTGTGAATCAATTGTAATACTGATGAAAATGGCAAAGCTCTCGAAACTATAGTCTCGTTATAAGTAAATTAAAAGTTTATAATTCCAGCAGCAGACATACTCTTTTATTGTCTCCTTCAATTAATTATTGGTTTAAAACTTTCTGCGCAAAGATGCCTTGATGATCGATAGATGACAGAGTTGAAATGATGGCAAAAAAATATTTTACTTTTATTTCAATTTTATTTAATCCAGGTTGCAAATAAAAATCGACCGTTTTATCTATTTAAAATTAAAAATAGTATTCAAATGCAGCTTTTAACTTTTATTTCAATTTTACTTAACCTTGCCTGCAATAAAAACTCATTCTTTAAATTTATAAACAGAGGCAAAAAAAAGTTTTTTTTTCAATATTATTTTTAATTAAAGTTTAATAATCCCCAACCACCTGTGTATTTTGATTCAAAAAGAATGGGCTTTGTATTTTGATTCAGAGAAACCTATTTTGTTATGTTCACCCCCTGTTTTATTTACTTTAAATAATAAGTGATTTAATTAATTAAAAACCTATCAAAGTGAGTTTTCTAAAAGTTGAAACCTAATTAGATTGTTTCTTTTTTCTTGAAACTGGTTTATAAAGTTTGTTTCATCAAAATCAATCAAACTGTTTTTATTTTACAATTCTATCGGAATAAGCATATTTCTGCCCTAAAAGAAACTTTTTTTTCGAACATTATTTTACGCCCAAGCAAAGGTCTATCATGAGTTACAGGTGTGTTACATATTCTGGATAAGGTAACTAAGAAGCTAGTATCAGAGTAAACATGAAATAATCTATAGTAGGAAGGAAGCATCTTGCTCGAATCTCACACCAGACAGCAATTTTAATGCTGAAATTATATTGCTCACTAAATACAGGAGAAGGCAATGGGAAACAACTTCAAAGAGCAATCTTTTAGGACATAGCTATGGAGAGAAATGAATATTGATCGATGTGCATAGTTGATATAAACGGGAAACATATTAATTCCTAGTACATTAGGAGAATTTAGATAGAAGCGAATTAGAGATAATTAGCAATAGAAGGGAATTGAAGCTGTTTTAGACAGGTTGCTTCCTTCGCGGTAGAATAAACGAAGCATTCAGAACAGGAAAGGTCCTATCCCTTTGAAAGCTTTAATATATTGCCCAGCTTTTGCAATTCCCTATACCCATAAAGGGTTTATTTAGCTCTTGTATTTTTGGCGAAAATAGAGCTTCCAGCAACCCTCTTTGAGCATTCCTAATCAATTCCAAACAACATTACAGGGTTTGTGTCTGCTCTACAGGGCAGAATGTCTTAGATGATCTCTAGAGGTGTTAAAAAATTGCATTTGCCGTCAAACAGTAAATTATTTTGTCCATTTTTAATGATTATCTGTAAAATAAAAGATGAAATATAAAAAGTAGAAATTCGATCACTTTTTAATTTAAATTATTTATTGATACATTTTTATATATAAATGTTCTAAAAAAAATTAAAAAAACGTAGGAAACGGACTCGCGAACAGAGTGTTAAAGATTTTTTCAAAATACTTAAGATATCTAATTCTTTCTTATTTGTCGTTGATAAGGAGAAAATGGACGTATTTTTATAATTTTTGATAGTTCTATGTTCAGTGGTTTGGAAATGCAGTAAAGTTAAAAAAATCGTTTGAAATGGGTATTTTCATGCACTTATGTACCCTCATTTTAAAGTGAATTATCTTAAAATATATTAACCTAATTCTACTTAATGAGATCTTTACAGGGATAACTCACAAATCATAAAAAATACCTATATTTATAGCCATACAAAAATTCACTTATTCCTCAAAAAATCATCCTAATAAAATTTTAATAAGGATATTTCTAGTTGATGGTTCATAAGGAGAAATCAATAAAGTTGTACTCTGCTTGAAGCAAATACAAAAAATAAACATTTTATATGTATTTTGAATACAATAAATATATATTATTATATATAATTAATTTGTTGGAGACTATAGTTTTCGATGTTTTGACCATAATCATCAGTCATTTCTCATGGGTTGAAATATCCTTTTTAATGTAAGTAAATTCGATTTGTTGTAATAGTAAGCTGGCCACTCAACAAACGTGGTTCAATTGGCATTCGTTTGTTGAGTGACCAGCTTATTGTTACAACAAAATATTTATAATTAAAAAGACTAATGATTAAGGTTAAAACTTCAAAAACTATAATCTCTAACAAATAAATTATATATATTTAATATTTATATGAATATGTTTATTTGCATCAAGCAAAGGAGAACCTCATTGATTTATCCTCATATATCCGCTAATGGCCATCATTCTAAAACTAGTTACTATATGTTATTTAGCTCACTTTTAACATACCCAAACGTATATATGGTAAAAGCAGAATTTAAGTATTTTTCTAAACTCTATTCCTAAGGGATGATACGCGAACGGCCGAATATAATAATCGATAATCAGTCGAGAACGAGTTCATTAAACGCGAACCTTGGCAAGAATCTTAATGCTTTAAAGAAGGTAATGATTCAAAATTTAATCATTTTAATCCAAAAGAAAATATCTACAATCACTAATTATATTTAATTTTCATAGTCAGTTCATGTTCAAGCATAAAATTAGAGGAAAAAAATGTTTTAAAATAATAAATTTGTGTTCATAAGAGTAGCTTTGAAAAAAAAATCTTTATATAATTAATGATTTCATTCTTTAAATAATTTCCTTAAAGATGGACTAATGAACATGATTCGTTTCTAGACTCAGTATCATCAATAGGGTGGTCCTTATTTTGGGTATTTTCGAATTTTTACGTGGACAAGGGCTCATATGGTTCGAAATAAATAAAAAAAAATATCCCCCAAGTTTCAAGTCTCTATCTCAATTTTAACCTGTGCCCCTAGCGATGTAAGTTTCTCATCTAAATAACATGGGGTTTTTGCCATTGAAAGATCAACTTTTTATTCGTAATGGTTCAAAAAATGTGAAACTCTGTAGACTTTATCCTTATAATAGTCCCTCAGAATTTTTACAGATTTTTAGCTATTATAATTTTGGAGTCTATAACTTAGTAACATATTCTGATGGATAGCTAGTATTATAAGGATAAAGTCTACAGAGTTTCAAATCGTTTGAACCATTACTTTGGCCGGAATAAAAAATGGATATTTTAATGCCAAAAACCCCATGTTACTTAGATGAGAAACTTACATCGCTGGGGGCACAGGTTATAATTGAGATAGACACTTGAAACTTGGGGGATATTTTTATTTATTTATTTCGAACTATATGAGCCCTTGTCCGTATAAAAATTCGAAAATACCCAAAATAAGAACCACTTTAGTATCCAGTCACCAACGATTACACCCTACTTAGCAAATTTGAAGATAAACTGCAAACTAGATAGATAATATATATTATTCCATTGGGAGAAGATTCCTGAATCATATTTATTCATTATTTTCTTTATATAAGACTATAATAAATATCTATTATAATTATTAAAAAAACTTTTTAAAATACGCTTTTATTTCAAAATGCACTAAAAAGCAAAAAATAAATTTTTCTTTAGTACCCTAATAGTTTGCTTACTGACATGACTCAAAATAAAAGCATGGACGCTTATTTATTAATCAAATTTAAAGTTAAAAGCGCCCACGCGAAAGCTCATGTGAGTAATCATATTTTTTGGATATTAAAAAATATATTTCCTGCTTTTTGAAATATTTTTATTTTATATATTTAGGACAAGACTTTTTGCACCAATACTTCCCCAGGATCCTAAACAGTATCTGTTTAATATTGGATCCCGATCGGGTCTAAAATTTTAATTTTTGCACCCTACCATTTTGGGTAGTTGAATTACGCTTTAATAGTTTCACAGGGACCTATAATAGAGTAATTGTGTAAAATTTAGTCCAGGTAGAAGAAAGGGCCCTAAAATTATTATAATTCTTCAGACATCCAGCCCTTCTCCAATTTTGTGTCGTTTATTTTTGTTTATATTGTATTGTCATTGCAAATAATTATATTTGCAAAAATCATAAATAAAAGTCTAAATTCGATCAAAAGATTCTACCAGAAAAGATAGATATGATCCAACTGAAATAAAAGCATGTAATAAGAATAATAGTTTCTCAGTCAGAATAATTCTTATTCGAGTAAAACTTGTCTGTACTTGTCTTTGGCTTCCTTGAGCTTGTAGAAAGCAAGCAAGAAATTATTCAATACTTCTATCCACACGCACCCTTTTATGACTTTTATTCAAGCATTGATCCTGGCAAATATGCAACCATATTTTTTAATTTGTCCAGAATTAATGTCTTATCATAGAAATAAAGTATTTTATAAAAATATATATAAATTTTAAAGAAAATAATTAAGGTAATGTGGTAGGGGATGGTTTAAGACCCAGTTGAAATGATGTTGCTTTAACAATATAAGTATAATTGGAGGAAAAAGTGAACATCACAAGACTCGGTACACTTTCCACAATTTTAAATGATTCGGCAAATTTACTTTGAGCGAACTGTTTGATCTTTTGAATTTCTTTATTTTGATCTATTTGAAAAATGGTAAGAAATATAGTTTATTAATACAATCCGAACATTTGAATTGATTTGCAGAAAAATGAATACAAATAACTTAAGAATTTGGAGTTTTTATCATATTTAGTTTACAAGCTACTATTTTCTCAATTAACTTTTAAGGAGTTAGGTGTTGGTTCTAAGTGAAACATTTTAATATAATAATAAAACTTGAGCAAGATGCGAGGTAGGTTTCACAAAAAAAGAAATAAAACAAAATTGAGTTTTGAATTCGATATATTTCGGGGGTGAGCCCATCATCAGGAGTCAGAGAAAACTGATTATAAAATTGGAAAAATAATTTTACAAATAACATTTTTTTGGTGAGGGGAAGGTAGGGGGAAGAGAAGAAAGTGTACTAAGAATTAATATTTTCAACAAATGGAACAATTGAGTTTTTAACCAGCTGATGGGAAACTATACCTGCTATTATAAGAAGGAATGGGAAAGTACCTGAAAGGGTCACCCCCGAAATATATCGAATTCAAAACTCAATTTTGTTTTATTTCTTTTTTGTGAAACCTACCTCGCATCTTGCTCAAGTTTTATTATTAAATTTTTTCTAGCTCTAACAGATGGACAGACAGTCAGATAATGTAATAACACTACAGGCTAAAAAATAAAATTTTCCAAATATTTCAATACACCCGGTGGATTGTGAAAATAAAATAGTAGTTGTTAATATATTTGAATGGAATTTATCGAATACATATTTTATGTTTAATATTTCAAAACTCATGGGTGGCGATAAATTATTAATTCACTTTAACATTTACAGATAAACAAATTTCACATTGTGAAAAAAAGGGATTTTAGTAGGAGGTGCAATTGCTCCAATCCATAGCCCGCACACCCTTCATGCCTGTGTGTCAGTGTACATATTTGTGTGCTTTTGTTTCATCCATTTATAGCACGTAAATACCTAAAAAATATTTGTTTTTGAAATTGCCATTGTTTCTACTAATAAAAATTAATATATGATTTCAACAACATACCTATTCATAAACTCATCATACAGTATAAATGAAACGTAATCTAAATCTAAAACGTGAGGCTGAAAGACAATAAGGGAGGTGTTTTGTTTAAAACAAAGCAGAATAGCTTATGCAATGAAAATTCCGAGTTGAAGCTTAGATAACTTTTTATTTTATTTTTAATCATTTCTCAATGCAAATTAAACTCTTTGAAGGATTCTCATTTTTTTTTGTTTATATTTTATCAAAGGTAGGTATACAATATGGTCAAGTATTGTAATCATGCAGAAAACAACTTTTTTGTTTCGTTTTTTTAGATATATCAAAACGAATAAAAAATTTTCTACACAAAAAATAATTTTTAAAAACAATAAGAGTAAAGGTAAAAAGAAAATTTAGAAATATAAATTACTAGGTAGGTTTCACAAAATAATATAATTATATAATAATTATTCTGTGAAACCTATCTAGTAATTTATATTTTTTAAATTTACTTTTTATAGTATCATTAATTAAATAATTAAAACTTACTCTGATTTTTATGTCAGTTATCCTGTTACCATTCCGTGCGAGTATCCGAGCCCCCAATTAAATCACCCCATATTGCAACGAATGGTATATTTCTTATTAATGTGAGGCCCAGGTCGGTCAATTAAATTAGTTTTCATTAGGTCGATCTAGTTCTTAAGACTTTTCAAAATTTTCAATTTACTTCAAATAAAATGTAGTATTTAGAAAATAGTAATATTCAAAAATTTCAATAAATTTATTTAAAAATAAATTACATTTAATTTGTATTTTAATTAAAGAAATTTGTTCATTTTTTTATTTTTTTATTTTAAATTTCAAATAAGTTTACAAAATTTAAATAAATTATTATTTTGGTAAAATAAAAATTAGTTAATTTAGTTGAATAGGATTTTCAGTGACCTTTAACCATCTCGATTACCAATCGCATGCCCATTGCCCATGTATGCAAGCGGTCCTATCTTAAAAGACAGGAAGGAAGGAAGGATGTGGAAAGTTGAGCAATGGATGATGTTGATGGGTGGTTTAGATTAGTGAAAATCTCTAAGTAAAACTCGATCTCCTATCTTCTCGGATCGTGTTAGGATGTCTCTCTCTTCATTTAGGTAACCAACCCGTCCATCATCTATTCTTACTCGACCACCGAGGGACATCGCAGTCACCTCTTCTTGGATATCCAAATAATGATCAAGAAGGCTTAAAAAAGGTTAAGAATGAATAGAATAGAAAGGTATGTGGTTAATCTAACGATGTTTAGTAATGTATGTGTCCAATAGGTATAGAGAAAGTACTACTGTAATACCTACTAGGGAAGGGATTTCTTCTTTTATTTCTTTCTTTCTCTTTGGTGTGCAGTGTGTCTATGTGTTTTTTCAGGTTCAACAGACATTTACATTTATTAAACATTAAAACCTTCAACCACAAACATGCCTTTTTAATTTAGAATCAGATTATAATATTGATAATCCGCGAATATAAAAGAAATTAGAAATAGAAAAGAAAAGGAAAAGAAAATAGAAAAGGAATTAGATGATAGAGGGCGATTTTAGAATTATTTTAAGAATATATATCTGCGCCTTCGCCAACGATATGTGAGTAATTATAAGTGGGGTTTAGGCCTTTTAATTCTTAATTACGGATTTTCAGATTTACATAAGTATAGATTGCAATGACAATTGGTCTACTCAGATATAAGTAGGTGTTGTAGTAGAACCCCCATAGGTACGCGAATGTGCCGGGTTTTTGGGTGCCCGGACATAGGCAGGCATATTATTACTCTCCAGATATCGAGAGGGCTCAGCTGTCTATGCAACCAATACTTGAGATATCTGTTATATCCTCAATCTGAATGACTGTGTGCTTTCTATAATTTTTCGAAAGACTATTTCATTAAGTCACTTTGAAACCGATGATACAGGACATTAATTCTTGAATCTTACGCTTTATTTCAATGATCGACAGACTATGATATAACTTAATCAGTTTCCCTTCGTGATTTCAACCGATTCTTAGTTCGTTTCGAAATAAGGAATTATTTGGATTGGTATTTTTTGATAAATTAAATGATAGGTACTATAAATCCATGTATAGTGAACATGGAAAAATTTATACTTTAAGAGATAGCTATTAATTGCATTGTCAAAATGTCTGTTACTACTGTGTGAGTTACCAAATTGTGTGTACGCTCCAGCACAAATCAATGAAGGCATCAAAACAAAATTTTATCCACATTATAAAGCAAGACTACTGCTCAACCTGTGGCCCGACATAAAATTAATAAACTTCTTTAAATCATTGAGATTTTTATGTTCCTACTGAAAAATATATCTGTACAATTTAACCTGATCATTTTTTTTCCTAAAATAAAAAGGAATTGGATAGAAAATCTTCATGCGATTGGAACAGGACAATGGAATAGTTTAAACCCGAAAAATAAAAGGCAGATTTTTAATTTTTAATGTTAAAAAATATATCAAGATTTCCGGAAAAATAATCACAATTTTGGCATATTTTGACTCAATTTTTATTAGATATAAATATTTTACATGCAATCTTTCTGATTGAATGTATATAGAAGTTTGAGATACCACATTTGTATTCCTTTTTTCTGACAGTTTACTTATTCTTTTTTTTATTTTGCTGTTGTGGTTTGTGTGGTCACATTAATGAATTTGAAGTTTTTTTCGTTTACACCGCCCAAGGCGGAGAAAATAGAAAAACATTTCGAACCCAAATTTCTAGAGATATTTTTTAAACTAGTTACTCTTTAGGACAGTGTTTCCTAACCTTTTCAGTTTTGGCACCCTATGACCAAGCAAGCTATGTGTCTTTACGCCTTGTTAAAAAAATGAGCAAATAGAACTAAAAAATTATTAGGATTATTGATTTTGTTTACCATAGTTTTTCTACTAAAAATTCACAATGTTTTTCAGTATTTACTTGTAGAATTTTGATGGTGTAATTACTATTTAAATATGAAAATTAATTAAGCCCATAATGGAAAACTAATATATATTTTGAGTACTATACATTTTTTCCGCGTTACTATATTAATTAGTCAGATTATTCGGTTCAAATAACTACCATATTATACCCCTAGGTTAGTAACCGCTGCTATAGGAAAATCGATGATGGATTGTTTCTGCTTGAATATAACAATTAAAAACAACTCTACGGGGCTACAGAGAAGAAGCATTGAGATTATATTAAAAAACTTTAATTTCATTTTCTAAGTTATTAATTTTTGTGGAAGAGATACTAATAGCCTTTCACACAAACACCAACCTGAAGAACCAAAGTATCACTCTCAAAATTTACTGAACATTTTCTTGCTTGGATGGTCTTTGCATTTATTTTTTCCTACAGACCTAGCTGTAGAGCCAGCTGAAATGCGATCCGAGCTCCGGGCAGAAAAAGGTGACAAGAGCAGATAGATTCAAGAAGAGAGAGATTTGGCATCTTTATTATGGAGGGGAAATTGGAAGATAACCAACAGCCATGTATCTGGAAAGAATGACAGATAACCCAAAAGAGCAATCCTACTCAAAGAAATAAGAGACCTTAGAAGATGATGTCCTTGCAAATTTTCGTTGGAACAGGGCAGTGGAACTTACACCTTAATGATGATGATGATGATGATTCTACTTTCACCTTTATATAGATTAAACCCGAAAAACCTATCAGTTTTTTTTTACTTTTTTTTGCAAATTTCGAGATATCTAAAAATGATGCTATTGTGTTAAATACAAACAAAGAGATGAGATAACAATAATTGAGGACATTTCCCAAGGAATTGTTATAAACGCTAGAGCAAAAGTAAAAAAAAAGAAAACTAACGAACGGATAAAAATTAAACAATAAGAAGACCAACGGATGAAGGAATAGTATGAATGCTGGCAGCATCGCTGCAACATTAATCTCGATTTCAATACTGTCTGAAATGAATCGTTTCGTTGTCATACCAGTAATAGTCCATGCGAAAATTGTGTTTGATTGCAGTGTATGCTTTTCAATGAGATTAGTAGCAATTACCATGCACACCATTTTTAGACTACATCAACTAATTTCATGGAATATTTATTCAATAAAATTAAAAAAATAATTGGAGTGATTTCTACACTTGATGTAAATATACAATTTAGACCCCTTCGAAATCATTATACTTTTATATGTTTAGTGATTTTTAGATAATTAAAACTAATGGGATTTTTTGCATAAACTAACAAAAAGTCCGAATTAATAATAATATAAAAGACCTTTAATTTGTTAGGAAATTTTCATTGTTTTTTTTTATCCATATCATTAATCAAGAATGATTGTTTTCTGTCTGTCTGTATGGATTCTGATAACAAAAATAACTCAGGAATGGAATGTGATAGAAATTTCGTTATGATGTCAAAAATTATGTATTTTCAAATCATAGTACCTATTGATTAAATATAGGTCTTTTTTATTGTTCGCAATTAGAAATGTCTGAAACTTGTAGAATAGTCTTTTTCGAGATACGTTTTTTTGTCTGTTTGCCTGTCGATGTCTCTGTTCGTCTGGAATCACATTTCCACAATAACACAAGAAAGGAAAGTTGTAGAAAATTCGTTTTAGTGCCAAAATATTCGTTTTTACAAAAGAAGAACTGATTAGAAGCATTTTCGAATTTGATAATGAAAAAAGAGAGAAAACTATCCAATCGTTATATGGGGAGGACTCGAACGAATTTGGCTACTAAGCTGAAATTCGGTTCAAAATTTGTATTAATTAATAAGCTGCAACTGTGTGCCTAGAGTCAACATTCTTTCTAGCTCGAGCCGTAAGCCGACAAAGTGCGAGACGAAAAGCATACAGAGTGATCCATCCCAGCTTATACTTGACATATCACATTCGTCTTATTTGAAGTTGATAAGAAGGAAATAAGTAAATTTTGCATAATTTTTTCATAATTTTAAGTTAAGCCATTTCTAAGCGCTGACACATAAAAACGGTCATATCATATCTTTTTTTAATTTTTTTTTTAGAAAATCATAAGATGGTGTCATCTATTAAATTTGAATTATATGTCAGAGGGGTAGTTTTTCACCCCCCCCCCCGGGAATCGAACCCGAGTGCCAGTAAAAGCAACCCGGGCCATCTGGCTCACCTATTGGTACTGGGTTCAATTCCCGAGGGGTGAAAAACAACCCTTCTGGCATATAATCATAAATATTCCATTCCATCGGATTTAATAGATGACATCATCTTATGATTTTCTAAGAAAATTTGAATCTATTACCATCGGAAAATTGAAATCATCTTTCATCATTTTAGATCGAAATTTTTAAAAAATTAAGCCTAATTCTATTTGAAAACTTTTAGTTTGTCAGGAGTAGCAGATTTGTTGATTCATAAGGATAAATCAATGAGAGAATATATTGTATATATAATTAATTTATTTGAGATTATTGTTTCAAAGGTTTGACCTTCATTATGAGTCTTTTTAATTAAAAATATTTTATTTGTTATTTCTGATGGGTTCAAATACCTGATTGGATTCAGGTAAATTCGTTTTGTTGTAATAGTAAGCATGTCAGTGAACAAACGAATAGGCAAAATCTTTTCAATTAAACGAACAAAATTGACAAAACAGAAAACAATAAAAGAGATAAATCAATGAGGTTGTTCTCTGCTTGATGCAAATAAACATTTTTAAATATATAATTAATTTGTTTGAGACTATTGTTTCAAAGGTTTGGCCTTCATTATCAGTCTTTTAAATGTAGTTGTTTCGCGACAATACTAGCAAAAAGTTAATACTAGAGTATATAGTACAACAACAGTAGACAAAAAGGATTCATAAGCCCAAAACTTTTTGCTGTTTATGTACCACTACTAGCCAATCCCGTGCTCGTTTGACAAATCTGGAAACACTGTCCGAGCTTGTATATATTTTATCATAGAAATGTCAGATAAAGTACATTATAAAGGTCGATTTATAAAACAAAAAGTTCTTAATAAGCGATTGAAAGCTGTTGAGACAATAGCTGAAGCGAAAAAACGTCACAAAAGTACTAAAGTCAATCCACTTTTAGGGTTAAGTAAATGCTTTGTTGCCAGCTTGTTTTTGGTGTAAATTTTTCATTATACATTTTTCACTATTTATTCCTTATTATCTCAGAAACTGTGTTGTAACTATGAATTAAAATTTTCTTAAAAAATGTATTAGTTATTGTTTAATGTTGGTTTAGTTTTTCATAACAATGGTAGTAAGAGTTTTTTAATTATAATTAAAAATGTAAGTAAACTTTCCGATATCCCATATAGTGCAATTTATAAGTCTGAAAAATTCTATCTTTGGAATTTAATATCTCCGGAACTATATTGTTCATAAATTTCGTTTTGCCATAATCGATGCAGAATATTTAAATAATAATCTATCTAAATTTCAAAACAATTCTAAGAAAACGCATATAGTGTAACAACGACATTAATTAAAAATATTTTATCTGTATTTCTCATGGGTTCAAAGACTCGATTGGATTCAGGTAAATTAGTTTTGTTGTAATAATAAGAAGGTTAGTGAACAAACGAATACGCAAAATCTTTTCAATTAAACGAACAAAATGGACAAAAGGGAAAACAATAAGAGGGATAAATCAATGAGGTTGTCCTCTGCGTGATGCAAATAAACATATGTAGATATATAAATAATTTTGACCTTCATTACACTGCTCGACAAAAATTAAACAAAGATTTTTCTCCTTAAACCTAACAATGGATTCCAATAGAGTTTTAACGCTGTTATCATGCAATTCCGATTTTACAATAATTCAGAGTTTTGAGATATTATCGGTCAAAATTACGAAAAAGGCCATTTTGATCTATTTTCGAGTCCCTTAAGATATGAAACAGCAATATTTGAAATCAAAATATTTTGTTGACCTAATAGAAAACAGCTTGCTCTTTGATTTTCAAATAATTACTTAAATTTAGCTCAATTATAAATCGAGTTATAGCTAAAAGACTAAGACCCTATGTTTTATCTGTTTTTTATCCTTTATAATCACAAAGTTTTAGTTTTTTAGTTATAACTCGAGTTCTAATTGAGGTGTAAAACAAATGGTAATTTGAAAATGAAAAAGGAAGCTGTTTTCTATTACGTCAACAAAATATTTTGATTTCCAATATTGCTGTTTAATATCTAATGGGACTCGAAAATATGTTAAAATGGCATTTTTCGTCATTTTGACCGATAATATCTCAAAACTCTGACGTGTTGTAAAAAATTGGGTAATTGCATGATAATCATCATATAAAACTATACTGTAATCCATTGTTAGGTTTAAGGGAAAAATCTTTGTTGATCAGTGTTATCAGTCTTTTTAATTAAAAATATTTTAAATTGAAAGTTTTTGTGCCGAGAGTAGCAGAATATTTATATATTGAAGGAGACAATAAAAGAGTGTGTCTTCTGCTGGAATTATAAATTTTATTTATTTATAACGGGACTATAGTTTCGAGGACTTTGCCCTTTTCATCAGTCTATTAGAATTGATTCACAAATTTATGAATGCTATAATTCATAAATTAATTTCTGTGAATCAATTATAATAGACTGATGAAGAGGGCAAAGCCCTCGAAACTATAGTCTCGTTATAAATAAATAAAATTTATAAATCCAGCAGAAGACACACTCTTTTATTGTTTCCTTCAATAAAAATATTTTATCTGTTATTTCTCATGGGTTCAAAGACTCAATTGGATTCAGGTAAATTCGTTTTGTTGTAATAATAAGCAGGTCAGTGAACAAACGAATGCGCAAAATCTTTTCAATTAAACGAACAAAATGGACAAAAGAGTAAACAATAAGAAGGACAAAAGATGACGAAATGATTAGGATGCAGGTATAGCGTCGCTGCAATATTAATCTCGATCCTTTTTTTTTTTTTTTTAATCGAGATTCGTCATAATATCCTCCCTCGGTTTCCAATAAAAGTGTGAATGAATCCCGGGCATCGATGTTAATTTGAGTTTTTGTCCCATTCGGACGGGAGTTGTTCGTCGACCTGAGTCACGCGCCTCTTTCGGGGGGTCAGCCCCCAAGGGGAAGAAGAGAAGAAGAGGGAACTCTGTCGAGAGGGGCCTGTGGGCTCAGTGGTTGGGAGTTGCGAGTCGGCAGTGAACAACCAGTGAGAGCGCGACGCTCGGATCGATAGCCAGACATCGGCTGCGAGCCAAGTGATAAATAAAGTGATCGGCGATCAAGCAGGTTCAATTACTCTTACTCACAACCAACAGGAAAAGTCCGGTAAGTTTTTGAACAAGAAGATCGTTTAAGCTAGGCAAAAACTAAGAGAGACAATACAAGCAGTTTCAAAAAACAACCCGCATACCTTATATACATAGATTCAATCTATTTTTCTTCATTTTTTTTAAAATAATTTTTAATTACCAGGCCTCATCAGAGAGGAGACTTGGATTTTTCCCGATCCCCCGGGGATCGAGTATAAAATACTCATTATTGTTGTGAAGCGCAATTCTTATAAGATAAAATCAAAGACGGTGTTGCTTGGTGCAAATTCATTATCAGTCTTTAAATATTTTTCTAATTAATATATTAAATTTTAATTAATATATCAAAGAGAGTTGATTTTGACCGCGTTTTTAAACAAGATATATATATCATATTAATTAGAAAAATATTTAAAAATTTATTATTTCTTACACAGAAATATATAAATTCAGATATTATTATTACTTAATATCTGACAAAAATCACCTGCATTCGATTTGTGAATGAATCAAATGTAGGAAACTCATGATTCATTATCAGTCTTTTAAATTATGATGAAGATCAAACCTTCGAAACTATAGTCTCAAATAAATAAATTATATATATACCTACATGTTTTTTATATTTTGATATATATATATATATAAAAGAAAATAATTTTATTGATTGTTTTTATAAATTAAAAAATACAAATCTTTTATAAAAAACAATCCAAAACACGTTTATTCAAAGTCAAACGTTTCGGGAGAATTTCTCCCTTTTTCAATGACAAAATATGTACAATTGTCTATTTATAAAAATATTTAATATCTTAGAGCTGCTTTCTAAATTCTAGAGAAACAAACTTTTTTTTTATTATTTTTTTGAAAAAAATTTTGTCATTGAAAAGGGAGAAACGTTTGACGTTGAATAAACGTGTTTTGGATTGTTTTTTATAAAAGATTTGTATTTTTACTTTATTTTATATATGTATATGTTTATTTGCATCAAGTAGAGGACAACCTCATTGATTCCCCTTTATAAACCAACAACTACTATATGCTACTCTCGGCAAAACAAAAACTTTTCAATTAGTAAATAATGGAAGCTTTTATTTTTGTGATTAGTTTGATTAAAATTTGAATTTTTTCAATATAAATATAATTTTTGATTTTTAGACTAGTTTCAAACTATTATTCTTATAATAAATATGCTATTTACACGGTATGTAGCTGTTAAAGTTTGTAGTTTTGTGATTAAATTTATTAAGAGTCTAAATTATATTGTAAAATTTGTTCGTGTTCAATAAATAATATGTGATTTAAACAAATTTTCAACTCTTAGTATGATATTTGTTGCATTAAATCGCAATTATATATTTATTCGGGTTCGAGAGGTTTATTCACTTAACGTAGTCTTGTGAGTTAATACTTAAAAGGCAACAAATATATTATTTATAATAAGACTAAAGATGAAGTGAAATTATAAATTTATATCCAGCAAGCGGAGGACAGTCTCTGTGATTTGTACAAGAAAATATTTTAATTCAAAAAAAAATTTCATTACTGTTGTGAGTAGTTTATTTGCCTCTACGTTTAGTGAGTCAATATTTTATGTGTGAAAATAAGCCTCCTTCAAAAAAAAAAGAATATTTAATATAATAATTTATCACCAAATTTTCTTGGGGATGCCCATAATTACCAGACTCCCTCAATTTTCTTGTCCCTGATGATAATCAGAGAAATCTCATTCAGATAAGAGAGGCTAGTTAATTGAGTTTGGAACCTAACCACCTTCATAAGTCCAAGGACAACAAGACCAGCCATCCCTTTGGAACATAACTTTAAATTTATTTTTATTTTGTTCATGACGCATAGTGAATTTTAATATAACAATTTATTATTTTTATTTATAAAGACTCACTTGTTATATTTTTTTCTCCTCGTGAAGCTTTTCGAGATTCTTAAATCCCTTTCTGGGACGAAATAAGAGTTATTTTACAACAAATCTTTAAGGTTCAAGAGGAAAAAAAGTGAGTTTTTACCAAATAAAAAAAATTGTATATAGATCTAAATTTCCTAATCGATTTATTTATTTTTGTTGATCGATTATTCCAATCTCTCTTCCTTAATCTTAAGCACCCTTCTCTTCACCCGGGCGTGGTTCCTAATCCCCAAAAAACAAAACTTTTATGAATGACTCAAAGGGAACTTCATTATTATTATTTTAACTATATGTGATTATATTTTGAATTTTCCTCGCTCTTAACTCACTTTTTTCTTAAAACTCTACGTCGTCACGGAAGCATGAGGGAGAGAATTCACGTGACTTCACTGTGAAGACATTAATTGAAGTCAAATAGAAACGAATCAACAACACACATGCACTCAAAAATTAAGATTCGTTTGTTTGTTTTTTTAAAACGAAATGAATGTTATTCATGAAGAGAATAAATCTACAAATTTTACTTTGGAAAAATAATGTCATTCATCTATAATATATTACATATAATAATTATTATTATATTATATTATAAGATTCGAAATTTTGTTTGATTTTGGCTGGCTTTCGGCTTTTTGGCCACTTTATGCACAATCACAGTTTATACCTATATAAAGTGAAAATTGTGTGAGTTTTGACTGAAGGACACAAGTTATTATTTTTTTTTTTTTGAATTCTGTGAAAATATTTGCAGTGAAAATTTATTTTTATAAAAATTTTTTTTTTTAATATTACAGCCACTTAACAAAAATATTGATATTACGAAATTTCAAAATCATCAGTTTTTTTTTTGGGTTTTCGGCCTTTCTAGCCATCAGCCAATTTACAATACTTATTTTTTTTTAATTTTGTCTTCTTACCCAGGTATCAAATTTTATCCGGTTGTCCCGAGTCGGATTCGAACCCGGTCAAAGTTTTAATTGATAATATTTATAATAAAAATATTACATATTTTGAAAATATATCAATATTTGTTGAAAATGAATTCCTTTTCATAAATATTATTATTATTTTAATTTTATCGCAATTTTTGTCTCCACACTATTTACATTTAAATATACATAATATATATATATTAATTATTTACATCGAACGCTGAAGTCATCTGCTTTATTTATTCTTTTAATTAAACAGCTCTACTACTCTCGACAAAAAACCTTTTTTAATTTTATAAAAAGAATTAATAAATAAATATAAAGGGATTTTTTTATGCAAACCTCTCATAGTGGAAATTAAAAGTTTTATTTAAATTTTCTAGTATTGTCATTTGTTATACCTATATGGAAAACCTTTCATGAACTGTTTACGAAAGTTTCAAGCAAAAAATAAAAAAATAATATACAGAGACAGACAACGAGTTCATTTGTATATATACTGCTCGATATAAACACAGAACTTCCTTCTTAAATATTCACCCCTCTTTTAATTGGTTAAATTCACTAGAGATTGTTTTTTTTTTCTAATTTCATTCAGTTGTAATTCAGAAGGGCAGCAGCTGAAAGCTGAAGTTGAACATTTCATGAAAATGTAATAAATTGTATATGAATCAACTGAAATAAGCTTAACCTCGAGGGAATAATTATTTTTCTGACTTATCTGACTCTGGCATTTATGCTTACTCGGCTTCTTCACGTTTTATACCTACACATTGACAAACATGAGAGGAAGAAAAAAGCGATGACGCCATTACCTGTTTCCCGCCAAAATAACATGCAGCTGCTTCGTCTTTTCAGCTTTCAGGAGAGACGGACAGACACACACCGGCCCTTAAAAGAAATCTTCTGGGTGCCTGGGCTATAGGGACGAGATTGTCTGCTCACCCTATTTGGGGTGGCTTGTCATTTTCGTATTGTATTCTACTAGACCTCAGAAAATCACAACTAATCGAGATCAATACGCTCTTGATTTTAACGGTGAAAAAAAAAATGCAATGAAAAATGAAATCTTTTTCCAAGACACGCTTTCTGCAAATTTTAGAGATTTGACAATTTAACGTCTGCGAATGGTTTGCGTTGGAAAGTTAAAACTTGACATAGTGGGGTAGTTTATTAATACAAACAGTCAAATATCAGCTCATTAGTTACAAACCGAACAATAGCTTCCCATATAATGATTCAATATTTTTTTCTGCATTTTTTTAACTCGAATTTATGAAGCCAAAAAGCCCAAATTCCAAGTAGATCTTTGTTTTGAAAATAACAATATAGGTATATATAAATATTCGGGTGAATTCACCACAACGATGAAAAAATAATCATTTCAAAATATCCAACTGAATAAACGAAATTAGAATAAAAAGAAAACAAATCTTTTAAAGAAATATTATATATATTTTTTTTCGAACGAAATTTCGATGCAGACAGTGCAAATCCAGAAATTTCCCCGGAGAGATCCTCTCTTTAAGCTTTTCATTCATATTTATATTTGTTCAAAAAAAAAAAAAGGTTTTAAAAATATTGGCGTGTCCGTATTTTTTTTCTCATAGGATAATCCAAACAAATCCATTAACGATTTTGTTTTATCACGTTAAAAGAAATGAAAAAATATTAATCAATATTAAAAAAATGAAAAAAAAAAATATTTTAAGATTAAAACACAAAACGTTGTAACAGAAAAAGAATCCTCTGTATCAAGCCAGAAAGAGTTTTAGAAATATTTAAGAGTTGAATCTGAATGGAAGATTTTTGTGAAGCAGCAGAGAAGGTTTTAGAATTCGATAAAAAGCTCGAAAGGAATACAATTCAAGGGAGAAAAGAATCGATAAATGCTATCGGGTCGATTTGTTTCTAATTTAACAATGCAAGAATGTTGAATATTTACAAATTGTTTATTTCGCGCAAATGAAACTCTTATTTCATCAGAACATTTGTCATTGTAGAAAATATAATAAACTTGACATGAGTTGACTATATCATATATAATAATATATTATTTCCATTAAAATACATAACGAATATTCCTTATCTGTTCTAATGTAAATTTTGTATTCGCCTGCAGGGTAGCTTTTCGATGCTACATGCAATTTTTTGGGTTGCATACCCTTTAGGCTATTCAAACTAATTTCACAGAATATTAATTAATTCAATAGAATTTGGCGTGTCTTCTATTGACTATGGAACTTTACCATACAAATAAGAGCCCCATAAATTGAAAAACAACAGCTTTGAACTCAATAGACTATAAAAGGTCAGATATGCAAAAATCTGATTTTTTTTCTGAAATATTACATTATTATATATGATAAAAGAAGAATCGGTTATCCGATGGTCCAAGATACAGATTAAGAAAGCAGTAATAGCTGGATTGTTTAAATTGGTTGAAGAAGTATTTTTTATACAATGCAAAAACAATCATAACCAATAAAAGAGATTATTTTCAAAGGGTTCGAAATTACTTTGATTTCCTTGTTTGTATAAAATGAATATAAAACAAAATAAGGAAGGGATGAATGAAATTCCTACTAATTTCAATTTCCTTTTAGCCTTTACGGTAATTAACTTAGCGTTAAGTAATCGCACATTCACTCTTTGTTCATCTTAACGAAGGAGAACCTGAAGTTGATTCATCACTATTTAAAAAAAAAAAAATAATATCTTGATCAAGATTTTCATTCCATTTTAATAATACTTTTCCGCTTGTCAGATTATATTATGAGGGTCAACTTCTCCTTGAACACGTCTAGTCCCCTGAAGGGATGCAGCCGTTGCAAGTCGATTGATAGGGAATCCCAATCTGCTGCCCCCCCCCATTTAAGTCTTGAAGACTATTCATCTGGACTGAGCTTATCTTTTGCTGGATTTACAATTTTCTATACATTTCGTAATTGTATAGGTATCGTTTGCTAAAATATTAAATATAGGGTTCAAATTTATATACATATAGTATAGCTACATAAATAATTCATTGATTAATTAAATTAATCTTTAAGAAATTCAAAGATGTTTTTATACTACTTTATACTACTATAAATATACTAGAAAAACAAATTTACTTATAATTTGTTAAAAATTCCGTTGAGTGGATTTGCTCGCGAATTTACTCCGCGGAATTCTAAATTAATTTTAATTCATTGATTGATAGGCCGCCATGCCTTATCACTTGGCCAGGCATTCATTTTTATGATTTATTATTAGATATTGCTTAACATTAATGTTTTATGATATTTTTTTATTAATTATACAAATATTGTATTCGGAGTCATAACTTACCAGTAGGTACATACATAAGAGGTAATTATACTAATATTTATTTTTAAGAAAAAAGTTTAATAAATAAGTAGGTAATCAATTTTATCAAGGATTAATTCAATATTTAAAATTAGCTCTGATGACATCGTCGGACGAATGACCAATCAAACAAAAAGGAATCAGAACAGTGATATTTCAGATGTTTTAACGAATCTCAGTACCACGGAATGATGGAAGAGAGTACCTCGTTGCAATCGCTATTAAAATATTTAACGGGATTGCGATATGAATATAAAAATTATTTACCTGCTTAATATGATCATAATTTCATCAATTTATTACGCGAAAACTAAAAATAAAAATTATGAATTCCCATTAAATTTTTATATGTGTAAATCATTTAAGTTTTCAAATAACTAAAAGTTTGATTAATCACAGATATATTTTTTTTTAATTATAACGATGGAAGAAAGTGTTAAAGATTGATTCTTGAATCTTAGAAAGAAGAAAGAATATTAATTGTAGTATTCAAGAAACATCATGAAAATTCAACTGGAATTGAGAGATTGATAAAATGTGCTTCGTAATTTCATGTTAATTCAATCTTCTTAATGAATGAAAGCAAGTAATTAGAGAAAAACTAGTGATTTATTTTCAATTTACTTAAAACAGTTCAATCTCGATAAATAGAAATAATATTCTTAATTCAAAAGGTGATGGAAATTATGAATTAATAAATAGATTCAATAAATACATGAGGCAACTTTAGTACACAAAAGACGAGGTATTTTTATATAATATATCTCGAAAAAAGGAAACGAAATATCTAATGGAATCTCGTAGAAAGATCAATAAAATAATAATAACTCATATGATATAATGTCCAATATATAATTTCCGAAGAGAAAATAATAATAAATATCTACCTAAATATAGATAACTAACATACCTACTACAAATATTGATTTTAAGTAAATGATTTTCATGAAATGGTTATTGTGCACAATACAAAAAATAAATAACATTATGTGGAATATATAGATAATGTTGAATATATATTTTGTATATTTTTAATATAATACAAATAATTATGTATTAAATATTACGTGAATATAAATGTTTAGACCCGAGCATTTGAAATTTAAATAAAAAACAAGTATACTATACATATATGGTACAGTAGAGTCTCGCTAATCCGAGGTAATGGGGGGGGGGGGTACCTTAGGATTTTCTATAACTCGGACTATACGGTGTCAGGTTTTTGCAAATGATGATAAATAAAGACACTGATCTCTGATTTTATTAAGTCGTGGTTAGAATATTCATTAAAAACCCATAATTAAAAACTTTGGAATTTCATCCTAATTTCTCAAAAGTTTTCAAAGACTTCATACATTTTTTTAGTATCTGTAGAACTATCAAAGAGCTCTCTCGAGTAGAAGTGGTTTTCCCACTTTTGTTTTGGAACAATCTCAGATATTGATTAAACACGGCACATTTAGCCTACCCACTTTAATAATAAAGTAACACCATCTTATAACATCTTGAAACTATGGGTAAATGTCCGGAATTTTTTGCGAATGATGGTAAATAAAGGAACACCCACTTCTGAATTGAATACAGCCAACTTCCTGGTGATTACACCTTTTTAGAATATCCAAATCACAGATAAGTCAGTTTTCCTCGAATTTGACTCACAATAGGAAATCTCAATAACTGAATTTTTTTAAACTACCCAATTGGCTACTCTTCTGTTTTTTTAATTTTGTATTTAACTTTTATCTTTTATTTTAATAAAGGTAAATTATGTAATGTAATACATATATACAATATACCATATATATTTTAGAATTTTGAGTGCTGCTGGGGTAAAATTTGTTTATTGGCTTTAATAGACTATATGAATATGTTAATAGACTATATGAATATGCCCTCGTATCGATATGCAATTCTATATTATTAAATCAATTTGGTATATTAAGAAGAGGAATGTAAACAACCTTGAGAATAATTAGTACCAAAAAGTATATATTACATAAAACAACATTACTTAAATCTAAATGAGTGAAAAATTATGATCAAGACAAATAGAGAATATGTTTTTAAATTCGGTTAAATTTTATATAGTAGAATATTAATCTGTTAATATTAGTGAAAAAAAATAATCAAAATAATTTTTGAATGATCTGAATTAATTAATTAATTTTTAGTACATGCTAGTAGCATCTTTAGCTTAATAATTGAAGAAAAAAGTAAAATATTTTTCAAAATTTGGTATGCTTTTAAGCATAGTGGATTGTAAATATTTTGACAACGAACGGCTTGAGTTAGATGGTTGAAACTTGGAAGAGAGGCGCAGTTTATTAATACGAACATGTAGACTAAAAGCTTCTTAGCTACAACCGTTCGATAGCTACCTAGATGTCAATTCGATTTTTTTTTTGCATTTTAGTATCTGATGCTTTGAAGCAAGAAAGTCAAAAATTTAATCATATCTTCGTTTTGAAAATAAAAATACTAAAGGTGCAAAAGGAACTTTCTATGAATCCAGACACCCATTTAGAAAAATATGCTTGGAAATGAGTACAATAAAACTTGTATTTTTAATACGCATCTTAAGAACTATGGGAAGTCAAAATAGCTTGCATAATTTATTCATTTGAAAATCTCAATTTGTGTGTTAATAAAGGATTAAAACGAGCTTATTGAGAAAGAGTGAAGTGTTGTCCACCCACTCATCTATTAGTAATTCAGACAAATTTCCATTAATAGGAGTTCATTAGACTCCTCTGCAGCTTAGTAGTGTTGACCCAATTTTTAAATTAATTAATTAATTATTAAAAAAAGTGATAAAAATAGGAAGATGATGCAGGCTTCCTTTTTAATAGTTGTATTAAAGAGAATCATCATCTCGTTATTAATTTACAAATTTACTTTTAGGTATTTAAAATCGCAATAAAATAATTTAAAAAATATTAGGTATTTATTCAAATTAAAAAATTCAACTAAGTAAATATGAAGGAATGATGTTCGATATAAATAGAAATATTTACTTACATTAAAGAGAAGAAAATTTTAAATTTATATCTGCTATTTCACGAAATTGGTAGTCATGAAAGGTTTCTATTTATTGAAGGATACAATAAAAGAGTGTGTCTTCTTCTGGAATTATAAATTTTTAATTTATTTATAACGAGACTATAGTTTCGAGGGCTTTACAATCAGTCTATTACAATTGATTCACAGAAATTAAAATTAATACATGAATTCCTGTGAATCAATTGTAATAGATTGATGAAGAGGGCAAAGCCCTCAAAACTATAAACTCGTTATAAATAAATTAAAAAATTTATAATTCCAATAAAAGATACTCTTTTATTGCCTCCTTCAATTTATAAAAATTCTGCTACTCTCAGCAAAAAATAAACTTTCAATTTGGTTTCTATTTATTTATTTATTCTTTGTAAAATTTTAAGTAATTTTAAAATTCTTTTAATGATTGCTTATACTGTTTCTATTTAAATATGGTAGGTAATGTAAGTAGCTGACCAAAAACTGCCAAAGAATTAATTTAATTTTTGTAAAATTGTATTTGAAAAAAGTTAATTATATGTTAGCTCGAATTAAAGAGGTAACCAGGGGGACCAACCCCTCACGAAATTGAATAAAAAAGGAATTACATTTAAAAAGAAATGAGGTCAAGTTGATTCACTCGCTGTGTTTAAGCGTAGAGCTACGAATGTTATAGCAAGAGTTGGGTTATCTATAAATCACGTTTAATTAAATTCCATAATATTTACGTATAAAAAGATATCCACAATGCAAGACCTTGTCGCTACTACTAGTTTGTATCTCCATTAAAGTCATAGTTCTAGGGCAATAGATAATAGCTTTAATTATCAACAACGCAATATTATATTAAAAAAAACAGCTAAGTGCGAGTCTGACTCGTTCTCCTAGGGTTCCTTTGACGACATACTGGAAAACAACTTAATAAGTGCGTGAATGAGGCGTCAAAATAAAAATTACAAAAACCATGTTTTATAGATTTTTTTTTTAAATTCTATTCTATTCAATACTATCTATGGAGTGTGCGATTTTTTTTTGACCTTGACATTGGACCTTGTCAGTTTCTAATTTTATTAGTTTAAAAGACGGACAACGAAGTCTCTTCTCATCAAGGGTTCCGTTTTTGACAATTTTTATAGTGAACTCTGACAAAAGACCTATAACTCTCTTTAAAAATAATAATCTGTCTGAAGCCCGATTTGAAACTATTAATCCCATATTATTAAGTATATTAGTATTAAAGAAGTGACAAGTGTCTCTCATAAAAACATTATATATGAGTGGGTCACGATCTGCACCCTAAAGCAATTTCATGGATATATCGGATTGTAAGATTCGGAATCTCCCCTCAGATAAATCTAGAGGGGTTCTATAACAGGAACTAAAGTTTTATTAATATCGATTGTAATATGACGTACCCTTAGCTACAAGATGTGGAATAAATTGGTTTGTTTTTTGATTATTTTTACAAAATTTAGATAACTCTATAGCTTGTATTTTTCAAAATTTAAAGGGATATTTATCATACTATTGAAATAAATATGAAAAATTATTTTTTATGTATATTCATTAACTAAATAGGTGCGGCCATCACTAATTGACCATGTTTATAAGTAATGTTTTTATTTTTTTGAAAATTATCACTAAAAATATCTCATTCTTATTCAGTTTCATAATAGATAAATGAATCATCCATCAGACGAAGTCTGCCTCGCGGGACGTACTGAGTAATACCTAATGAATTTCAATACTACACAAAAGTATTTTTTGACCCAGTATGAGTAATGCAAAAGCCAACACCTTGAATGACCAGGATTGTTATTTGATAAGTCAATTCATTTATTTATATTTGATTAAGAATAGAAAATTATATAAAAAGTCCATTTGCTATTTTCTTTAATAATATAATAATCCATAATCAAAAAATGTTCAAGGAATTTTCGCCCGGTTTAAAATCTTATCAACAAAGGGAATTCTTTCTAAATTTATTTCACTGCTCATTTGGAGTTGGGCATCCAGCGAGGCAACGTCTACAATCCCATATTGATTATTCAAGGTAAATTAATCCTTTTAAATATATATACAGTGCGTTTTTTACTTTAAAGTTTTGTTTAAATAAATAATCAGCATATCGAATGTAGAAGTAGCATTACCCGAAAATAAAAATAAATAAGATACATGATATTAATTGAAAGTTTGTATAAATAAACTGACCCTTTGTGCCAACTTTCAATTTTCAAGCTCAAATCGTTCGATGACAGAATAAACAAATAAATAAAAGTCCAATTCAACAAAATTTGTGGAAAACGTATCGAGTATGTCTTTCTTTCTCGAATTAAATATCTTTGAATACGAAACTGAATTAAGAATTAAATGTTGCCGTTAAAAATTAATTAAATTAAAAAAAAATGTTTTCCAGGCTCAGGTTGGACCGGAGCAAACTGGAGCGGTGCTCCGGTTCGTGAAACTAAAAAGCTTTTGGCATACTTAATAATATAATACTTTTCAGCTTAACTTGGTTTTTTATTTTATTTAAAAATTATTGGCATTTTCATATATTCATTTATTATTTATATTATCAGAAATTTGGCCTAAAATTTTCCATTTCGAATCCTGACAATTTCCAAAAACGAAAAACTACGTTATTTACTAGTTAAGATGGGCAACCACTGGTGACTGAAACTGTTTAGTGAATTAATATTAATATATAAAAAATAATTGATCTAAATTTTAAATTCTTTAAGGTTCAAGAATCAATTTGAATGAATAAAACCCAACCATATTACACATACATTATTTTTAATTCCTATCTCTCACCTCTCTTTCTCTCTAAAGTCGAATAATTGGAATTAAATCGGCTAAAATAATCGGTTGTTTTTGCTCAGTCAAATAATTAATTAAAAGTTCGCTAATTTAAAAATTCCACGGTCCATTGGAGCAAAAGGTAAATTACCATAGTATACTCTTAAGGAGTTATTTTATTTTTTTTAATTTATTTTTTTTCTTTAACGAATCATTCAATTTACATAAACGAGCCGGTATTTTCTTGTTTGTTGAGGTTTTGCCCCGCGGGGATATAAACAAAATGCAAGGCCTTTAGTTGCATTGTAGGCTAAAAGGAAGCCACCGGAACTAATCAAATCCACTCGACACTCTCGCTGTCAGAAGTGATTTGATGATCCCTTTTTTGCATCTGGATTCCATCAAATTAGGTGAGAGGAGATTAAAGAGGCTCGTATATGCCTTATATAAATAACAACTCAGCGTTGTTGTTGTGGTTGCTTTTCATTTATGAACCCCGCGTGAAAGCATTTAAATAGCTTGGGGATTTATCAACGAAAAAGATAAATAAAGAAAGGAATTTACTTAAATGTTAGTCATACAGGTAATTAATTATTTCTTTTCCTATCTTTCTTACTTCTATATATAAATGAAATATTAATGCGGTTTTTCCTCTTTTAAGCGTAAGCTCCCTGGATCAATAAATACTTCACACTTGTAAATTTAGTATATCAATAGAATTTATCATCCATTCAGAAGATTCGATAAAATCTCTTTTCTTGAAAACACTCCACGGGTTCTTCTCTTTATACTATATAATATAATACAAACTATATATGTATCAAGGATTCTTTTATATAGAGCTGGATGGCTGAATCGGGTTAAAATAAAAACAGCCATCTTTAAAAATAGCAAAAATATCAAACATAATTTTTTTCTTTATATTTAATTTTAAAATATTTGAAACCCTATTATTATTTTTAAATTAAAACAAATTATTGATCACAAAAGAAGTTTCGTCTGCGAAACCACCTAGATTAGATATTTTTGTTGAGATATTCTCATTGCAATCGCAACTAATTCTGGAATCCTTTTCAATTCTTGTGAAGACATTACGAATCTCAAAACATTGTGCATTCTAATGAAAATGTAAGATCAAACATATCTAAAATCGATAATTTCAGGTGAACTTCTCTTTGATAAGCACATTTTAAACATCGAATCGTCAAATCTAAAAAAAAATATATTTTTTTTTATAATTCAATTATACATATATCACTTATTGATTATTTTATTTTAATTAAATGTTTTTTATTTATTTGTTTATTTATTGTGTAGAGTAAATAAGTAGAAATTTTGCAGTGTACTTTATAATGAAATATTTCCACATGCTTAAAAAAAAATAATAATATGCAGGTATCCAGTCAGTTATCTATATAAACATGCGTGAGAAGTATAAATATTGCAGATCTTAATGTTTTGAAATTCCAGACACCAACCGAATGAAGCTTGATAAGTAATGCAACTAACTTAATTCATTCCAATTTCTGGTACATTACACTTTTTTAATTAAATCTAGTACGAAGTTGGAAATTAAAAGTGGTTCGTTCACTTTATAAACTATTTAATTTAATTTTTTTCTATATTCTCTATTTCTATTTCTAATCTAATTAGAGGTGAAATTAAAAATAAAATGTATCATCAGATGTATAATATATAAAACATACACATATATATTCAGGTTGGCTTTGTTTTGTTTGGCAACTTTTGTTTCTCTTTTGGTAGAGGAAATTGATCTGGACGTAAAAGTGAACCAGAAAAGTGAGTTTTGGATGATATATATAATAGGTTTATATGGATATGTATATGTATATAAGCCATATATACATATCGAGAGGCGAAAGACGTGAAAGGCAGGAGGATTGCGTAATCGACAACTATAGATTATGGAGAGAGCAAAAAATAAAATAAAAAATTGTTATTGATGAAATATATCCGTGACAGAAGGAACACGAAATATGGCTATTTTTCATTTATCTACATCATAGATATGCCCGAGAAGATTTTCTATTAAAAATAAATATCATTTTAATTCGATTTTTCTGTCTATTTTCTCATGAAAAATTCATGGTCATAATTTAGTGAAAAATTATTGAATGTATAATGTTAAAATCAATCAAGATTATAGTAAAATTTTGCTCTTTGGCATTTCGGATCCATAATATTTTAACCGATTATTATCAATACTTAAATAATTTACGATTTGTTGCAAGCTGATATTTCACCTTAAAGTGAAATAAGCGATAAAAAAATATTATTACTTAATTAATAAAATCTAAGGATACTAAGTTGACAAAGAGAACAAAGATTAGTACTCTGCTTGATGCAAATAAACATATACACATATATCCAAGATGATATATCTGTATATATATTATTTATTTGTTTGAGACTATAACATTTATAATTGAAGAAAGACTGATGATGAAGACCAAGTCTTCGAAACTATAGTCTCAAACAAATAAATAATATATATACAGATATATCATCTTGAGATATATGTGTATATGTTTATTTGCATCAAGCAGAGGACAACCTCTTTGTCTTTGTGAATCAACAACTCTGCTACTCTCGGCAAAACAAAAACTTTTCAATTTGATACTAAGTTGGTTTAATTTCACCTTTTTTGGAGATTCGAAGCGGATATGTTGTTAGTAGTTGGATTAAAAAAATGTTTTAAGTTTGCTCTGAGATGATTATTTGGAATAACTTCACTTGAAAAGTACTTCAGAATAAGGCGTCAAAACGTTATGCATTCTCATGAGAATATCTCATCAAAAATATTTAATCTAAATGGTTTCAGGCAACACTACTACTCTTTTGATAAATAATAATCAAGTCAATGGTACCTATCAAATTTTCAATCTTAAAAAATATTATTTTAAAAAATTTAAATATTTTCAATGCAATTATTTTGTCTGAGACAAGTTTTCTAACCAGTTAAAAAGAAATTCAAAAGAAGATGTTTTAACTATCGGAGTGTTGTGTTTTTCAGAGGTATGATAATATTCAAAAGAAATTAAATTGGATCAAGAGTTGTTGAATTTTCCATTTTTCCATTTCACTGAGCTTTATTTCTTAATAAATGGATGATTACTTTTTAATAATTTCAAATATTTTAATTAGTGTTTCAGAATAAAGATACAAAATCCATCCATTTTAAAACTTAAACAGTCAATAATTTCTCAAGGGATGTTCTTTTGGTTTTAATTTATAAATACTCTTTCGTATACTCGGTATTGAACATTGACATTTATTCTGGACACTGATCTCTCTCTGGTAACATTCTGTGAAATTGTTCCCTGGGGTGGTTTCCCATCGCCTTCCCCTTTATTTGCTGAAACGCCTGGAATGCTGCAACGTGTATTGCCAGTGATGAAAATCGCCCGACTCGAACGCAGGTCCACCCACTTAATCAATCGCTTATCTAAAGGGTCTGAGAGGGCAGCAGCCTGCGAAATTTATGACTATAGACTATATATTTTCGATTTGATAATAAATTTATTATAAATCTAAAAAAAAAATATTCTAAAAATTAAAACTCCTCTTTTTCTTTTCTATTAGGTACCTACATATATATGTACTTTATATACATAAAAATAAATAAATAATATTATAAAAGATGAAAATCCCTCCCCTCCTATAAGAAAAAACTTTTATTCACTCCATTGCATTTGATAACCTAATTTACTATCTACTAAATAGTGGTCAATGTCAAGATTTTTCATTTTGTTTGTTATTTTCTTATGCCACGTTTTATAGTGCCAGAAAAAATAAGTTTAATAAAAAATAACTAAATTATAGTGTATTTTTAAATTACACTATCCTGAAATCTAAATGGTCAAGGAATTGCTAACGGTGACACGTTCGCGTAAACATAGAGAGATTAGAGTTCCTTTATAGTAGAGTTCAACTCTAACGGCCCTTCAAGGTCAGAGGTGTCTGTCTACCTTTCTAGTGACTTTTTCTTTCCAATATAATTTCTCGAATTACTGTACCCTATGAACCGAGATGAACCAATCTTCTCTAAAAAATATGATTTCCCGCTAACGCCGAAAGTTATAAAGTGATGAAATATAATACTAAGAGAAGGACCATCCAGGAAGGGCCATTAGAGTTGAATTCTACTGTAATAAGAGTTTGAGGGGAGTCCGAGGTTTCGGGAGCCCAAACTTCTTTGTTATTAAACTTATTACAGTAAAAGTACACTGAATAAGAGCTAGGTCACAGAGTGACATTTGTAAGTGATTTGTTTCAGTCAAACCAAGAATTTTTTTTTAAATTGAAAGTTTCTTTTTGCCGAGAGTAGCAGAATTTTTATAAATTGAAGGAGACAATAAATAAAAAAATAAATCTTTATTCCTCGACCTGCTTAGAGACACAAGTCCTCAGTGGCTAGGTCCTCCAAACATCAATACAATCTAGCTACAATACATTAACAAACATCAATACAAATTAACTACAACAATTTAACAAATAATAAACAAGTACAAAAAAAAGAAAAAAAATAGAAATGTATGCTCATTAACAAATAACATGACCATAGATTTCCATCAAAAGACAAAAAGTAATTTAAAAATTTCAAAATCCCGATACCATGAGCAAGCGACGCATTAGCCATCCCGGCATTTGCCTTAAGTTGTTAAGGAAACCTGGTCAAAACCTTAACAAGGATGGTATGACCTCTCTCTACCCCAGCTAATCTCTGCTTGTGAGAACTAAATAAAATTGTGTACAACTCTAGGACTTTACGACTTGACAAAATTTATAATTGATTTAATCATAGGAGACAGAGGACTATAATCCCAAGTAGTAACAGACAGACTATTCTACAAATCAATGCCAGATCCTACAAATGAATGCAAACATACATATTAATTGAAAAGTTTTTGTTTTGCCGAGAGTAGCAGAGTTGTTGATTCACAAAGATCAAGGAGAGGACAACCTCTTTGTTTCTCTTTGTGATACATATTAATATCTGAATTAACTAATTTGTAGGAATTCAATTAAATTAATTAAAAATGTATAATTCCAGCAGAAAACACGTTCTTTTATTGTCTCCTTCAAAATTTTATTATTTTGTCGCATAAACAAAAAGTAAAAATTGATATATTGGGGATAGAGTCCTCGCTTTTTTTAACTTATGGGTATGTGGTAAAAAAAAAGTTTGGAGAGAGATTACCGGCACCCGCGCCCAAATCTATTACCAATATAAAGCTATTTTTTATCGAATAAATAATAAAAATGATTTTTAAATTTAATCAGTTGAAACGCAATATAAATATCCCCTCTCTAATTGAGAGGATATGTTTAAACTGCTTTTAGGAGGAAGAAGGACATTTGTTATTCAAGACTTAGAACATGAATCCAAACCACTAGCACTTGAAGACTCCCTATTTGAGATTTCTCCATAGGAAATCGTAATCCCGGGAGGCGGAGCTCCTTTTTAAGGGTCGTAATGAAATATCTCCTCTAATTTGTATCAAGCACTCGAAGGAATTCTAGTAATCGGATATTTATATCAAAAAAATAAATATCTATACGAAAAATTAAAAAAATTTAGGAAGATTTTAAAGTGTAATTGATATTTAATTGAAAATTAAGTTTTAATTATATTGCATTAAATTCCCTTTCAAATATTTAATTGTGACTGTGTTCGTTTTGGCATTGATTTATTATTTATAAGGATTTACGAACGTAATAGATTTTCTATTTCTATTAGGTGTGTACAATATATTAAGCCCATAGAAAGGATTTCCTTTGCAAACGTATTTCCATGTTCATTATGTGCAGATCAGGGTGTGGATTCATTAAACTGAACTGATGCAATTGTTATATAATATGATAAAAATATCCAAACACCAAACGATTTAATTCGAAATTAAGAAGGTTGTATGAATAATAAGTAGACAAGTGCACTAAGAATAAATTCAATTTAATATTCTAAGAAGTTTTATACGAATTTGGAACACCTAGAATAGTAGTGGTGGATAGTGTTTAGTTTACTTCTGTGAAAGTTACCAATCGATTCAATGTTATGTTATTACGAGAGCTGACATTAAATAAATAAATAATAGATTACTTTTAAATTGTAAGGATTTTTTTAGTCACAAACTAATAAAAGACAATAATTTTATTTAATTATTATTATTTATTTTATTAATTCACTAAACAGTTTCGGTCACCACTGGATGACCAAAATTTGAAAAATGAAACATTTCGTAAATTTTTTTAAAACAATTACTTAATACAATAATTACAAAAGTTTGAATTCATACATAAAATTTCGTTCAAGATCTTCAACCAGTGGTGACCGAAACTGTTTAGTGAATTAATAAAATAAATAATAATAATTAAATAAAATTAGTCTTTTATTAGTTTGTGACTAAAAAACCTTACAATTTAAAAATAATTTAAAAATTAAGTCACTTAAGTTCTGGAAGAATTTTATAACATAAATACCTAATAGACTCGTCAAATATAAGAAATGACAACGGAAAATTGCCCAGTGTATAATTTCTGAGGATTTTACTAGAGGATAAATATCTCCGAAGTAAGTTTGCCAAAATATATAAAAAGAATTAGAAGTTTATTTTGTCGTTCTCAGCATTAACCATTAGCCATTTTTACGATATTATTAATTAATTTTTTCTCAATTAGGTAGGGATCAGAATTAGAAGTTAAAGGATTGATTGTTTCGATTTTTCTCTCATTTATAAAGTAAAATTTCAGGTAATTCAGAAAGATAGCAAGTACTCTCTCTTCGGCTTTTTCAGCGGTAAAAATTAAATTTAAACAAACTTAAGGCCGATAAAACCGAAGTGGATAACCTGATTTCTTTCTGAAGAAGACTAATGGATTAATTAAAAAAACTAAAATATTTGTTCAAAGCAGGCCTGGCCAAACCGCGGTCCTCATGTGGCCCAATGCGGACTTATTTATCATAAATGACGAATTGTAATTTGTATCAGGTATTTTAAAATATATTTTAAATCGCATTAACGTTATTAAAAGAAATAAGGTTCCTTATAATTACATGCAGAATAACATATTAAATAATAATAGTAAACTTCAACTATTGATATAGATTTAGAAAAATTAACTAAGCAAAAAGAAACATAAATATCAGGCAGAGAGAAAGAAATAGCCATTGATATTTGCTTTGTTATTTTAAAATAACATTTGAAATATTGTTTGGTTTTGTAACTTGAGTAATAATTGTAATTGTTAAAACTATATTTATTTTATGTTTAATACCATACAAATACATTTTGTTGGTTCACTGGGTGTTTTCTTTTCATATGTGGTTGTAGTATTGGTTTTTCACATTTATACCGATTGAACACTTTCAGTGTATCGCTGCACTCAAATTAATCACTTACAATATAAAATTGAAAGTTTTTGCCGAGAGTAGCAGAATTTTTATATATTGAAGGAGACAATAAAAGAGTGTGTCTTCTGCTGGAATTATAAATTTTATTTATTTATAACGAGACACGTGAAAAATGTAATACTTTCATTCATAAATTAATTCCTGTGAATACATTGTAATAGACTGATGAAGAGGGCAAAGCCCTCGAAACTATAGTCTCGTTATAAATAAATAAAATTTATAATTCCAGCAGAAGACACACTCTCTTTTATTGTCTCCTTCAACTTACAATATAAATCAATAAGTACGAAATTCGTTGTAAAGTCATTTTTCGAGAAAACTAAATATTGAAAAATTGTAATTATTCTTATTTATATGTTATAAACTACGCGAACTTCCTTTTTGTTCACTTACCTGATAGCATGCTCGCTCTAGAATATGTCTTCAAGACATTTTAAAGACATCTTAAAGCCAATATGAGCTAAGCCATCTTCTAGAGTGAGCGTTCTATCAGCGTTTTTAGCTCTCCGTTTGAAAGAAAAATACCATAAAAGTTTGAAAATGAATAAGTATCTATAGTTAAGAGTTAGTAAGAAGAATAAAGTTTGTCAATTAGGAGAAAAAGAAAAATATTTAATTTAAATTAAGGCAGAATTTTTTAACATTTAACAAGATGAATTCTAAAAAGAGCCATTTGAAAAATCTTTTATATTCTGAACCTTTAATATATTTAGTAAATTATATAGCGAATTGTTTCTGCTGACCATTTATCATTGCAAACACTGTACCAGGGGTGACATTAGCCTTATTGTTCTCCGACAAGAACAAAATCACCTGGGGAGATTTTATTAAAAGGCAAACTAATCTTTTAAGGCTACTTTCAGAGTTTTTATTTAACGTTTAGACGTTCTTTTTTTCACACTAAAATGGAATATCACCTCACAAAAGCGTGGGTTATAAAGCGTGACGAGAAGACGTTTATTACGAGATTTTATTAATAATATATATAGAGCGAACAAAATAGAAAATAGAAATAAATTCCCAAATGGGCATTTAAAGGGAAGATTCCTCCCTTGGGTTCACGTGTACAAGAGTAAGAGGGGTTCGGTTTCAATGACCTAGAACCTAGACAGATATCCATGGACCGATGACGATGAGTCACCTTATCGATCGACTTTCCAAAATATCAAGAGCCCGAAAAGCAGCCGAGCAATTTCTTAGGTTACGATTAGCAGAATTATCTTGCAATGAGTATCACCTTAAAGGAAATTCAATTTTAGAAATAATCCGAATAAATTGGAGTGCACTCCAAACGAAACATTCAATAAAAATAAAAAATAACATTAAAACTGAATAAAGAAGCATTAAAACAATGTTTTCTTAATTAAATTAAAAGCATATACAAAACATATGAAGAGTACTTCTAAATAAATGTAACAATACTAGAACATTTTTACATAATTTTGGCATAAATAAAAATTTCAATTTTTATTTATTTATTTATTTATTAGGTGTCCAGAGGCCATTCAGAATTAAATTAATAATTTCGTTTTTTTAAAACCCACTTAACAATCGTTAAGTTATATTAAAATTCAGAAATTGAGTTCTTAACGTTAGAAAATATAATTTAAAGAGTTTTTAAGTTTATTATTATTATTACAAGGACGTGTCTAACCTGAGGACTACCGCGCCTTGAAAATGTATTCACTTTTCCGTAACTTTATTTTTAATTTAAACGGAAAGTAAATTTTTCCATATACATTACAAAAAGACTAACAACATACTAGCAATTACAACACTATCAATGATTAGAAGAAAAATAAGAAAAATTTTTTTACTTTTTAGAGTGATGATTATACATATTTAGTACTAAAAGTGAGATAACACTTGATTGATTCATATAATGATTACTTAGATATAATCTTACTTTTTGCCAGGGCTTAAAAAAAATCATAAGTCACAGGGTAAATTAGCATTCAGTTGGATGCGATTGAAGGGAGGGTTAATGGCATAATTTGTATGATGGAACTCCGGGGTAAATGAGATAAACTTATCAGGATGAACAACTTTTTAACATCAATTCTGAAGTTGTTTTCAAATGCTTGTGAAGTCATTCCAAGAGATATACTAGAATACTAAAATTACGATTTCAGCCTACCTTTTGCTATAGATTTTTATGTTTCTTAGTTTAATGAAACCAAAATCTTGATAAGTGCTATCAAGAAGATAAGTTCCTATGGCTGTGAAAGTTAAGAGTATTCTGCTATTCAGAGGTAATGTAGAGTTTATCATTTTGCATTCCTGAAAAGAAGAGAATATTCAGAGTTTGTGAAGAATACATTAGTATTTGTGGATATATGTTTTGAAGGTTAAAGGTAGTAGAATTCAGAATAGATGATGGAAAGATTCATTCGCTTATAAGAGATAAAGTTGATTAAATTTTACTTGTTTCTAATATAACCTCGAAGGGAGGGATGTTGGGTATTAGCTAATCGCGTTTTACGTGCAAATGATTCTTTTGAGTCAATTATTGATTTGAGGCAAAACCTCGCTGAGGCATCTACAACTTGAGTTTCTAAGTTAAGAAGAAGCAGAAGATAGAGAGAACAATGACTGCAAATGCTCTATGGATTCAGGGGACCTTAACATATGAGTATTTCCGGTGAAAACCTGAATTCTATTCTTAGGCAATGCGATATCATAAGTAAAGAAAAGAAAAAACAAAATTAAATAAATGTGTATTTGCCTCACCTGAAGGGGCAATTTTCGACAGTATAAATAAATCCAATTTCATGGTAATAATAATAAATCTCTTGAATGAATAAGAATTAGAGTCCGAAAGATTTGTAGCCTGGATTTGAAATCTAAAAGGTTTCACATTTCACTGGCGTTATTTTGAATTATCAAAGAGATAAAGGATGTTTTGAATTGGCTTAAACGATTGTCATGAGATCCGAAGGTATTATAAAAGAATTTTCTCTGATAATAATTAGATAAAATTAATTTTTCAATGAGATTTAGAAAGTCATGCAGGCTTTTTTATTTATTGATATCGTATAATAATTTTTTAATTCTTATTCTGGATTCATACATCCAAAGAATTTTTACTATGTAGTTTTTCAATCAGATTTTTTTTATTTTTTATTAAATATCATATTCATATACCTATTTTGTTTTTATATTAAAAAATATTTTCTTAAAATATTTTTCTTTAGAAAATAAAATGCCGAAATAGATTTCTATTATATATAGTAATTCAATTCGCTTTTATGAATTACATTAAAAAAATTACAAAAATTCTACTCTTACATTTTTTTATTATTTTTATTGGTAAACCTATTAGAGAAAATGGAAAATATGAATCAATAAGTACAATTTTAGAGGGAAAAAATGTATGTGAGAGCTTTTTGATTCAGAAGGGGTATTAACTTGATGTGAAAGCAAGGAAATAGAAAAGAAAAGAGAAAGTAAGACGACGAAAGGGTAAAAAACGGAAAATTCTTTTAGCAGTTAGCAGGGAACGTAAAGAATTTTTTTCATTTAAGAAAATTGCACTCTTAAAGAGATTATTTAATCAGTATTAAAGGTATAGGTACAACGTTTGTTTATAATTAAAACTCGATATATGTACAGGGTGATTCAAACCATTTGATCCACTCTATATTTGGACAAATAGATTGGAAAATGGCGAAACCATGATTAGCAAAGCCTAATTGAACTATTATTTGATTATATTTTCGTTTTCTAAGCCATACTGGAGATATGTCCCTTGAGACACAGCTTCGAAATTTCAAACATGGTTCGAAAGGAAAAAAGTATAACCGGGCTCTATTAGTGTGGCTACTATATATAGTCTATTTGTATGTCCGCCTGTCAAACCATTATAGCTTGTAAACTAAGTAAAAACTTGAAATTTACAAGTTATATCAGGGACAGGCGGTGACTTTTCAGCCAGAGGATGCTGTTCAAAAAAGGACCCTTCATTTTTGAAAATTTTATTTTATTATTCGCAAAATTCATCGATAACCGCTTAATATAATTTTTCAAATTTCACATTTGATATTAAAGATAACGCGGACAGTCTATCTTCACTTTGACTACTTCTAGGGGCAAGTAAAAATAATCCATCATTCTATCCGGACTCTGTCTGAGTACTTTCAATAAATATTTTTTTAGTTGCTATAAAATAATTAGTTTGGATGTAAAAAATGACGATACCTATGGTTTGCGTGTACGACTTGCACTTAGCCTAGATAGTTTTGAGGATGGTTTAATTTAATTTGGGGTTAAAAATAAAAAAAACAGGTATCCTTGTAAATATCTCTTTAAGGAGAATAAGGTTTAATTTTGTTTACCTAAATTTATTTCGATTTAAAATGACGGTGTGACAGAGCTCAAAAGTGGCCATTTTTAAGGGTGTTTTTTGTACAAGTCGACGTGTACAAAACAAAACAAACATCTTGACTTAAAATTATGAAAAAATTCCGTATATTCAGCTTATTTTTTTCTTTATCAACAACAAATAAGAATGAATTTGATATTCAAGTATTTTGGGAGTAATTAAAAATTTAAAGACTATTTGAAAAATTTAATTTTAGAGGTCCAGTATATAAAAAAGCAAAGTAAAGCCTGATAAAAAGTACCATATTCTTTAAATTTGAACGATACATACCTTCAGTGAGCTAAAGCCATTTTCCTGTTATGGTGAAACTCACATTCGGACTGACTTACAAGAATTTAAAAACTCATTTTTTTTTTAATGAGAAGTTTTTTTAGAAATTTCCGGTGCTAGATTGGAATTGTGAATGTGTGAACTTTTTAAAATGAATGATTGCAAATTGTTAAATCCGCGAAAGATGGAAGAGAAAATTCTGTCTATATAGATTTTATGATGAGATTAATGAATTGACGCATTTATTGGCACGATTTGTTACTAATACAGCCTCGTAGGGCTGCTACATATGTTCAATCACGAATTTAGCGTAATTGGATTTTCTGTCAATCATTTATTTCAAAATCATTTTGAATTTTAATAAATATTCTTGTCTTTTATTTTCTTTGTTAACAGAACTTTTTTTAAATTTGGCAAGTTTTTGATACGGAACCCTTAATCAATTCGTTGCAATGTTTTTATTTTCATTGAGAAAACGTGATTAAATTTGGGCCTTCATGCTTCAGAACTTCTTTAGGAAAATGAAGAAAATTAGATAATGATTCAATCCTTATATTTTTAGTGCTTGAATGGTTGCAGATAATAGGCTGAAATTTAGGAGGTAAATTTAAATTGATAAAACGCAACATTCAAACAATTCGCAGACTCTCGTCATACAAATATTGATTTTGCCCAAGTTTTGAAATCGCTAAAGGCGCTCAAATCGGCGAATAACAAACATATTCTTATAAGAAGAAAAGTTGTTTAACGTTAGCTGTCTACTAATAGATAACAACTGAATGAATTCTCGCTATCTTTTTAATTCTTGAATAGATGTCAGTCCTTTCGTGATTTTCTTCAATTACATTAATAAATCCCAGAAAGTTCTTAGTTTTACGAACCAAACAATATCTTTGACCGTTCCAGTTTTCTCCGGTTCGATTCGATCTCTTTGTTATTATAGACTTAGTTTCCGATCGTAAAGAGCTATGATTGTTTCTGTCTTAATTGATTTAATTATTTCTTTCGATAAAATAAATTGTTACCTTCCTCTTGAACATAATATTTCTTTTAGTAAAATAATTATTTCAATAAGCTATATCATTTAGATTGAGAAAAAAATCCGGCTTCTCTTCATTAAGAAAATATTAAAAATATAACAAAACCTACAATTTGTCAAACACAATGAACACAAAATATTAAAAAAAAGTTTACATTTTCTTCCATTTATTAAATTTGTTTCATTTAAACGAACCATATAGCCATGTTGATGGTGTTGTTTTATTAATTCGGACATGACAATATGATGTTGAATATTAATTCAATTATTTATTAATTATTCCACTCCAAGTAGAACCAAATTAAAAAGATAACACAACTAAGTGGTATCTAAAGCAATGTTTTGTGAATTTATTTTTCAATTTTCTATTGTCTTTTAACATTGAATTAATGCTAAATTAATTACAATTATGTTGTTCCTTTACTTAACAATAATTGCCAGTCTAAGTGAATGAATAATAATAGCTTTGGAAAATTATATTCATTTTAAATGTTAAGAATCTAAGCCTCAATACCCGATTCTTTGCAGGGAACGAGTGAGCCATTTAGAAGTATTGATTTTGTAATTCTGTGAAATCCGACTGAGACAATAAATTATAAATTAGCTTCTGTCGGGCATCGATCTAATCAATGGGCAGCCTTCGAAAAAGACAAATTTCGATAATGGATGAAATCAGAATAAAGTGAGAGAAAGAATCTCTTGACTTATGCCATATTCGCAGTTATTCTTAATGACTCATGAAAAAAAGAAGAAAAATAGCATTTGTTTTCTATTTCTAATAATGTCTCAGCCTTTTCTTCGAGGATTCAGACACCGAGGAGAAAGAGAGATAATCCGCGAAGCATGTAGTGAGACGACGGCCTTGAGCTTTTGGATCGATTTGCGAATAATCAGAAGAAGAAAATAAGAAACTTCCTGAGGAAGCTATTCAAATAGTACGAAAGCTAGAATTTTCAATGTCAATGTGAAAAACTTATAGATTGGATATTTTTCTGTTTAGTTTTTAGAATTAAATAAGAAAATAATTAACCAATCAACAGACGGTTTGTCCGATTCAGTTCAAACATTTGTATATCTTTGAGCGCCAGATAAATCCAGATAGGTGTGCACTGTGCACTATGTGGCTCGTTATTTACCATGTTGTTGTTTTTTTTGCAGCGCCCCCTAAATTTTTAGCTTATGGTCTAAAAACACCTCTTAATATTCATATTAAGCCGTGCCCTAAAGACGATACATTTTCCATTTAAATAACATGGGATTTTGCAACTTTTTTTTACATTTAATTTTTTTTTATCTTTTGAAGAAGTGAACATACATCAACGAGAAATACATATTCTTGTAGGAAATTGAACACTCTATAAGAAAGGTATGTTATGAATTTTTGATAAATTCACTTCTTCAAGAGTTATTCGAAGTTAAAGTTGAAGATACAAATACATGTAATGTAATAGATTATTTCCCATTCTTCAAAATTATTTCTCAATTTTTTATTATAATACAGTCAGAATTACCATAGATATTTTTCGAAGTAAATGACTTTTGGCAAAGTTGAACTCAAGATAAGTTTATCCCATGGTAATAAATAATCAAACCAGCTGAAAATGCAAAAGCAAATGCATGCACGAGTGTTTCTAGCTTTTATTTATTTTTATTATAGTTAGATTTAGTGATCTACCGATTCAATGGAGGATTTTGTACAAATTATGAATCTGTAAGCAGCTCCAAGATTGTATCTCAAAAATTTTTAAATGTCAATATGAATTTTGCCTATCTGTTTCTGGCAAGAGTACGAAACACTCAATACTATATAAAATGATACTGAGTATTGTCCAAATTTCGAATTCGTAAGCCGCGTTGCGGTTTCTCAAACATTTGTAAATGTCAATAATAATTTAGATTAACTCGGTTTCTGGCAAGAGTACAAACCATTAAATATAGGTATATGAATATGCAGAATTTCGCATCGATTACGATGAATATAGAAATGACCAGTTGATATCTTAAATAATTTTCGAGGATGTCGAAAAAAGTATTTTGCCGCACTTGGTAATAAATACATACAAGGAGAAAACTAATTTATGGACTTAATCCAGAATTAATACTAGATTAAGAATATGTGGTAATGGTTTTCGCATTTTATATGACAAGTATTATACGGGTTTAAATTGCAATAGCACTAGTTCTTGGAAACAGTACAAAACAATAAATATATTTCGGAATCAATTTCACTCAGATTGCGAATATGGAAACGATGTGTAGATAATTTAAGTAATTTATGAGCTATTGACTATTTTGCCGACATTATCTCCCTTTTTAAGGTTTTTATCACGAATTAATAAACGTGGATAAAACAACAGTTTAGGTATATAATTAATAAAATCTATTAATTATGAATGTAGTAATATGATTATTCATGAATAGCTTAATATATCCATAGCTTCAATTAAAATGGAATACTGGCACAGAATTAATTACATATTTTTTATCATGGTCATTTCATTTTATTTCATAAATATCATAAATAATATAGGGTGTTTTACTGAGAAAATTTTATATCCGATTAAGTTGGCTGGATGGAATAGCATAAAAGTTAGGGAACCAAACGTCTCACTTATAGAAATGCAATGCCTACCCTACAGGCAATTATAAATAATTTTAATAATTAGCTTATTGTAAAACAAAAATAAAATATGTATGCATAGCTTTTTTACCTTCACTTCAGTAAAATAATCAATATTGGTGCAACGCTCTAGCCTAAAAATTATTAAAAAATCTCGACATCGAATTTTTTCACTAACTCAATATATTATTTAGAACCATAGATAAGAACTATTATTATTGTTGTACTTCCTATTGTAAATATGCGTTGTATAGTAATGGAAATAAAATGATTATAAATCAAGGTATGTATTAGTCACGCCGGATATTTTTCTATTTTATTTTTAAAGATCATTACATGAAACACTTTTACAAAATATTTTTCTTATTTTTTTTATACTAGTTTGCAGGTCTCGATCTACATTTTTTTCAGCGTATAGTTAAAAATAAATTTAATTTATTGATTAAGACTTTTTGCAATATTGCGGTAATAGTTTCAAGGGTGGAAATTTAATCAGATAAGCAGAAGCAAAAATAGGATTCATTTAGATCTAGATGAAGCTAAACAACAGAATGAATGGCGAATTTTAAATGTACTGTCTTCTTTAAATGTTCTATTTTCGATCGGAATTGATCGTTAAAAGTCTCCATTCTGTCTGGAGGCTACTGAATAACATGAATGAATGGCCAACCCTAAATAATCTGCTAATTCGTAGATTATTTTTGATAGAGGACTAAGAAACGTCACAGAAATGGCCAATGAAACCGTGAATCAATACCTAGGGCGGGAAAGAGATAGAGATGGTGAAGAGATGACCGTGACACGAATATTAAACGAAATAAAAATGAACAAATTTATTTAATTATTCATAAATTAATGTTTCGTTATCTAAATATGGATATTAACAATAAACGGCAATATGGATTTTTTTATATGATATTTTTGTAAATTGTTTGTGAGAAGGATACATACACAGAACGTGGAGAAATATATATGAAGATAATATGAGTTTGTAATATGTAGAACACAAAAAAATCCATAATTTGCTTTTATAAATTGTTTCTCAACATATTTTGCTCCGTTCCCGTTTTCTCCCCAATGTTCAGGAGATAATCCTCCCTTCGCAAGTTAGTACAGCATAAAACTAAAATTTTAAAGATTGTACACAAAATATAGAACATTATATTATATTATATTATATTATATTGATCCCAAACCTCCTTTCCCTGAAACCATAAAATTTTCCTCCAGTAAAAAACCTCTGCATTATAACATGTAATATGAATAATTCAAACTGTAGTTTCACAAAATTCGCTTAAAAGTCCGTAATATATTGTGTTTAAAAAACTTATTTTACTTCATTTTTATGAAACCGAACCTCTTCTGATTTCTTCTGTTATCACAAACAATCGAATTAATGATTGCTATGAATGTGCATGCAAAAAATTTACTTTTAGTTGCAGCAATGGCTTAAGTAGATTTCCATAAGAAAAAATATCAGAGGGTGCTTTACGTCTCTTTAGATCATATGCTATAAGGTTAAATTAAAATATTTTTCATAAATAGTGACTTAATTTCCTTATCTTATTTCCGAAAAGGCCATGGCCTTAAATTAGCCAATTTGAATTATATACATCAGTTAACCCTAGCTGAGATCTACTATGATTATAAAGTTCTATTGTCAATAGTTTAGATATGAATTCAAAAAAATGAATTTACAGTTTCCCAAAACTTGACAAATTAACATTGGCCCTTTTAAAATAAAGGCAGATTAATTTGTGAGATTAGAATCGTGATTGTGCTTTATGTTATTGAATAGTGTCATAATGAAAATTATGACCGTCTTGTGCAATTATAGTCGGGATTTGTTGGAAGATTGACAGATACTACGATGTTATTGCATATAATTGGTAAAATGCATGATAAATTAAAGCTTAATTTTCAGCACACATGTACAAATATCTAATTTCTAATTGAATAAAATAGCTAAGAATCATATTACGCTAGTATAAAAATAAAACTTGCTTCGAACTGATTATAATAAAACCAATTTTTATTGAAGTCTTTGGTAAGATTTATTTATAAATATTGCTTCAACATCTTAAGACACTGTTGCTACCGATGTAAGAAATTGATTGATTGAAAATTTTGTTCGTTAGGTTCGATTAAGGTCCAGGGACCCAAGTAATCCAAACCGTATCGAACTGTACCTGCGAATAACAGAACAGAAATAAATTAAACGAATCGAATCTGACTTGTTAGAAACGAACTTTGATAAGACGCAGAAATGAACCATATTCAATTTAATTAAGACAAAGCATAATTAATTATGAATTTTAAGAAAGTTAAGACGAGTGTATAAATAATAAATCATTCGAATTAGAACGACTAGAGGTATGAATAGACATGAGTCGGATTGGCTTGGCTGCGTAGAATTCTATGAAACTCTTTGAAAATGTTCTTTTACTGGTAAAAATAAGGGAGGTGTTTGAAAATTACCCTTGTGAACCCTCGGAGAGAGAAGCTAAGTTAATCACATTTTCTTTTTCTTCTCTTCTATGATTTTTTAATTATCCTCCCTCCCGGGTCGTAAGAACTTTTGTTAAGATTTTAATTGACACTGACATTAACATCTTCTCGTTGTTGTCAAACAGCTTCTTAATTAAACATTCAACTTAACTAATTTATGAATAAGTATTAGGGGGAACAGAAATAGTTTGTTTCTAAAAATTGAAAAATTACAAAAAAATATTTTTTTTCTTTACAAGTTTAATAATTAAAATTGGAAATTGGAGAGAATACGAGATTTAATTATTCCGCCACTGGCGAAGGTTATCAAATTTCCGGGTCAGTTGTGTGCTATCAATTCTTTTAAACGATTTAAAAATAAATACCAATTGTGGAATAGAGTTTAAAAAGAGGCAACACACTCGGGAAAAGGATAAAGTCCCGAGTTGGAAAAGAATATTATCCTCTAATATTTGCATACTTTATTATATTATCTTCTTTTTTTTTAATTTATATAATTTTATATCTAAGTCGTTTCTCGCATGTCTGTTTTATACACTAATCCTTTTAATTTATTTTCTTTGTTTTGAAATTTTCTTTTGTGAAGTGGATTATTTAGGTTTTATTTCATATTTAAATTAAAAACGGGATTTAATTTGGGATTTCTTTTGAAAAAAGAAATCAAGAGGTCGGACATTTTGAATCCAAATCCAATTCAAAATTTACAGGAAAAATATTTACGATTTGATTTTAATATATGAGCCGTCCACTTTTGGAAAATTTCTAAATTTTCATAAATTCTATCCAACAAAATAGGTACTTATATTCTTTTTAGTACAAAAGAATTTATTTCTTGATTCCGTTTCCCTCAATAGGGCTTACTTATTTTTTCTGAATATATGTTTTATAATGAGGATAGAATTAATTTATGGATAATCTCATTGACCTCTCGGAACGATACTTTGTGTAGAAGAATGAATGTCTTCTTGGTGAACTCGATTCATAGCTTTGGAGATTCCTATGAAGAGTATCTTCTCCATAGTAATTTTCCTGGGGAAATTGTTCACAGGGATGGTTTCCTATTGCCTTCTCCTGAATTTAATGAGGCTTCTTGCATAATTGTCGGAGATTAAAATTTTTCTGACTGAAGAGTGATAAGAACCCGAATAAAAGCGCTTCGAAGTCGTTTTGACTCCAGACACTAGAGTAGCGTTGCCAATTCAAAGATTGTTATTTTACAGGAAGAGCATTTTACAATTTGAACTTAAATGTAGAATTTACATCAATAAAATATAAAACTACATTTAGTATTAAGTGATTTAGGGAGAAATGTTGATACAGTGTCCAGGACTGGGAAGACTGTTCCATTATGAAGTGGCACAATATTCTTCCCATAGTAGGAATTAAAGTAATACTAGACTTTGAAATATTTTGATTATCTATAGAAGAATTATTAATTTGCCTTTTTAGTATAATGATTCCCCGTATGAACACTAACTAAAAATTAACAATTTTTGAGTTTGTACAGTTTCTTGGCAATATAGTTTACAAATACAAAATCAAATTTCCGAGATTAGTAGGTACAGTAGTAGACTTAAGATTTTAAAAGAAAATTCCGATAGATTGTCTTCTAGTGAATCCGAGAGGCTGTGGATAATCTTTATTACATGTCCGAATTCAGTTGTATTTACCCCCTGAGATTTGGACCCAATAAAGATTACCGACAACAGCTTGGATTCCGTAGGAGACAATCTCTCCCGATTTTCCTTAGAATTTTATTTTTGTTCGCTGAAAGGTTTTTGCAATCCATCGGTTATCGATTCCTCATCAACAACAATAAAATCTCGATCAACAACTTATTACTCGATTTGAAGAAAATTCATTCTTAAATGATTTATATTTTCTTTATATTTTCTTTACAAAAACTGATTATATTTCGGGCTTCAGATCTTCGGATGAAAATTGTAGAAAATTAGAAAAAAAAATTGTATCCTTATATGGGAAGCTCTTGAACGGTTGTAGTTAATGAACTAAAATTTGGCACAGCGATTGACAACTTTGTTACAGCTTTATAGCTTATAGCATTCGCTTATAAAAAAAAAAATATTAATATAATGATAATGATATTAATTGAACAGGATAGAGGTAAAACGAATGAGATTCAATGGTCATAAGTAACTGGTCACAAGTAATGGAGGAAAATAAAAGATCGACTGAATGAAAGAAGCATAAATAAAAGAAAAGAAATAATTGTTTGCTCAATAAGGTATCATCTCTTGGTTGCATACCACCCACGTTCTCACCAGATAGGAGCGATGATAATTCTTATTAAAAAATATTAATACATAGTTAAATCTAAATAATTTTATTGGATAATTGTGGATTCTGAAAAAAACATTTCTAAATTTTATTTTTCTAAAACTTAATTTTTAATTAAAATCCATTATTTAGTTAAGAAGCTTTTAAAATTGTAATTATATACAAATTACAATACTCTCCCTATGGATTAAGTAAAATAATGACTGACCCGAAACATCGTGAAAAGAAGAATGAAGCCATGCATATACATTGGACAGGTGTGCATATTTAGAATAGATAAACACGATGAAATTGAAAAATGAACACTGTTTAATTCAAGTCTAGCTCGAAGGATTTTAATAGAACGTGTACGACGAATACGTCATAATTAGCTTGCATTTTTGCGCAGTTTAAAATTTTTTTCAAAGGCGATGAATGGAGTAATTAAATTTTCAATTAAAAAAAATTGATTATAAGTGTAAATTAAGATTAAGGGATCAGGGAGCCAGGAGGGGAGTCAGAATCTCTGCCTATGTGTCAGGAGGTCCGGGTTTAAGCCCGAATCAGGGTACAAATTTGCCTTGCTATAATCTGAGCCCTACACCACTTTAGGCATACGCACACAGACATAAACACAAACATAAATATAATAATAATAATAATTATTATTATTATTAGTCATATGGAATAAAAAGTATTCATTATTAAATGTAGAATCGATGTGATACATAAAAATTAAGAAATAGCCCAAATTAGTAATAACAGTTCAGACAAATTACATGAAAAATGACATAAACAGGAAATAATCCCCGGTAAAGATTTTATTGCTGGAATACCTTTATTGGTACTCCAATATTACTACCCTAAGTTTTCCCCCAAATCTGTGTTGTGGAAATTTTTCTACGCGCCTCAAAATGAGAAAATTTCGGAGTTTTTTCAGTTTTTCTTGAATAACTCTAAAACGGCTTATCAAATCAAAAAGATATCTATTAGATAAATTAAAGCTCTTTAAATTACGCGTAAAATGATAGCAATTTCATCTATTTAGGTTAAGTAGAACCGGTACTAGCGCCTGTCAAAAAACAGCCCCCGGGATCACTTTTGAATATCCCTAAAACTCGTACTTTTTTCGATTTTTCCCCATTTTGACCATGAAGGAGCACGTTTTCGACAAAGACTACTCATACATTTTTAAACTAGATTAAATTTGATACAATTTAAATAAAGTTTCATCTTAATTGGATAATGGTAACCCGTGCCGCAATGAGGTTGAAGTTTGCAGTTTTTTGCAAAAAATCGCAGTTTTTCCTTCATAAAATGAAAACCACTCATCCTATAAACTTGATTCTTCTCTTATTGTCTAGGAAATTTTGTTGACTTGAACGTTTACTTGGACCAGTTTTTTGTTAAAATTCTTAGATTTATAGATATCAGGCATTTTCCAAAACAAAACTCCGGAATTTTCTCATTTTGAGGCGCGTAGAAAAATTTCCACAACACAGATTTGCGGTAAAACTTAGGGTAGTAATATTGGAGTACCAATAGGGGTGTTCCAGCAATAAAATCTTTACCAGGAATCGTAATTTGCCTGGTCTATAAGTAATTCAAAAATAAATGAATAAATATAGTAAAAAATGAAAATAATATTTTTTTTTTGTTATTTGAATTATTTTTTAGATAAGTTAAATATTCAGGGATTAAAGTTTTAATCGACTAAACAGTATAATAATTGATGCAGGGAGTGTAATAGATTAATAGAAAGAGATGGAGATAGTCTGACCCCTTGAAGTGGAGGAAGGAATGTCTGGTTGAGATCAGGGTCCCATAACTACCAGTCAGCTCTCACGAACCCCTTGGGACACTATATAAATTAGCTTATAAATTTTGTATTTATTTAGACTGATCACCAGTCGTAACACGTTATGAAATAGCCCTTCCAAATAAATGTAAACATTAATCATTATTATCAGTGTGACCCAGTATCAGAGATATTAAAAGCTCTACAATTAAGGCCGCAAATAAAAGTTTGAATGGAGTGATTTATGGCAGTAAATATAAAAATAATAGGGAATCGAAACGGCATGCCCTTCAAGTGAGTGAGAAAGAGAAAGGTGTCCAGTCACGAAGTTGATCGCTGTTGATAGAGAAAGGAGGAGAACCAAAACGATTGCCAACTTGAGGTCCATCAGCCATGGAATAAAAGAAACAGCTCAGTGATTTTCTTCTCAGAAGGCATTCGAAAGGGTCTTTGAACTTTTAGGTCCTTGTCCCAAGCCAACAAAAATATTTCCACCCGCTTCAACTTTCACCTCTTCACTAATATAAACCAAAGCTTGTGTCATGAAGAGAATTCATTTTGGTTTTCCTCTGCTTGATGCAAATAAACATACATATAAGCATATATTATATACATATTATATGTAAGTATATTTCAAAGAAAAAATTATTTATTGCTTGTAGGTATTATATCAAATATTAAAAAATACAAATCTTTTATAAAACAATCAAGAACAAGTTTATTCTTAACCAAACGTTTCGGGAGAATTTTAGATAAAGAATATAACTTGGAAAAAAGATTAATTTTGGAAATGAACGAAATTTTAAATAACAGAAATTCGATTAATAAAAGGTCAGATATGGATTGTTTTTCTAATGTTTATAAAAATTTTAGAGAAAAATAATTTTTCATAAATATTTTTATTTTTATTTAAAAAGATAATCTGATCACCAAGACAATATGTACAATAATTGTCTTTATATAAATATTTCGTAGCCTTAAAGTGTAAACCTGCTAACTCCCAACAAGGAAATTTTACAGGGCAGAAAAAAAGAAACAAAGTTTAATATTGTTGTTATGGAAAGAAACTATTTTTTACATTTTTTTTCTACAACTTACGATCGTAATTTTAAGTAGCAGTTTTACTTGGACGATGCTGCATCTCTTTTTCTTTCGAACTGTATTAATATGTCATATATGATAAAAAATGGATTTAGAAGGTTTACACTCTAAGGCGACGATTTAATATCTTAGTGTTGCTTTCTAAGTTTTAGAGGAAGGAACTTTTTCTTTTTCTTTTGCAAATTTACCATTGAAAAAAAGGAGAAATTCTCCCGAAACCTTTGGTTAAGATTAAACGTGTTCTTGATTGTTTTGTTAAAGATTTGTATTTTTTATAAATAAGTATATATAATTTATTTATTAGAGAGTATAGTTTCGAAGGTTTGACCTTAATCATCAGCTTTTTCCATAGCGTGAAAATCCGTTGAAAATAATTTAAAAAGTTAATTTTATAAATATTTTAGTTTTGATTGAGTTAATATAATATTATGCAATTCAAATGATGAGAATTTATGATCAAGGATTAAACAATAATTATGTATAATAAATTAACTCGAGGGTGGGTGATAAACTGTGACATCAATAACAACTGCAAGTGAGATAAATGATGAAGCATGAATGATGACGTCACTTCAGAATCAGAATAGTAACTAAAGCATTCTGAACTATAAGATGAAGACGTTCAGCTATCAGCTGAAATTGAAATTTGTTATAATAATAGAATATTCTTTATTATAACACGTCAGAACAAAAATCTTATCACTCAGAAACAGCTAATTTTAATTGGTGAAGATCACAATACGGCTGACATCTATTCAGGTTATATAATATTAATAATTCAATATTGTTCATCCCTGACAACCTATTGGACACCACTAGATTTTTTTGTAATGATAATGATACAAGAAGAAGTTGCATCAAAAAGGTACAACTTCTGTAGTCCGGGGTGGACCCATGTGTCGTGAAAAAAAGAAGATATTTAAGTGATTAGGCTGGATTTGAAGGTATCTGTGGATGTGGGTCTTGAAAGACTAAAGATTTTATGTATCCACAAAGACGAAAGTGTGTGTGTGTGTGTGTGTAGGGGGGGAATAAACAAACATGTGTTTCATGACATAAATTTTGAATAGTTTATTATACCTATTTAAATTTATTTTTTGTAGACAGGTAAATAAATAAATATATATGTATATCAGCAGTGTGCAGTCCATGGATTATGCTGTGGATGCGGCGCATCCCTAAAATTTCAAACATTTAGAGTATTTTCATAAATATCGACTTCAAAATTTCATAAAGATCTTTAAATTTTCAAATTATTATCCGTTATTTCAAATATTTCTATAAAAAACATTTTTTGTTTTGAAAAGTATATTGGTTCTTCAAATGAAATAAAATTGCTGCATAGTTTCAAGGGGCAATTAAAATTAATGATTTTTCCTAAAAGGACGCGGATAGAAGGTTTAAAGTCTCTGTCTGGTATATTTTCCAGTTCAAGCAGGTCAAAGACAAGTCCTGGCGAGTTTTAGTCGAATAAAAATTGTTCTCGCTATTAAAATAGTAATAATACAAAAAAGGAATAAATAAAGATGATTCGGGAATTTTTAGACTAATCCATTTCTAAGAACTCTCAATTTATAAGATCGGAAATAATTAAGAGCGCTATAGATAAATCATAGCTTTCTTATAGCAATAGAATTAGGAGAATTTGAAGTTTTTCTTATAACGAAAATGATGTCGTATTCGCTGAAATTTGCAAAAAAAGCGAAGATTAAAATAAAATTTCAAAAAATGAAGGATACTTTTTTGTACTGCTACCCCTGGTTGAAAAGTCACCAACCGACACTGATGTATATATCTTTAATTTTTCTTAAGAAATTTCAGATTTTTAAGAATATTTTTTTTTAAGTACTTAATCACAAAATTTACTTTTCGATTTTCATCACTTTTTTCCTATAAACATAAAATATTCAATAAATATTAAAAACTTAAAATTTATATACTTTAGAAAACGTATATACATATCTATCTAAATAGTATATGCACATTCCAAAAGTGAATAAAAGTACGTAAGTAATAATTTTCTGATCAATATCAAATAAATAAATTCCCTTTAACACATTTGATTTATTTTTAAATAAAATACTTTTTTCATATGCATTTTATGAACTTAAAGCTGTCATGCTTTGTTTTGACAAGCATTGTGCTTTAGTCATATCAAAATGATTTCAATAACACTTGAAAAGGACTCCAAAATTAGAATTCGAAACGTTGCGTTTTTTCATGAAAAAATCTTATAAAAATATTTAATCATGGTGGTTTCCACTAAAACACTTCAACTGATAAAAAATACAACCATCAAATTCTAGAATTTTATTTTAATATTGGAAATTATTTTAATTATCATACAAGGTCAATGAAATCTTGTCATATTTCACTATGCGTTTTTATCGATATTTGTTTCGAAAAACGTGTGATATTGGTAATAACAAGCAAAATAATAACCTTTGAGAGATTATCTATACTTTATACTGTATATATAATATGCTTAGCGTCGTAGCTTACGCAGTCGAGAAGGCCGAAGACATTTTGGTATTTATATTAACCTTAAGCTACTCGCAGGACGAAAGCCTCGTAGGAAATTGGAATTCTCATATTTTTAAAAGATCAAATAAATGAGAACATGCGTTGTCTGTCTTTTTGTGTGTCTGGATTCCGATACCCAACAACGGAAGTTTGCTATAGGACCAAAGTGTTGGTATTTTGCAAATCTTGCCAGGCGGCTGGTATATATTAAATTCCCTTAGAAATATTCCATTTTTTGCCAATATTGCCTGATATCTCCATCTACCCACTGCAATTTCATCATAGCCACGATTAGCGATTACCGAGTGGTGAACCGCGATTTGGAATTAAATAATGCCCCTTCATCTATTGTCTTCTACATGGAATTGAAAGTGGAAGTTGTACTAGGGTGGTCCTTATTTTAGATATTCTCGAATATTTACGCAGACAGGGGCTTATATGGTTCTAAATAAATAAAAAATAAAAAAATCCCCTAAGTTTCAAGTCTCTATCTCAATTTTAACCTAGTGCTACACCGCGATTAAATTTCTCATCTAAATAACATGGGATTTTGGCATTGAACGATCAATTTTTTTATTCCGACCAAAGTAATGGATCAAAAAATTTGAAACTCTGTAGACTTTATCCTTATAATAGTAGCTATCCTTCAGAATTTTACAGATTCCCAGCTATTACAATTTTGGAGTTACATCTAGATAAAATACTGCTATATCTTAGTATTAGTAAGTTATAGACTCCAAAATTATAATAGCTAAAAATCTGTCAAAAATTCTGAGGGATAGCTTCTATTATAAGGATAAAGTCTACAGTTTCAAATTTGTTGAACCATTACTTTGTCAGGAATAAAAAAAATGATCGTTCAATTCCAAAAACCCCATGTTATTTAGATCGGAAACTTAATCGCTGTGTAGCACTAGGTTAAAATTGAGAGAGAGACTTGAAACTTCGGGGATATTTTTTTGTTTATTTATTTAGAACCATAGAACCACTGTCCGCGTAAATATTCGAAAATATCCAAAATAAGGAGTATACTAAGGTGTACAGGATATTAGGTCGCGGTTCACACCTCGGCGTTTACCAACAACATTAATAACGGAAGCTTATAGAAAGTTCGTTCCGGGGTTAACATACTGCATTTCCAAAACGGAGGATTGATTCGATTGTCGTTTCTAGTTTCAGAACTTTCGAATCGAAAATGCAGAAAATCAAAATAAAATCGAATGATATGAAGAGATAAGGAGCTGAAGTTTGTTTTAATAAGCTGTACCTTTTTGTGCCAAGTTTCAACTTTCGATATCAATCATTTCTTTAATTAGTGAATCTTTAAATTTTTTAATCTAATAGGCGTCGTTATAAGACAAAATATCTAATTGAAAAATAATAAATTTAAAATATTTTTTTTTTTGTTTAACATCGTAAAATAATTGAAAATAATATATAGATAAGATGAAGAGTAAGGGTGTCAAAAAATTGTCAAATTTTATAAACTGTTTTGACACTTGATAAATGAGCATCGTATGGAATATTCTTAAACCTGAAAGAGAATTTTTATTTGACAGTCTGTCTTCTTTTTCTAAGCCATTGTGTTTCTAGGGTTTAATCTACCGCCATTCTTTATATCGCTTGATCCACCTTCAGCAAAGAGACATATGTGACCACCCCTTAAGAAATAAGAGAAAAAAAAGATGAAAATCAATATAAAAAACATTCTCTTCAAAATAAAATATAAATAAATAAATATTGAAACAGCCCAATAAACATGATTTGACATTCTATTTTATGAAATAAAAAAAATCAACCAACATTATAGTATGTACATATATTGTAGATAAATCAAAATATGGGTTCACTTGAATGAAAAATTGTTATAAAACAACTCTTTATATATATATATATATATATTTTTTTACTTTATCCAATGCAAAGCATGGGTAAAGTATTGCAATCGCTCTCGGGGCAAGCGTGGCTTCAAAGGGTCCTCAGGTAAAGGCTACGGAACCCATGGACTCAATTAAAGTCACAAATTGTAGTATTCAATTAGGTTGAATTTTAGCACGTGGCGGTTTTGCCAAAAATTACATGGGGTCTCGTCGAGAGGCCAAAAAGTGCGATTTTTTCATTTAGTGCGTGCGTATGGATGGATGTATGTATGTTATCGATTTTTGGCCCACGATTTTTTCCACACCGTTGCACCGATTGAAATGAAATTGAAAACCTACCATTAGTTTAACAAAATGAAGCGCTGATTAGTTTTTGGTACATATCGGCCCACAAACATTAGTACTTTATTTCAGTACTTTTTTAGTTTTTTCTAAATATCTTGAAAATGACTTAACCAATTTTGATGAAATTTAATATCCTAATTAAGTACCTTGGGGACCACAAAAAAGGTTAAATAAAGTTTTTAGTAAAATTATATTTTAAAGTACTTTACTCTAGAACAAATTAATATTTCAAATGAATTTGGATAAAGTTTAGCAACGATCCGTTGCAGTTTATTTTTATTTTAAATAAAGAAAATGAATTGATAAGATATTTAAATATAAAATAAAGCGGGAAATTTTTTTTAACATGGTGCAACACCTATAAATCAATTTTGACTTTCACATCTTAGAATTCAGAATAAGAGGAATATCAAACAGTAATAAAAAAAAGAAGTTGTTAGGGCCTTATCGCAGTTATGTAGTTTCTAAGCTATCAAAGTTACCAACTTGAAATTTACCCGCTTTTTTTTGTTCAGAAGTGGTAAATATTTAAATTTTTTTAAGAAACATTTATGGAGGTCCTATCAAGTTAGATAAATTAAAAAATTCTCATATTTTAAGCCCAAAAAAATATCGTAATATTTCAAGACCATGAAAATTAAAATAAGAAAATAAATTTACAAATTTAAAGATTATGATTATGATATTAATATTTATGCTTATTATTGTTTTTCAAGAGTGTAAAATTTTTTGGGGGAATATTTATTGTCATAAGAAAGCAATAAAAGGATCCTTCCCTTTATCTATTGGATCAGATTTTTTGTGAGAGCGAGGGCTGAATTTATGTGTGTGTACAGTTGCCTATCTCCAAGGCGGACCCTTCGATTATTTTGACAAGCCGTCATATTTACTGGCATGTTGAAAGAATAAAACGTGGAGGTTAGTAAACACGTGGAGAAGTTTAGTTTTTGGGGGTTGGCCGTGTTAAGCACTGTCAGCTTATTACAGCCGTCCCAACCCAAGTTGGAAATGATTGAAGCGAGCTTAAGCAGAAGCAACCCTCTACTTATAACTCCTTTTCAGGAAAGGTTAATTTAATTTTAAAAATTATCAAGAGTATTTCAGATACAGTCACAGAAGATTAATTTTATTAAATTTACTGTTATTTCAAGAAAATGTATTGTGAGCAAATTATGTTTTCTGAAATCAAATAGTAATTTCTGAAATAAAAATTTAGTACCTTAAAGTTTCTAAATCTTTTCAAACAAACTTAAATAACTTTCCTTATATGCTTACGATTTTTTTTAATTTTATAGACCACAAAGAGAATGTAATAGATTAAAAAAGCCATTTTTGAGATAATGACGAAAAATCTAAAAAGACTTAAAGTATAGGGATACTTCGGTTTCCCTCTTGAAAGTTAAACCTTGCCGAGATATCTCGAGGCAATACCTAACATAAGTTTTAAATTTAATTTCCATGAGATTAGCCATTTTTGGGTTATCGAGATAAGAGAGACACTGAAAAAGACAATGCCTGAAAATGGTCTTATTGGTTTCAAGGGACTTCAAAACGTTTATTTCCAGTGAAAAGTCGAATTCAAATATTTGAAGTCTATCCAGTAGGAAACTATAATAAAAATTTCATAACTAAAAAGGGATTCATATAAAATTGATAAATCAATTAAACGTTCTAAAATACAACAGTAAACGATGAAGAATTGGAGCTGAATATATAGGATTAAATGTCTTAAGAGTATATGATCAATAAATAATAATATTAATGTGTCAATGTGAATGAAACTAATCCATTCAAATTTTTATAGATTTAAGAAATCATCTAAATGTCATTATATCGAATGAAATGAATACTCCTCATCAATTAGCCAATAAAATTGCTGAAGGATGTGAAACCTGGTAAAGAATAGGATATCATTTGTTATTATTAGTCATAAATAATAGTCATTATTAGTCATAAATAATAATAAATAAATAAATAATATGGAGAGTCATAGAGAGGGAGTATGTGGGAACTTTTGCCGTGCTATAGGAGAACGTTAAAAATTAAATAGGTGGATGGAATTACAAATAAAGGGGTTCTTGATAGGCCTAGATAAAAGAGAAAATTGTGTGCAAGATAGCTCAGATGAGAGGAGACACGTGGAGACACAGAGGTTAATGTGAGACGAGGGGTGAACCGCGATTGGAATTAGGTGTACACGACTTTGGAATTATGTGGAATTTTGGAATTCATTAGATAATGCCCCTTCATCTATTGTCTTCTACTTAGAAATGAAAGTGGAACTAGAAGTATGTGTAAACGATATAGGTCGCGGTTCACCCCTGGCTGTGAGATATCCTGAAGAGTGAAGCAGGAAAGAATAAGTGGGGAGGAAGCCCAAAATTAGAATATGTTTTCCAGATAATCAACAATAAGGGATGTGGTACTTTCAGATAAGTGAAAGGGTTGGCATGGGATTGAGTTGAGTGGTTGCGTCAAACCAATCTTCGGAGTGAAAACTCGATGATGATAATGATAATGATCGATTGAAAATATCTCTCATAAAAGGTAATTAAATTCGTTAATGCATATTTACCCGATGTTTATATTGTAAACAGATTGAAAATTTCAAATACACAACAAATAAAAAATAAACATTAAATTAAAATAAAACTCGTAAACGCATTTGCAAAAATCTACATTGCAATCAGTATTATGTATAAATATTAAATCAACTCTAAGGTGAATTGTTATCAAATAACAACACCATTCGAGAGGGATGTTGTTTTTGTTCACAAAGCAAGGGAATGGGGGGTGGATAGTTTGTTTTGTTTTTTACTTTATTGATTCTCTAGAAGAGGAAGTTCCGCAATTACTATAGTTGAGTTAACAGCAACGGCAAATGGATACTCCATGTTGAACCTTGTTTCTCGTGTAGCTGCTACTCACTCACTCATATCATAGGATTAGTTCACTAACAAAATTAATCTCTGACAAAACTCTTAATCAACTCCTCTATATTTTGGTTTGTCAATTGTTTTCGAAGTCAATTACATTATGATATTGAATCTGATTATTTTTAAATCGAGATTTAAGAGAAAGAAAAGTTGATTCTCCAAATTCATTATCATAATAAAATTTCTAACCCAAGATTGGTTTGACGCAATTAGTGGATGAATTTCTATCAGTGAATGCGTTTAGACGAGATGTTATTTTCTAATTTACCACGTTGTAATCATGCACAAAAAAGTATTTTTGCTTCTATTCTTATTTTCGAAATACAGTCGACTCTCGATAATTCGAAATCAAGGGACTACAAGAAAAATTCGAATTATCAAGAGTTTTTATTATATTTTTGAAAATATGTATGAGCTTACATAAATTTTATATAGAGCCTTAAGTAAAAAAGTAAAAATAATGAAAACGACAAAAAAGAACAAAAAATTAGATGTAATATTTACACGGAAAATTAGGAGTAAATTTAATTGAAAGTATTGGAAGGCAGTTCAGGAGTAGTGAGGAAAGAAAAATTAATACATAACCAAATAAGGTGTAATTTATTGGAATCCTTTATCCTTTCTTTTCAAACCGACGTTTCAGAGGATTTTCCTCCTTCTTCAGGGTTTCAAGGGGTCAATGAAGGAAACAAATAAAATGTTTCCTTCATTGAACCTTCTTGAAACCCCAGAAGGAGGGAAGAATCCTCCGAAACGTCGGTTTGAAAGGAAGGAGGAAGGATTCCAATAAATTACACTTTATTTGGATATGTGTTAATTTTTCTTCTGCCACCCCTGGGCTGCCTTCCATTACTTTCAATTAAAAATTCTACCAGTCTGTCTCGCTCCAGAGAAAATTCCGTTGCAAATAAATTAGGAGTAAACATTGCTAGGAAAAATTCGAATTATAAAGAGGGAATGTGGCCTAGTTCGAATTATAGAACGTTTTCACCCCCTCTTGTTACGAAAAGGATTTCGAGTTATCTAGCGTACCAAAATACACAGCATTTTTTCAATTTACAGCTGAAGAGTTCGAATTATCGAAAAATTCGAATTATCGAGAGTCGATTGTATCTCAAAAACGGTTGAAGCAATTTTGATGAAAAAATTGAGCGAATTCACGACTTATCGTTAAAATAAAACCTTATTTAATGAACAGTGAAAAATTTATATTTTATTATTTTGTCAATATGTATATAATAAATGAATAAATGTTTCGATTCCAAGTATTAATTTTTAGGACTCCTCAATCAATTCTTTTGGGATGCAAGCAACATGATTGGGTTCGAGTCGTACATATGCCCGGTGTGTCTTGACCGTCACCTATCTAAGAACAATTCCCCTACATATTGCTTAAATTCTCAGATCTAAATGATTAGACAATTTCAAAATTCCAAATTTGTTGGCATATCACAATGTGTGTTTTAAGAATCTATTAAATCCGGTTCATATAATTCATGATTACAAATTACAAAAAAAGAAACTCTCCATTGAATGAAATAATATCCTGCATTAAATTTCATTCTAAATGACGTGGAATTTTTTAAAAGAACCAAATTAGATCATATCATAATTCACTGTGTCGCCGGAGGGATCTTAATTTATTCCATATCTAAAAAGCGGAAAATAGGATTTGAATCCTTTTTTTTACAATTTATTTTTTCCATCTTTTTTTACTAAAATTCAAAATATGACAATTTATTAAAGTAAAAATATTTTAATATAAATCAAGAGCTTTGAGATTATTGTTATTATTCTTTATATTTTTCAAAAAATATATCCTACAGAAGTATTATTATATTTACTATATATAATGTTTTGTGATTTATATTTCGGGTGTAATTTAGCGGTTTTTGTTAACATGTCTTTCTGTCATGAGGGTATTATATATTTACCATTAAAACAGAAGCAATTATTGTATATTAAGCCTATGTTTGTTTTATATAAAGTAATGACAGTGTCTACAAAGCGATTTAGAAATGTAAAATTATTTATTTATTTTCTTCCTTTCATTAATATAAAAACATATATACTGGTATGTATCAGTAGCGGAGTGGTGACTTTTCAACCTGAGGGTGCTGTCAAAAAAGGCACCCTTCATTTTTTAAAATTTTATTTTATTGTTCCCTTTGTTTTGAAAATTTCATCGAATATGGCTTCATAGAATTTTTCAAATTTAATATCATTTTTTTATGAAACGTTATGAAAATAATCTAAATTGTTTAAAGTTTTAGGGATGCGCCGCATCCACAGCGTCCATGGACCGCAGGCCACTGATATATATATATTAAAAAAACAGATTTTTAAACCAATATGTACAAAAAAGTAGAAATAAATTTTTATTCAGTATTCAACAAATTTCCATACTTATATGAACAAAATAAAAGCACGGATGATCAGCTCAATTTAGAAGGGCCCAGGCTTTCTTTTATGGTATTTTTAGTGACATGAGTAGGGGAATTTTTTGAATACTGAAGAAAAATTTATTTTCTAATTTTTAGTGTATTTTAAAATAAAAGGGTGTTTAAAAAAATTTTATTTTATACGTTTTAATGTAGATATTTATTAAATATTTTTTTGAATTAAATTTTTTGCTATTAATTTAGAAAATTCATGAAAATTTATATTATCAAGATAAATAAATATGTGCGTAGCATTCCAAGAAAATCGACTCGGTAAGAAGTAAGACTGAATTTGAATGTAAAATTCTACTTGTACTTGAAATTTGCATTTGACGTTGGGCGAGATCCAAATCTAAACGTAGAAAATAATCTTTGACGCAATCTTGTGTGTCCTGTGAGATTTCTTCTTAATGTTTTCAGTGTTTTTAGTATAAAATATATTTTTCTGTTTAATTACGTGAATATTCTTTTGACACGCAAATTTTTTTTTATGTGCAAAATTTCAAAAAAATCAACCCTATAGAATAAGTGGTTCAATAAATTGGAGTAAAAAGTGAAACTTTTTTAAAATTAGGGACGGTTTTTGCGATTTCGGTGATTTAATAATTTTTGACTTCATTTTCATTATAGAAGGATTAGTTTATGACAGTTTTTTCAGCTCTTCTAAACTAAAATTTATTAAAAAAATTAAATATATATTTTTGGATATAATTTATTAAATGGTAATTCAAAACACACCTGTTCGATTGTAAAATAGAAACGGATTTAAATCTCAAAAAAAATTTTTAAAACATGCTTTCTAGATTTTTGGACCAGCAGTTAGAAAGTCCATAATCTAATCAGTTTTCAGTATTGAAAATGGATTCAAACACACAGTCAGGAAAAGGCATGGTTGAAAGTGATTTTTGTCACATTTCAGACATTTTTCATTACAATCAAAAAAAAATTTGATGATATTTCATGAATTCAATATTAGGCTCACTTGGCTGCTGGGAGTGCCGATTAATTCAACTCAGACAGACATAAGAATAAAAGTATGTACAAATAATTTGTTTACACTGTTCCTTTCATTTATGTTAAAAAAATAAACATGAAAATGCCAGTTATTCTTAATTATAGTCTTGTTTGTTTTTCAAGCATCCCAATGTATTTCATTAAGCTCATTTTGAAACGGAGAAGCGAGGACATAGATAATAATGATTATTCAGATGTTAAGTAAGCTTCTTTCAATTTTTCTCTAAGTAGTTTCGTAAAGGAATAAATAATATAGAGATAAATGTGAGAAAAATATTCATATACCCTTTTTTATTCAATAATCAAAACCATTTATCTCCCATTTTCTTTGTTTGGTATTCAACTTTTATGCCCTAAGTTTTTATCCCGTTATCGAATGTTTCTCAAAAGTGCAATAGCTACACTCGAGTGACTAGACAGACATGTTCTTGACAAGATTCCAAATGTTTTCCAAGTAGAATATTTAAATATTATCGCAGTTTGGCTAAAAAATGGATCTTGGAGTTATATACCATGTTTTCATCTTAATTTTAAAGATGAAAATTTTAAAAATATACATTTTTCTTCTTTCATAGTATTATATTTTAATGATTTTAATTAAAATACGAACAAAGTGACTAATTAGCATTTAGTTTGGCGAATAAGTAAAATAATAAAGAAAATTAAGAATAGTCTAAGTTGTTATGGATAATTTTAATTATGTTAGAAGGGTTGTATTCACCCCTTCAGAAATTGAACAGGAATGCCAAAAATGCAATTCGAGCACTTGGGTTGCCCTCCGAGGTGTAACCATATCTGATATAGGTATTGCACAAGCAAACATTTTTCTACTCAAAGATTTAATTTTCATCATTAAAATATTTTGCGATCCCTTGATTCTAAATTTAAACAGAGTCGAACCATATATTAAAAAAAAGTGGAAATCTTAACTTTAAATTGAAAGTTTTTGTGCCGAGGGTAGCAGAATATTTATATATTGAAGGAAACAATAAAAGAGTGTGTCTTCTGCTGGAATTATAAATTTTATTTATAACGAGATTATAGTTTCGAGGGCTTTGCCCTCTTCATCAGTCTATTACAATTGATTCACAGGAATTAATGTATGTGAATCTTGTAATAGACTGATGAAGAGGGCAAATCCCTCGAAACTATATTCTCGTTATAAATAAAATTTATAATTCCAGCAGAAGACACATTCTTTTATTGTCTCCTTCAATCTTAACTTTGCTACTACTGATATTTTGTAAAAATAGGTAAAATAATTTTTATAAATAGTCGAAATATTTCATTCTGGTTTATATAATTTTATAATTTTGGTATGCTCTTCGCATCACTGAAATTTCTTTCAATGGTTTCATGTTGTAATTTAAAAAAAAATGGTTGTTATATGGCTAGCTTGCTATAACAGCAAAACTAATCGAATAAGGTAAATGAACCCATGAAAAATAACAGATAAAATATTTCTAATTAAAAGACTGATTATGAAGGTCAAATCTTCGAAACAATAGTCTAAAATAAACAAAAAATTATATATATATATACTCGTACATATTTATATTCGGTATGTTTATTTATATCAAACAGAGGACAACCTTATTGATTTCTCTTAATTAATTTACAAAATATCTATCTACTTGTGCATATTTGTTTATAAATAAGCAATCAAATAAGTAAATGCTTCTAAATATATCATAATGTTCTTAGGAATTTGCACAATAACAATGCTAGAATTTATTTCTAAAATGGCAACGCTTCGTATCTTTATAAAGACTTCATCTGTCTTTTAGTATTAACATCAATATAATTATATGTAAATTTAATTGAAGTTCTTATACAAGGTTTTCATAAATGTCGTATCATTTTATCATTTACAAACTTTTTTTGTCCTCGGATCAGGAAGCTAGGGATCAAATCCGACCCAAAAATTTGACCGGCTATAATGATATATATATCTGATCCCTACACCAATTTTCATACTCACACACACAAAAATACATTCAATAAAAAATTGGCATTATTCCCAAGGTAATACAAAAAAAGAAAAAAAATATCAACCTTTTATATCCACACCAACTAAATTAACATATAGTTTGTATTGACTCACAGAGACCTGATGAAGTGTTAATAAAGAAATCATACTTATTATAAATTACATCATAGTTTTCGTCCCTATTCCCAAGAACATTATAATAATTGAAAAATAAATAACATTCATTGGTCCAGCAACCTACGTTGATTAAGCATTTATCTTAACCAACGACTGATCATCTAGGTTTATTATTCTATTTATTTTAGTTTTTTGAATTCATTTTCTATACATAATATAGATTATTATTATTATTTTGTTAATATTTGAAGTCTTTAATATCATATGTTGAATTGCGATCATTTGTTTAGCCTTGGAATAAGAACAATAAGAAAATGTCGATAAAGAAAGTGAATCTGAAGTGAATTGATAGTTCTGAGAAAGAGAACAACGATAGATCGTAAATCACGTATAATCAGTTTAATTAAGAAAAACATCACCACAAATTAAACTTGTTGTAAAAAATAAACGATCAAGGTCTTAGCCAGAGGGAGTTCAGAACACAATCTCACGAAATTTTGAGAAATAAAAGTTATGTGATTTTTTGAAGAATGTCCTTAATTAAAATGAAAAATTGAATAAATCAATTTCTCAATCCACGCAACATTAGATTAGATCTCTTACATATAGAGAAAGGAAGAGGGTGACTTAAACTCTCCCTCACCCTATAAAAAAAAGCCGGTAACCCTGGCACAATCACGCACCATATGTTTGGGATACAAAATTATACTCAAACAAGTGCGTGAATTAAACGATCAAATATGTATTCTTTATAGTTAATTTTCAAATTTATGGAACAACACTTGAGGCGTTCAAAAGCAGAGTGGACCATCCCACTTTTTTTTTTTTATCGAGCAAAATAGAGGTAAAGGATCGAGGCAAAAGTGGTACCTGTCCTGTAATCTAGAAGGACATTTAAAAACTAAATTTGGACCACTTTGTCTGTTTAGTTTTATCAAAAACCTACTTGATTATAGAGGTTTATAAGCGAAAGGTTGGTTCACTCTGCTTTTGAACGCCTCAATTTAGCTTAAATAGATGAAAAATAGAACAATTCATTCGCTGAGATATTGGGTATTGTTTTATTTAGACAAAAACAAAATTTTAATAAATTTATAAAAAAACAGTTTAAAATATTTAAAATAGTAGTAATATATTATTTGTTTTTTAAGGGGTAATCGTATTAACTTACTTATTAATATTTGGGCTAATATTTTTACTGCGTTTGGGGGCCGAACAGCGTTCGTGCTTGCGGAGTTCAACCCTCACACATTACAAAGAGTTTTCCGGTTATAATTTGACTCTTTCATTAATTTATACTGAACATTTGAAACATAAAATGATGCATAGGATCTGGTACTGGCTAAATGGACACTAGCACTCAAACATTCTGCTTATGAAGAATACCTAACCATTGTTCCCGTGTAATATACTTTATTTTAAATTGTTTTTTACTTTATTTAGTTTATTATTATTTTTTTATTTTTATTCTATTAAAATTTTGACGATTAATTCATTTTTTCCATCTATTTAAAATTTTTGGTGAATTTATTTTCAAATGTTCCTCTTATGTTATACAGTGAAACCCTCAAATCCGAACGCAAAAATGAGACACTTATTTATTTAGTTATAAAACAATTATGTATATATTCTACATTATAACCTTATTTTACATAATTAGTTGAAAAATTAACAAAGAAGTAAGTAGAGTTAGCATACCTAACAAAGTGTAAATGTGGCTACATATTTATGTCATCCAGGATTGAAAAACGGTAAAAGTTGGTTACTAAAATTCTTTAGGTTAATCACTGCAAAAACAATGAAATAATAATAGAAACACACAAAATATCACTAAAATCTTTCACTTGATATCAGTTATTTTCAATTGTCGAAGCTGCTTTCGGCTAATCCGATCAGGCTACAGTCCCAATTAGTTCGGATTTGAGGGGTTTCACTGTATTTATTTTTGAGCTTTGGTGGTTACTTTGAAGAGTATTCTCGTATTCTTTCTCAAGGTATATACCGCTTTAAATTAATTTCATTAAAAAAATGGTAAGAGGATTATTTCCGGGATATCCATCCATCACTCTTCAAAGTGACATCTTGATGTTGACCCAGACAAGAGGATCCGGTCTGCTGACCGCAACCATTCCTCCACCGTTCTCTCTCGGATTCTTCTTTCTTTCTGTTTGTGCCAATAGAGTGGAAAAGCTGCACTTGACATAGAAGAAAGATATTCGAATACGGAAACGAAGAACGGGGCTTAAGAAAAAAAAAATCAAAAAAAAAAATCGAAAAAAATAAAATAAAACGGGGCTTTATTCAAATATTCTTAAGGGGAAATAAAATCCAAGGCTTATTATAATTCTCAATATGTAAATATAAATATACGTATATATAAACATATAAAAAATATTTATGAAGTAATAAGCAAAAATATCTTTAAAATACAAATCCCTTTAAAAGCCATATTTTTGGAAAAATAAATTGACTAAGATTTTCCTCTTTATTTATATCCATTACTATACAACAAATGTTGAGTGTGTAGGACGGCTGAATTCTATCCGAACCAAGGGGGTTAAATTTTTTGCCCTTTCGCACCGCTTATTAAATATGTATTTGTTAAAATAAATATAAATTATTTAATGTATCCTAAAAATTAAATACTATGTATAAAGTATAAGGTTCAAAATAACTTATTTGGCGAACGCCTCAAGGGGGTTTTAGAGCTACAGCCTGCGCCCCATCTATGAGTATGTGTGTGTGTATTCGTGTGACTAATTTGATCGTTGAACCAATAATTATAAAAATTTTAATTTAGTGGTTTTTATAAAAGTAAGAAAGTATAATATAGATTTATACTTTATTAAAAGGAGGTACTTAAATATAGTAGTTTTTGATTTTTTCAAAATTCGTCAAAAAAAGGCTAACGAATTTGATAAAAATATTTGAGTAAAAAAGTGGTTCAAAAAAACGTCGCATCCTATATGTATTGTGGTTTGATTTAAAAAGATTTTTGTTAATAATATTAATATTATTAATAATATTTCTATTGTTCTATTATATAATATATAGGCTGAAATTGAGTTTATGGACCGTTTAAACCAGTTCCACCCAACCGATTGAGCTGAAATTTTGCACACACTTTTTACTTTATCCAATGCGAAGCATGGGAGAAAGTATTGCAATCGGTCGCGCGGCAAGCGCGACTTCAAAGGGTCCTCAGGTAAAGACTACGGAACCCATGGACTCAATTAAGGTCACAAATTGAAGTATTCAATGAGATTGAATTTTAGCACGTGACGGTTTTGCCAAAAATTATCTGGAATCTCGTCGAGAGGCCAAAAAGTGACATTTTTTTTGGAAGTGCGTGGGGATGGATGGATGGATGTATGTATGTGTGTTATCGTTTTTTTCGTCCACGAATTTTTCCACACCGTTGCACCGATTGAATTGAAATTGAAAACCTACCAGTATTTTAACAAAATGAAGCGCTGATTAGTTTTTGGTACATATCGGTCCACAAACATTAGTACTTTATTTCAGTACTTTTTTAGTTTTTTCTAAATATCTTGAAAATGACTTAACCAATTTTGATGAAATTTAATATCCTAATTAAGTACCTTGGGGACCACAAAAAAGGTTAAATAAAGTTTTTAGTAAAGTTATAATTTAAAGTACTTTACTATAGGATAATATAGTACTTTTTTAATTTTTTATTTTAAATTCCTTAAAATTTATTCATTTGATCGTTTTAATATAGCTCATTCAACCTGAATTAAGTAAGAATGGTTAGGCTTCTCGCTGTGAAATGCTAAAAATTTGGGAGCAAATTTTATAAGTAACCATAGCAACTGCGTTGATTTCTTATCCATTACCTTTGCTTAAGACATAGAGAAATCGACTTTAAATCAAAAATAGCGATTGATTCTCATCTAATACTTGAGGAATAACCTTATTGCATTCTATTTTTGATGTTTTGAGTATTAATGGCAATCTCTACTGAAAACGTGGAAGAATCGACTTAAAATCAAAAAGACTAAATTCTTTTGGTAAACAACTCAAGCTTGAGTCGATTCCTCCATGTCTTCAGCAATGGTTACCAATAATAATCGAAACGTCAAAAACCTAATATAGAATTGTTATTCCTCAAGTATTAGATGAGAATCGATAGCTATTTTTGATTTTAAGTCGATTTCTCCATGTCTTCAGCAATAATAACCGAAATGTCAAAAATCCAATGTAGAATGGTTATTCCTCGACTATTAAATGAGAATTATTTTTAATTAATGTCAACATGAACTACAAATTGCAAGTGATATCTGATTAATAATAAAGGAACAAACATATTAATATTTCGATTGAATTTGGATAAAGTTTAGCAACGATCCGTTGCAGTTTATTTGGTGCTGCTGATAATAGAAACTAGTATACTCAGATATGTAATTTTTGTATAATTTACATGTAATTTTAACAATATTAAATTTTGCGCCTAGTGCTTATTCAACCATTTGTATTCTTAAGCACAGAAGAGGAATACCCTACAGGCGTTGAGTGGCGGCCATGTTTGTTTATGACGTCACAGTCCATATATTAATATTATTATTATTAACAAACATATTTTTAAATCAAAGCTCAATATAAAATGTGGTGTTAAATTGTCGAAATTAATTTTTTTTCATGGCCCTCTGGAACTATAGCCCAATTTTGTGTTCGTGTGTGTAGGGAAGTGTGTGTAAATTGGTGTAGGGATCAGATTATACCCGGTCAAATATTTGCAGCGCATTAAATTGTAGGCGTTAGATTGTGTGCACTGCTATATCTCAGCATCACTAAGTCCCAGAGTTACAAAATTTGAAATTTGCTGAAAATCAACCAGCAACTGTATGGTAAGCTTTTGGCCCAAATCGACTTACCCCTTGTACCCCTTTACTTAAAAAGGCAGGGTGTTTTTTATTTATTTTTTCTCAAAAAGTTTTTTTTGTAATCACTGTGCTTAACAAGTATCACATGTTCGGTGATGTGTATTTTATTATCTCTATTAGAACCCTGTGAGGGAACTAATTTGAAAGAAGAAAATTGGTAGGAAAATTTCAAAGGGGAGGTTATAAGTGAAAGTCATGTGTTGTAGATGTAGTCAAAAAATGTATTCTTTAATAAAACATTGTTCCTGCCTGGCTGGCTTTTTTAAATACGAGGAAACTGGTACTTTGATATTATCAAGATTATAGCAAATCTTAGAAGACAGAAAATTTTTAATTACAATAAAATTTTATTTTTCCTAATGAAAAGAGAAAAAAAGATTTACGATGCACGTCACGAGCATCCACCAGGAGTCTGGAAAGGATTGGAATTGCTTTATTAACATGGCAATGCTAGAGAAGAAAACCATAATCCATCTGGTGAAGTTTAGTAATATAAATGTCATAAATTATTACATATTACATCATTTCAATCTTTACTTGAAGATAATGAATGGCATACGTAAAAGCGTAAAACGTGAAAATCATTAAAATATCGTTACGGCCTCAAAACCAATATTAGAATTTCCGAGAGAAGATTTAACATTCAAAATGCATTCATTTTTCTGATATAAATGATCATAAGGGCTTAGTTTTTTTTCTTTTTGTAAGAAGAGAGAAAAAAACAGAAGATTTATGGTAAAGCTTTGGTAAGTTTACTTATGGTAAATAGTCAAAAGGATACACTATGGCTGCTCTAACCCGAAATATATCCACAAATTATATAGAAATTCCTTTTTATTTAAAATATTCTCAGTTATGATTTATTAATTGTTTTTTTTTCAATATGAATTTCATTTGATTGTATAATATTTGTATAAGTAATGGAATATTTGATTAATTCATAAAGATACTTTTTTCCCATGTAGAATTTCAAATAAAATCGAGAGCACTTTGTGTGAAAAATATCGCTTTTGCTATCGTCTTTTACTTTCCCTTATTTTTTTTATCTCATTCAAAAACACTTCTCTAACCCTTTTTTGATCGAATTTTTTACTCAATAATATATTGCCTTTGTCCTAGGGGTTAGAAATTACATTTTTTCAAGCCGATTAAAATTAATTATGTTAATTAAAAACACGTAAATAATATTATAAAATTTCATGATGGTGATTTGAGTGAAATAATTAATAAGGATTATAATATTTGTTTGTAATTGGTAGAATTTTTCTAGATATAATTTTATAGCCCTAAAGATAATCAAATAAAAAAAATCGAATGGTCGGAAATAAATAATTAAGGAGTTATTTTTTACTGAAAATCTGATACTTTCTCATTATAAGTATTGATTTTTTTTTAATTATAAATAAATTACATAATTAAAAAATAAATATTCATCTTCTCAAGCACTTTTAATGTGTTTGCCATTTTTAACTTTGGAAACTTTAGGAAGAATAGACAATCAACTTTAAGATTCTTTATAAAATCCTTATAAAATATAGATCTTGGCTTAACTGTTATAAACAGATAAATTAAGCCGGGCTACCAAGGGTTCCGAACCTTATAACTCCTAAAATAGTTGGGATATCAAATTTTTTCTTATTTATCGTTGATAAGTAGAGAACGAGGAAATTCTTAAAATAAAATTTCATACTTTTCAGTTAAGCCGTTTCTAACTTCATACTTTCATACTAGTATACAAAAATCACCTAAAATGGCCACTTTGAACCTCTTTCACGACGTCAATTTTAGTCGAAATATAATATATTTTAAAAATCAAACTTGGTGGGTCGGGTTAGGCTAGGGGTTAGCGTGCCAGCCTGGTAACCAAGTGGACCCGGGTTCGAATCCGACTAGAGGCATCCGGCTAAAATCTGACCCCTGGGTAGAGACAAATTAAAGAAAAAATAATAAATAGTGTCGTGGGTTATGGCTAGAAAGGCAGAAAAGCTAAAAAAATCAAACTTAATTCCACTTAAAGAGATATTTACAGGTGACCTCATACTCAAAGATAATAAATTTTCTCCTCAAAACAACCATTTAATTACAATTTTAATAAGAGTTTGTAGGTATTTGATTTAATTTATGAGCCACAATGCTCTGACAAACGAACAGGCAGATAGACAATGTTGCGACATTGATAGAGTCCCGTTTCACTCTTTAAACGGACGCTAAAAAATGCAAAAATAATTATAAAGTCGAGGAAATTAATGAGCTATTGATAAATAATTATGAATTTGAGAGTAATCTCTTGGGAAATTATTTATAATCTGTAATCTGTAGGTATATTACGTAGTTATACTATAAAAGTATAAATGATGGTGGTACGGAACGTGATGTTGATTCTAGGTGAAACATTTGTAGTGGAATTAATTAAGAGTTTATTATAGTTAAAGTTTCGAAATAAAACCAATCGATTTAGGTTCTGTATCGGATGATGATGGAATAACAGTTAAAAAATATACTAACTTTTATAACCTAAATTCATTTATTTTATTGTGAAACCTCTGAATAAGCTTTTAATTAAATCTATTTATTGCCTTTGATTGGAAATTATTTTCTAATGATTACATTATAAAAATTTAATTTTGTAATTTATTAATATTATCTTTTAATTTAATTAATAATATAAAATGTATATTACTATCCAACTCTCTAAACCGGTTTAGTTGATTTTATGTAAATATGGATGCCTTTTAAATTTAATTATATTTATTTAGATATAGGCAAAATTTATTTATATATTATTAAGGAATTAGGAAGGGAATTTGGAGAACTTGATCCTTTTCTCCCAGAGACACAACACAGAGATCGCTGCTTATTAGAGGTTTAGATTTATTAGAGACAAGAGAAAGGATTCAAGGGAGGAATTATAGTTTTAAGACTCAAACCCTTTAATACAAGTAAAAGGGTGTTTGTTCCTTTTCATTGTGAATTAAAATAAATATTCTAACTTTAGATAATAAATATTTACAACACAGGGGAATACTATTTTCCATTAATTTTCGTTGAAGATTATTATCAGGCTCCGGGATAAAAAGGAATTTAATTGGGGTTGTGGTTGAAAGGGTTGTAAGACAAATCAAAATGTTTTTAATTTAATAACTGAATACAAATACATAACTACTCTTTACTTGCAGGGATGGTTTCATACGATAAAGGGCAATTGAGACTGAGACTTTTTGGACCAATTTATGAGAATAAACAAATTTTTATCTCAGGATAATTGAGATTATTTTAGTTAACATCATCAATATTGCGTAATTTTAGTCCAAAATTCAGTTACAATTTGCTAGTTGAGGCTAGAATTTTCTGGGAGAGAGGCCACCCTTATTATTATTATTATTATATACCTATATGATAAATAATATTTCTCCAGATAATGAATATTAGGTTTAATTTTTGTACTTAGTTTTGACAGTCAGAAACGGTTTCCAACTCTGATGACGTCATTTCATGATTGATTAAATTCCCATGACAAATGATGATGATATTGCAAGATGATTGTCATCTATTAATTTGCAGTTCATTATACAGGTTGGGGCATAAAGTTCTACCACATTTTGAAGATGTATAAAAAAATGAAAAAATTTAAATAGAAAAAAACTGAATATATTTTTGAAAAGAACATAAAATATATTTTTTATATGTATTTTAAACATAACAGACAATAAAAAAAAGGGGGGGGGGAACAAAAATAAAAATTCTAGTCCTTGCTACCAAACTCAACCAAATTTTGTATACATATTCTGTGGACCTCCAGAAGGCTAGAAATGCAAAAACTAACCACCCAAAATGGGGAGGAGGGTCAAAAACGAAAATTCTACCCCTTCGACCAAACTATGTAGGTATACGAAATTTGGTAGTTTGGTCGAAAGGACTAGAACTTTCGTTTTTGACCTCCCCCCAATTTTGGGTGGTTAGTCTTTGCATTTCTAACCTTCTGGAGGTCCACAGAATATGTATACAAAATTTAGTTGAGTTTGGTCTAATTTTCATTTTTGACCCCCCCCCCCCTTTTTTTTTCGTCTGATAAAATGTTTAAAACACATTTAATAAAAAAATATATTATGTTCTTTTCAAAAATATATTCAGTTTTTTTCTAGTTAAATTTTTTCATTTTTTATACCTCTTCATAATGTGGTAGATCTTTATGACCCACCCTGTATATAAGTATAGTTTTTCTCTCCTCGAACCTACAACATCATCCCTTAACAAAATATAGTTTTTCCATTATCCTAGAATTTTAAATAAACAATGAGTAATATATCAACTTTTTCTTCTGAGTATTTTGAGATATACTAGTATGTTCTCTTTTGGGGCGAGCTTTATTTCATTTTCCAAAGAGAAAAAAGGGAATTTGATGTGACTGTTTATAACAGTTTTCTAACAGTCACAGAATAAAAAAAACAAAAACATTTGGACTATTATAACGATCGGTGACCGTCAAATGGGTGTCAAACAAACCTATTAATCATACCATTCAGCGAAATAGCTTATATAATTAAAGTTAATGCTGACTGAACAGTTGCGTTTGCTAAATGCGCCCAATAGCTTTAAGTCAACCCAAGTGACATGTTGAAAGCATCGGTTTCCTTTCGTGTTGTTTTCACCTCAGTGTAATTGATTGGTGCGGTCTAAAAGGCCTCGGGGACTTGCAGCCCTTTATCTCAGATAGAATTCCGAAAGTATTTCTCTTAGGGTCGATCACTTTGAAGTTAGTCAATTTTTAGTAAGCAAAGGTAGTTAAAAATGTATTAGAAGTTATTATTAAGGCGGAATATATCGATTATTTTTGATTGAATGAACGAATGAAAATAAATTCTTGATTGGATTTATATAAAAAAAGAATCTGTCAATTTATCACCTAAAATTATCTCCGGGTAATTCGTTGAAGGGAATCTGATTTCCAGTTGAATTATTTATTTATTTTTCAATTATGCAAATGTTCTATCAGTTATCAGATTAAATTCGTTTTCAGTCAAATGAAAAGTAAATTAAAATCATAGGTATCTCAAATTAAAGCAAATAGCACATTACATCGACTATAAAGTAGAAATTAAATCATCTAAAGCTGTAAATTATGTTTTTCATGCTTTCGAACTTAATTTCCTAATTAATAAGAATGAAAACTAAGTCAGAGAACAAGTATTACAAGAGAGATAGATTATTATCAGTCAAAGTTTCACCGTAAAATAAAATAAGGAAATTATTATTATTATTTTATTATTATTAATTGTAAACGAAGAAATGTATTTTTCTAAATTTTCGAAATTAGAAATTTTGTTTCGCAAAAATGTAACTAAATAAGTTCCTAAATAAACAGGCTAAGTGAGAGTCGGACCGCATTCCAAGGTATCTTACAACTTCCAAAATACTTGAGATATCAATTAGTTCTTTTTTATTGTTGATAATTGGAGAATGAGGGAGTTCGTACATTTTTTTCATAATTATAAGTTCAGCCATTTCTAAAGGCCAAGGGGTAGGTATATAAATCACCTAAGAATGGCCACTTTAGGGCTCTCTCACTCAGCCTTTTTAAAGTGAAATTCATTTTAAAAAAATTAGCCGAATTTCACTTAAATATTACAGAGATTCTTCATACTTAATGATATAAAAATATTTTTTATTTTCGATCTCCACAACAAATTCCCTTCAGAAAATAATCACTTGATTAAAATTGTAATACGATTTTTTATTTCAGAAAAAATGTGAATAAATATAACTTGCAAATTTCAAGTTTGTATCTTATTTAGTTTTCGAGCTACGGTGCTCGGACAGACAAACTGTACAGTAATAGGGCTCAGATTTACTTTTGAACGGAACTATAAAACTACTATACCTACAATACTTAGCCAAGAACTATTCCTATTCTAAACTTGAAAATCCTACCATGATTAACATTCATATTATACGAAGGATAATTTTTTTTGGCTTTTTATACTTGTCCATTTGGCCAGGAAAAATTGACTTTTTAGGAGGGCGTATGGCTTATGTCATTTGGATGTGTGTGTGTTTAGTGTAAAAAAGCGTAGGAGTCGGATTATAGCTTGTTAAATTTAAATAATGTGCTCGAGAGGTGAACTTGAGTCCTCGGCTTTGAAAGCTCAAACGCCACACTTCAACCTACCTCAACAAATCTTGAATATTAGACAAAAATTTGTCTTAAAAATGGAAATAATTTTTTCTTTATTTGGAAGCTTATGTATATGGGAATAAAAATATATCTCTTAAAAAAGGAAATAACTTTAGAATAGAAATTGGAAGGCTTTTGGGGGTTGAACCACTCTTACTAAAAATAGAAAATTAATTGCAATTTTATATAAGAATCAGTGTTTCGGTTTCCATTTTTCGAAATGCTCTTAAATGTTGGTAGGCACTCTTTAGGTAATCAATCAAGTCGGAATGGCTTACTCACAGTCATGTTAAACCTTAATCTATAAGTTGAAATATTGGATTGAGCGCAAGCAATTTGCTCTGTCAGGTTAATCATTTGTCAATTTTAAGAAATCTTTTCTTTCTACTACAAATCTATAAAAGCGTAAAATTTTTCATAAACACCTTTCATTCAATGATAGCAGCCAAGCTAGGAAAATAATTTTTTCATCATGGCATGAGGTGAGATTTAAATAAAGGCCGAATAATATACATTTATAATTGGTAAAAGCAACTGCTCGCCATCAGTGAATAGAAATAACATTCTTATGTGAGAGAAATATTGTTGTTCGATAGCTGTGTGCTAAGAAGTATCAGGGGGAATGAATTCGCATTGAATTAGTGATACCTTATTAATTTTTTATATCTTGAATAGATGTCACCTATCGTAATTACCGCCAATACGGATCTTGCGTGAGGGCCGAGATTTGAATCTCTGCCAATCCTAGTTTCGACTATCTAATTTTTTTCATTATATAAATTCAATATTTTAAATATATTTAAATTGCTAAAGTTCATCAGTCCATTGAATAAATAATTAATAATAATATTCTAATCTAATCAACGAAAAAATTAGTCTTATTTAATATTGAATAATAAATTGAAATGTATAATTAATAAAATAAAACATATCTAAAATTTATCATCTATGTTAACTTTTGCAGAAACTTTTATTTAAAGCATGAAAAGAGGGATTGCTATAAGTATATAGGTATTATAAAAATAAAAATGGAAGAGGGTTGACGTGTTTAATCATTTAATAATTTATTATTTTAAAAGGCTAAAAGTGAAAACGAATCGCTTTAAAAGCATAGGAAAGGTCAATGCTGACAGAAAACTTTCCCCGGGATTAATTGAACAGATTGAATTAATTTATTTTTGTTAGAAACGATTTCGGTTAAGAAATACCATAAAAGACATTATATAAAATACAAGATTAGCATTTTAAGAGGCGAATTAACACGAGAGCACGAGAAAAATCTTAAAGGATTTGAGAGGAAACAAGTTTAAAAGCTCATCAAGAGGCTGTATCTGATTCATAAATTTAGGATTTATGTTTTGCTATTGTAAAGGGCTAAATCTCCTTTTATGTTAGAAACAAAATACTATTTTAACGGTTTATTGAATTCATCTCTCAGTCATCACTGGCAAAACAAAGATTTAGGTCAGCGGATCTCAAACGGTGGACCTCGTACCAGAAGTGCTATGCGGGAGATCTCTGGTTGATGTTTGATGTTTCATTTATTTGAAACTATAAAGGCTTGCTTTTACCTTCATGGATTAAATTCTGACTAAAACTTCATTCAATTTTCATGTGAAATATTTATAAAAGAGTGAAGATATTATGTCGGATTCTGAAAATCTTTTGGTGTTACTAAGTTCGCCTTTTGAAGGTTTAAAATTGGCAAAAGCTAACCTGATAGATTATTCCCAACGAAATCAACCATTGTTTATGAAGTTTATAGTGGTTCTTATCGCTTACTATTTAGAATACACAAGAGATCTCTGTGTTTGTATATAACAATGCAAATTGCCGATAGTAGTAGAGTTGAAATTTCTAATAATATAAATCACGAAAGATTGTGAACTACTAAATCCGGGGTGTTATATATTTATTATTGTTAGAAGGGTTGTATTAAACCCTTCTAACACATAACAACAAATATTTATAACACCTTAGATTTAGTTGTGGACGACCCTCGTGATTTTCTTTAAATGTTTCTTGTATTAAAAACTATAAATGCTTGACTTTATTTTAATGAATTTAATACAGATTAAAACTTCATTTAAATCTCCATGTTGATATTTATATTAGACTGAAGAAAAAGACAACTTTTTTGTGCCAATATGACAGATTTTGTTGTTTTTGTGGGTGTGTTGAAGTTTTAACGTCGCCACAAGTTCCATTGAAAGATTATTGCCAACGAAATCAATCATTGTTTATGAAGCGAGAGAGATTTATTTATTTGAGACTTAATAATTGTATTTAACTTCAATTTAATATGAATTCAATTCTGACTACATTACGACACAAGATGAATTCGCTTTTGAGAAACTTTTCAAATTTTTACAAAATCAAAGGAAAAAAAAAGGAAAATTTATATTTATGCTCATTCTTTGATTTTTGTTTTCTTTTAATTTTCTATTTATCACAATTTTTGTTTATTTTTTCCTTATTTTGAGTTTTTCTAAATTAAATTATTTCTTTCGTTCGATGAAAACTTTTATATTTTTTTATTTTAAAAATTTTATATTAAATAATTTATATTTTATAAGTATATTTTCCAAAATGGAAAAGTGGTTAGAGAAAATTACAGGGATCATTGTTATGAATGTATTTTTGGTGGTTCTTAAATTATGTAATTTGGTTTTGGGTGCCATGAATTTATAAAAAGTTTGAAAACCGCTGATCTAGGTGATTATTATTCATCTTCATTATAACGTGGGAACATAATCTTATAATGAATTTCCAATTACATTTACATTATTTAGTTAGTGGGACGGCTAAACAATCAGTGTGAAAATTAATTAGATTATTTTTTATAAAATCAAGATTAAAATAAAAAAAGGCCTCCAGGGACTTAATTAATTTCATTTGCGCCTGAGTTGAGGACAGGCACCCTTAATATATTGCCACACAAATGTTTTTTTTTTTTTTTTTTTTACCTTTATTACCCGATTAAAAAAGAGATGGTGAACTCAAGGAACACAACGGGAATGGACAATCAAATGTAATTAAAAACGAAACAAAGATAGAATGGAAAATGTTGAGAGAAGAAATAAAGTGATGGGAATTCAGCTAAAAACAAAAACAACGGAAATTCGTTTAAATTTTGAGTTTTTCAGTTTTAGAATGCGGAAGAGACAAGATAAGGTCATGAGAGAAACAGAAATAAAGACTATAATTATTTTGAAATTATGAAGATTTGATTTTAAAATTAACTTAAATAGCCTATTGAAAAAAGGGTAAACTGAACATCAAATATCGAAATAATACCATTTTTTTAAACTTCTTTACAAACGAAAAAAGGAACGCTATTAGTCTCATTACAATGTCTCTCTGACTTTAAGAGCATTGTATCTAGTAAACTAAATAAAAAGACTTGAAACTTATAAGCATTATGTATTAATTTTTCCCAAAATAAAAAATCATATTAAAATTGTAATCAAATGATTATTTTGAGGAGAATCGAGTTTTATTTGGGGTCAAAAATAAAAATAAATATTTTTTTATTATGGAATGTGAAATTTCTCTGTCTATAGGTAAAATAAGGTTTAATTTTTAAAATTTATTTCCTTATAAAATGAGCTCCAACACAAAGTGCCCATTTTTAGGTGATTTTTGTACCATAGCGTAAAGATATGGATTATGTTGAAATTATGAAAAAAATCCCACCAATCATTTCATTCCCTCCATATCAACGAGAAATAAGAACAGATTTGATATATTAAGTATTTTGTAAGTTATATGGTCCCGAACTCTCGGTATACATTCCGACTCGCACTTCACCAGCTTTTTCTTATCTGGGTCTGTCCATAAATTAGGTACACGAATTTCAAGATTTTTAGAACCCTTGTGCCACATTGTCTCATACTCATTGAGACCCCCCCCCTGTATTGTGACGTCACACTATCACTTTTATACCCTATAATTAATTAATAATTGTAGATTGTATATTTAAAAATTAAAAAAAAAATAATTTGACTTTTGTTCTATCACAATTTTTAAGATCCCCTGACCTCCGTCTCACAAATCTGAGACGCCCTTCCCCCCTTACTATGTGACGTAATTTATGGACGGCCCCGCTATGGTTTTTAAAAATTCTAATGATTTATGAACTTGTAAACTTTAACTATGATAACCTAACAGTTAGAGCGTCTAAAGTCTCATGGTTTGAATTCGATTAAGGACATTTTATTTCTTCAGAACATAACATAATAATCAAATATTTCTCATAATTTTTCAACTAACAATTATAATATTAAAACGGTATTCCGCTGATTATAGGTTTAAATGAAAATCTGTCAATTCTCATGTTATTATACCTATTATTCAAGTACGTAACCCTTGGCATGTGAGTCCCAATGGCCACTTTTTTCTTTAATTTTAATAGCTTTGATTTTATTACTCTAAACTAATGTCGTATTTTTTCAAATATTTTGAATTTTAATTAATAATGTCGTATTTTTTCAAATATTTTGAATTAATAATATATTATTCTAATTGGTTTCAGATAATAAATAATAAGATGTTTCAAAATCCTGGAGTAAGGACCATGACGACAGCTCTATCGATAGCACTGCTATTCTTCGTCTCTTGGACGACAGCAGCTGAGGACCCCGTGCACATAATGTCCACTTTTGAACAGCCGGTGACGTCCAGTACCCTACAGTGGGTGTCACCTCCAACTTCAAAGCCTGGTTCTAAGGAAGTTGCACCAGCGGCACCGGCCGAAGCTGTCACTGGCGATGATTTAGGTACGTAATTCGCTTTCCAAAATATAAAGTGATATTAATCTAGAAACTTGTGTGGTCAGGTTGGTAATTTAGAGAGATTAATCGCAGTGTTGGTTTATTTTTAGGTGGAAATGCAGCAAATAAAAGAATCGTTTGTCGAGCAATGGTGGCAGGTTTCTGGGTGCCAGGCGTACTGGATGACAGTGAACCAGAAGCAGACCGAAAAAGCCCTCGAGTATGTCGAGTGTCAGTTTATAGTCAGGTGACAACCCATTCAAAGTACCAAGTTCTCGTAAACCCAGAATCTGCAGCTCGACTGGCTTGGCAACCATGGACCACGTTTTCGCCCACTGTGGCCATCGGAGCCGTCCTAGCAGGAGCCTCTCTTAGTGATTCCTATTTTGTGGCTCGCGTTCCTGAACCCAGCGGCTCCTTCCGAGTGGGGAGATTAGATATCCCTCAAATGGGACACATTTGGGTCGCATCCTTGGTAAGAAATTCATTCATTTTCTATTCTACTTCATCACAATCATCATATATGTAATATATGTATACAATTCTACAACCATCAACCTCCATTCGACTCTCACGTCAATTTTTTCATTTCTCAAAAAATTCTATATCCCATCTCCATTATTATCTGTGGAAATATTTTAATCTAGGTCTTTAACTTCTTCTTTACTACTTCACCTCCTAAAATATGTTTATGCAATCCTTCAGATTTCAACGTTTTCAATCATCTCTTGCTAAGATTCTTCCAGAATGTTCTTTTTTTCTAATTCTATAAAAGACTTCTTTAACTTTAATTGACAAATGTTTCACTACAAACCAACATCGCATCCCCTTAGTTTAATTCTTATTTGTAATTATATCCCCCCATTTAATCTTCTTCTATGACACCCTGTTTTAAATGTCTCTAATCTCCTTCTCTTGCCTCTCCAATCGTCTTTATTTCACATGCATAAAGCGAGGGGATACTTGAACTATTTTACTTATCTTGTCTATTTTATATTTATAGTTAATCAAAACGAGAAGAGAAATAAAATTATTCATCTCATAAAATATCTTTTGATGTGCAAAGAGGCATTTTTCTGCATATTATTGATTATAAGCCAAGTAATAATTTAATAAAAGAACCAAGGAAAGAAAAAAAAGATAATTTGTATGCTGTTTATAAAGGACGTTGAGTGGAGACTGACGCTAGAGTACGAGGCCGGAGGGCATTTATTTCAAATCGATAAGGGAGGGAATCAAGCTGCGAGGGAGAAGTCGCCTTATTTTCTTTTGACTTGACTCCTCAAAAGCAAAATATTTATTTTAATCTTTTCTAAAGCAATAGAAATGCTGCAAAGGTTAACAGAGCCTCCTTAAATCTTGATTGTAAATCTTCATCTTAAATATGTAAAGATCTATCAAAATCTCTTTAATATCGACTCATCATTTTAATGTGAATTAGACTATAGTGTGAAATTTATATTAATATAAATATTATTAATTATTTGTAGTTTTGCAAAAATGGATTCTGAAATTGACTAAACATAGGTTTCAAAGCTTTAAACTGGAAATATTTTAGAAATAAAGCAACTAATAAATTAATAATAATAAACTATATCTTATTATAATTTATACCATTTACAGTGGCATTTTAACTAAATTGAGGGCCTAGGAGCAATCTGATTGCGGGGCCCCTATCACCCCTATTTCCCGGAAACAAAAATTAAACAACACAATCTGAAAAATCAATCAAAAAAATTCAATTCAAACAAGTCGAATATAAAACATAGAGAAATTAATTTATTAGCCAAAATTACCCGAAGTACGAAGCCTTCCTTCATTCCGGCATCCTACAGATTTACCTTGCACCTTGCCAGCGATGACTTTATTATTATTATTATTTAACAAATAATGAATTATTTTTATTTATTTCAAAAAACTACAATCACGGACATATTAGAAAAATTCTAAAATAAAAAGGAGAATCAAATCGAATTTTAAATTAATTTATTTGATTATTTAGGGTTTATGAATTGCTTGCATATTATATGTTTTTCTCTTATATACGATATTTTGAGCTAGGTCTAGTCACAGTGACTTTCTGAAATTTTATGGGATATAACAACAAGGCTGGATTGGGACGGCTGTAGCTGTGTCAAAAGTATCACCAATCTAAGAATTGACGGCATTACAAGATGCTCAACTCAACTTAAGTTCTATAATAATTTCGAGTGCCATTCGAAAGCATAGTTTGGAAAAGTTACTCTTTTTGATTAGCAAATTTAGCATTACAGACTATTATTATCTTAAGAACATTATAATATTTTTTATTTGGCGATCAATTCCCTTAAACATAAAACAAATTCTTGTACTTTAAGGGGAATTCAGAAAAGATTCATTTGTATGCAAATGAATTCCATCTCATGGACCGTAAAGTAAAAAGGTATTTTTTGTTCAATCAAAAAGGATAATTGTTTTGGATATTGATTTTTCTGAAAGGTAAATTACATTTCCATAAGGACTCGTCGTATAAATTGTTACTAAAATATCTTTTGATTCGATAACTCACAATCCTCTTCCTGACTCTTCCTATTGGTCGCCAATGAAGATTAATTGATGGTCAAGCGTATCAATGTGTTTAATTTAGATCTTGACCATTACTATATTTCATATCTGTGTATGTATGATCTTAACAAATATTAAGAAAAATTTATTTTTCAGGATTCAAATAAAGAAGACTCATTTGATGAAGGAGAAGTCCTTACAGAAATCGAGCCAGTACAATACGAGCTAAGCGGAGTGAAATTAAACACTGCCCGAGAGTCAGTGAAAAGGACGCGCACTCATCTTGGTGACGTCATCCTCCGCAATGAAAACCCTGACCCAGTAAGTAATAAATTTATTTTACTAGAGAGAATTGATACTCATCATCCCATTCATCCCATTTAGGATGTTGAGGAGGAGCAGGTGTCGTCGGTGGCGACTTACATTGCCAAGCATTCGGTGTATTGGGGCCAGGGAAGAGCAGTTCTCAAAGGACATAAGACGACGATTCGGTGGGCCAACGGCACCCTTGCAGCTGAGATCAAGTGGGGAATAATGGATGCTGATAATGTCAAGGCCGTTCACGAGTAAGTGTCTATCTACTGTCTTGTTTCACGCTGAGTTTGGTGCATTATCATATTGATAAATTTAAGTCAACAAAATTTCATAATTAAATTTTTTCCGATAGGCAATATCAATCTGACCTAGTTGTAAATGTATGGATTAAATCGAACTTTTAATTGAAAATTTCATTTGTTGTGTGACTAGCTTACTAAACAACAAAACGAATTTACCTACATACAATCGGGTATTTCAATCCATGAGAAATAACAACAGATAGAATATTTCTAATTAAAAAAAGACTGATAATAAAGGTCAAATCTGTCAAACTAGTCTCTAACAAATACAATGTGTATGTTTATAGATAATTATATTCATTACGTTTATGTATATGTTTATTTGCAGCAGAGGACACATCCTCATTGATTTCACTTCACTTTTTATTTTTCCCGTAAAAAGGGACAAGACACTTCACTCAGAAAATGGCAATGAGACATTTGTAATGAACATCGAAAAAATTACATTTGAAAAGATATTAATTATTTTGCCAAAATTCCTGTGAATGGGTGAGGGAACTTGTGACTTAACACATTTTTAGGGCGGTCAAAAATCAATCATATCAAAGCAAAATTTCATATTTAGTTGTTTTATGTTAAGATTTTAATATAATAGAAAGAGACGGAGAGAATAAAAAAATTACACGGGCCCATGCAGGATAGACGTTCCATGACAAATAGTGTAAACGTGTTAGTGTCACCACTGCAAGCATATAAATTAAACAAAACCCTAAAAAGAAGCATAAGTTCAATTAAGCTGGGCTAAATCGAATCACAAAATACTTAAAAACTCATAAATATGTTTTAATAACCGTGTAAAATAAAGCAAGAATTTTATGCAGAAATGGAAATAGGTTCTACTGAATGAGTCTCGAAGTGTATTCACTATATTGAAGACGTACATTTTAAGGCATTTATAAAATTATAGAATTTATTTTAATTATTAATTATATAAATTCAATATTTTAATTAAACAAACTAAACTAAATTATAAAAATGTTGATTCGTTTTTTCTTAGCTAGACACTAACAGAAATTGCAGCACTAGTGAAGTTCTGGACTATCACTGCACAAATCAAATTTTTAGCTACATTGTCTACTTGGATAATGATAAAAGATTTACATTTGATTGACATTACGAAGTCCGTAATCGAAATAAAACAGAAAATGTTATTTTTTCTAAAAAAATTATAAACCCTTTACATTAAGTCCTACTATGTAAATCTAGGGATGTTGACACCAAACTCACTGTGAAGCGGGCTATAATAAAGAGAAGATAAAGCAAGATTGTGTCTAACAAATATAAATGAATTTTTTATTTCAGGGTTAAAACTATTCTACCACCAGGAGCTGCTCAAAACATTTCTGTATGGGGAAATCACACTGTTACTGATACACCTTACACTGGAACTCTGGTAGCCATCTATGCGGACGGATCCAGTCGAAGTCGAGCTGTTTCTGGTACACGAGTGGAGCATGAAACACGTGATGTAACGGCAATTCCAGGACCTGCCTATTGGTTAGGAAATGATACCCTACTTCCAACAACAACGACGACTACGACCACTACAACTACGGTTGAGCCTCCTGAGTCAACACAACCCGAAGAAACCGTCACGATTAACATCGCGTCAGAATTAGGAAATCCGCAATCTGATCAAGCTCCAGTGATTGTGGAAAATAACGGAGGAGTATCTCGTCACCATTCTGTGTTCGCTCTAATCATCATTCCAATTTTGTTACTTGTTCAATACTAATAAAAATCCAGAATCAAACATTACCGAAATGAAGCAAATAGGCGTGAAAGCATTCACTATTTACTAGTCTAACGCCTAACAATCCTAGAAGTAGTTTGAGAATTCCATTTCAAAGAGGGAGATGAGCTAAAGAGATATTTCGAGGGATATAACAAAATTCCATCCGAAATCCGTTCATCTTGATTTTAGATAAAATTTTTGAATGTATCTTACTGAAATCTGGAAAGAATGTTAATTTATTTTAAGAAAAATAAATTCTTTTTTACAAGAATGAGTAGATAAAACTAGAAAATGGCCTAAATTTTTGAAAAAAGTAAAAGTAAATCTCTGCTCATCTCTCTCTCGCTCTCTTATCAAAGGATCTTTAGAAGTTCATTTCTTGTTATTCAAACAGATATCTCTTTGAAAAATTTCATCTATTGTTCCAAGCCACTTACATAATAGTAATTAAATGTATTTCCCATTTCGGTAAACGATTACATGTCTAGACCCAAAAAGCTTTTCAAAAACAGCCTGAAGTAAGAAGCCCATTTGTATATAATATAAATATATATATATACATATATAAATATAATATATATAATTTTCCCTATTCTCAATTTAAGATAATCTATGGAAAATAGCTTAATATTTTGATCGTGATCTTGGCTTAGGACATTCTCGATTCCCATTGGTTATAAAAGTGATGATAATACCTCTTAATGTTTTAGTGGTATAAAAAGTTAAAAAAACCAGTGATCCTGTATTGTTGTAATATAATTGTAATATAATTCAGGTAGTATTTAGATTTAATAATAGAGAGTTAAAATACTATAAATTATTTTTGCGGTGTGAAAAATACGACCTTGAATATCTCTCTGTCTGTGTTAAATACTAGTTCTTATAATGGTATTGTATCATTATTTCAAATAAAACTAAATTCCTTTTAACCATAAAAGGATCATAATATTAAATAAAAATTAATATTTTAAAAATCTTTCAGATCATTGTCGTAACTAAATAGGTGCATCCGTCTGAGGGGAGCATTAAAAAAGCCCCCGAAATTCAAAAAAACGCATAGTAAAAATGGTAAAAAAATAAATTCCTGAATACTAAATACTATTAATGATGGAATTATAATGCTTTTATTATTAATATTTATTTAAAGAAAATATAGATGGCCTCAATTTAACACCAAGCACAGAATCCTTCAAAGGATAGTTACGGCTCTGGTTCAGATGTTAAATTAATTAAGCGTATAAGTAAAAAGCATTCAGTTAACATATATACATAATTGCCTAAATTATTTTCAAGCTTTAGGTAAATTATATTATTCATAATTATAATTATTAAGACAGAATAAAATTCAAAAATTTGAATAATACTAAGGCACATGATAAATCCAATTATATTAACTACTTTATAAAATTTTTCCAAAAAAAAAATGAATAAAAAGCCCACGGAAAACAATATCTTAGAATTGTTTATGAAAAAATTTAATTATAAAAGTAAGTACGTATTGTTGTGTAAAATAAAAATTGCCATAACATCATATTTACAAATGAAGTCGGTTAAAAAAGAATTTTTCTTAAAATAATACTGATTTGCCTGTCTTAAAAATTTGATATACATATATATTTTTACTTAAAATAAAACAAACATAATTTGAAATTATGTTCTAAGTCAAGATCGAACATTTTCACTCTGTACAAATAAGGCAAAATGCAAAAAAAAAATAATGATTTTCTGGCGTTATCTACCATTTGAAGCTCTCGAGAGTGTACATATAATTAATTAATTTTCCGTCTTTATGTGTGTATGTAGAATGGAATTAGGATTATAGGTGAGTGCATGTGGAGAGTGCTTGAGCAAATTGTTAGCAGAGAGAATCGTTGGCTGAGCCACTATTTTAAAACTTGTAATTGCAGCTGAATAAAATTGTTTTTGTGTTTTGTCATGAGACAAATCATAAATCGAATGTCCTTTAATATATTCCAACACGTTAAGATTTATTTCATCCCTAAGGTTAATTCACATGGGTCCGTCACCGTCATCAGGGCGTCGATCCGAAATACACCCTATTGAACGGCAAATTTTGGCGGAAATCTGTTATACGAATTCACTCGGTTCGACGAGAGCCAGGTGAAGCCGGCCTGCCGGGCGGCCCTAGTATTAAATACATGCAACATTTTCTTTTTAGCTCATTGTGTTTAAAAATGTCTAAAATGTGAAGAAAAATCATTTTCAATCATGATTTTATATGTCCCTCTGTGGGTTTGGATTCTAATACAATAACATAAGAATGGAAAGCCGTAGAAAGTTCATTCTTAGACCAAAATATTTGTATTTTCAATGAGGAGAACTGATTAGATTTAGGGGTCTCTAGCTTTAAAACTTCAGGTAAACTAATGGAGAAAATAATTTTTTCATTGGTTTTAATATCCCATATCATAATATATGGTATAAAAGGGGAACAGAGTCTTGAAAAAGTTTTCACTATTTCCTCTATTTTCAACTATTTATTCATCGGATCCAAGTGAAATGTTTTTTTTTTATCATACTTTTTACAATTTATTTTGGATCCCAAAGTGCCAATCATAATTAGCAGTATAATAATGATATGATTTTATTAATAATTTTTACTAATATAATTTAACATAAATAAAATTTAAAATATAATTTATTATATAATTTAATATAAATAATATTTAAAATATAATTTAATATAAATAAAATTCATAATATAATTTAATATCCCTAATAATAATAAATAATATAATTATAAAAAAAATCAAATTTGACAGAATTTGTATATTATTTTCAACTTTTACATTTAAAAAAATAAAAGAGGAATTTCTTCGTGAATATCTATTTTTAATTCGAGTAAAAAATCATCCAAAATAGATGTAGTTTCGTGATGGGTTCATGGGATCTTTCTAAGATCATCTTAGTACCAATAATAGTTATTCAAGTTTCTTTTAAGTTTTGGTAATATTAAAATAAACTTGGGTGTAAATGAACAATGGCTTTGATAAATTTATTAATAGGAAAAGTTTGATGGTGTATGATGTGAGCCGAGCGTGCTTCAGACAGAGGTAGAACAGGGAAATAAGCCAGAACGGGTAACGGCTTAACTAGGGGGTGATAAAAGCATGAAGTCTGCATTGAGTAGGTCGCATGGTGAAGGTTCTTCAGGATTGCATTATTTTGTGAGTGTTCCATGGGCAGGTTTAGTTGCTTCGTGTCTTGGGACGACCGAGGATGAGGTTTACGGACTATTGTGAAGTTGCGGATTGACGGCTCGTGGCGAAGGACAAGGACCGAAGAAGGAGAGTGGTTGAGGCGGCGGTAAAGCTTCAAGCACTCAGTGTAGAGCCTACGAAGTGAAAGAGTGAGTGAGTAGATGGCATTCATAATCATGCAAGGATAGGAAAAATATTGTTATAGTTTGTATCTATATCTTGTAATTATTTTTGAGATATTATTTTTATTACTCGTAAAATTTGAAACGCTTCTTGACAATTAAGGTAGTTGTTCCGCCAAATGCGTTTCCTTAGGATTTTTTTGAAATTTATACAGATTATTATTTAAATACTTCTGCATCGATTGGTGGCAAAACGAAATTTATGAACAATACAGTTCCGGAGATATTAAATTTCAAAAATCGAGTTTTTCACTCTCTTTAACATTGCACTATACGGGATATCGGAAAATTTACATACATATTTAATTATAATTAAGAAACCCTTCTTACCATTTTTATAAAAAACTAAACCAACATTAAACAATAACCAATACATATTTTAAGACAATTTTGATTCATAGTTACAACACAGTATCTGAGATAATAAGGAATAAATAATGAAAAATGTATAAAAAATTTTTTAGACTAAAAACAATTTGGCAACAGCGCATTTATTCAACCAGCGAAAATTGCATGCGCTAGATTTTTTCAAAATTATAATTTTCATAAGGTGGAACGTAGGCGTTGTGTACATTTGTTAAAAAATAACAAAACGATTTTTATAGAAATTTAAAATGTATTTTATCTGTCCCTTTAATATAAAAATATTCAATCTCTTACAATGGTGCCAAATTTGTCAAACGAGCACGGGATTGGCTAGAATTGGTACATAAACAGCAGCAAGTTTTAGGCTTATGAACTATGAATCCTTATTGTCTGTTCTATATACTCTAGCATTAACTTTTTGCTAGTATTGTCGCGAAAAAACTACCTTAAATGAATTATTCTATTTGTATAAGAAATTATAAATATATGTAGATATAGAAAACCTCTAAAACGCATTTGGGCAACCCGCCTTTGCGATGTCTTTAATTATGAAAACACGGTAATAATTACCTAGAAGGCTAAGAACTAATTGCTATCGTGTTTCTTTTTATTTTATAACTCAGACAAGGTTAACAGACGAGAATCACGAAAGTTTTCCGCATAAGCAATAATAACCCCAATTTGAGGGTTACTTATTCCAAGTACAAGACAAGTTATCAAATAAAAATTTCTAATAAATGTTTACTTATTTGGGTTATTCATAATTACATAAATATAAAATATATATAAAATTTGGAATATAAGTAAAAAAGCTGAACAGTTACAGGCTAAAGAATTAAATAATATTTTAATTTCTAGCCTAGAAATTGGACAACAATAAGTCTCGTTTGCATTAAATTTTGAGAGCTTCATTTTTCTAAAGTCTACAGGTCGCGAATTATTGAAGAAGCAACATTATTTCGATTATTCGGGAGAGCTATCGTCGGCCTAACAGTGAGTGGGATTTCAAGTTTGGTTAATTGGGTCGTTTATATATATTAAGAAGAGCATGGGGGAGATTACTGACCCTTGGGAAACTCCGGCATTTGTAGATAAAGATGTGAATGATGTTGATTCAACTTTAATACAAGAATTTGCGAGAAAACTAATAAACTAGACTAAAATATGATCGTTAATCGGGAAAACTAGACTATTTCTCCCCTAAAATTAATTTAGTTGGGCACTTGACTATGAGAACGATAATTTGGCTTCAGAAAAAGTTGTTCTTGCCTACTCTAAACTAATGCATTTAGTAAATTTATAATTTTCTCATTAATATATCAAAGAATAATTAACATATTAACGAGAATTGTTTTTGATCGGGCTTTTTAAACAAGATATATATCGCGAGACTACTGCTGGTTAGGGCTATTGGAGTCTGCTGAGTCTTAAGTCTGGACCAAGAGAGAATGAAAAAGATATGATCCACTTAGCTATAATCCAGCATCATTTCACGTTTAGCCCGCATGACGCTTTTTATATCAAACACTGATATGGATCACCAAATGAATATATAATCTGAGATATTATATATTCAATCTCACAGTCCAACGCGCTCGATCTGTTAACACATGTGTTAGGTGTTTGCTTTTAATTAATATCAAACACTGATATGGATTACCAAATGAATTCGTAATCTGAGATGTTATATATGATTAATGCGATAGTTTTACATTGAACATATGAGTAAGAATAGTTGCCTATCTAAGAGGGGAAAGATCGAGAGATAGCTCAAAATACGTATTAAGTACTTAATACTTATTATCATTATGTATTTTGACATTCATTCTCCAAAGGTGGACTAGTGAGATAATACCCAAAATAGCTTTTCTTGTTCTTCTGATTTAAGTAATTGTTTCTCCTTCAAACGTCATACTCGATTTTGAGCGACCGCCAAATTAGTATAAAGTATCCTTTCCATTGCAATTTTTCTGGGGCAATTTTTTACAAGTGTGGTTTCCCATTTGTTTCTAAAGTGGTTTTATTTAGTTAAGGAGGTTCTTTCGCGACAATCAACACAAAAAGTTTTAGCCTCTTAACCACTCTATAAATATGAACGGTGCTAAAATTTTAGGCTATGTTTTTTTAACGTGACTGTAACTTTTTACACTACTATATTCTCTTTTAGAATGGATGGTTTCCAAGCCATTGATATTATATCCCCTCCACTAAAAATAATTGCCCAAATATGTTTTTTTTTTATTTTTTATCAAAACTACGAGGTAAATAATTTCAATATTTTTAAGTTACTCCGAATATATTATTCTAAGAAATATTAGTTTTTCATCAAGATGGTGAAAGTCCTTCAAAGAAAAAAAAAGAAAATAATGATCATTTTCCCACCCTTTCCCAATCTACAATATGTAAAAAATTGCATTTTTAATTGCAATTATTTCATGTTTGGTGTGGTAAATCATCTTCAAATTTTAACAGTGTGTTTATTATGCTTTTAATGACTTATATTCCAAGTTTTGAAGACTTCTTGAATTTTTGCATTTGCAAGTCTTTTGCCTGCTTATAGGTTTCACTAAATGCCCATTTAATTACATTTTTAATATCGTTTATTATTATTATTTCCTAATATTGAAGCTATGTCTATGTTAAAATAAATTAATAATATAATAAATTAAGTTTCTTAAAAATAATATCAATTGAACCAAGATAACTGTTTATCAACTGCTCAGGATCAGTTAATTTGATCTTTCTATATGTAAATAAATATTTCAAAAATAAAAATTGAGATTTTGTAAACTCACCCATGACTCCGAGCTGTTGTGGAGAGAGCGAAGGCCCTCCAGCGTCTCTGCCGACGATTACCATTCCGCTGCCGACGACACTGGAAGCGGTAAGGCTCAGGCGGTCGTGGCTTAAGACGGAGGGCTGACGACGCAGTCCTAAGCCTCGCAGGCTCGGAGTATTACTTCGAGGCTCATCTGGACATATGATACAACTAGCTGAGCCACATGTCTTTTTGTCCATCCTTGAGGATGTTGTTGATAGGTAGGTGGCCATGGAAACCAGAAATGTCAAAATAAAAAGACTTTCAAAAGAAGAAATGTCTACCAGTTTAGGCTAGGCACACACAGTCGATTTTCAGTCTACTCAACAATTTAATTGGGTTGGTTTGAAATCGTGATGAATTATCAATTTACAACCAACTCTAATTAACTAAGCTCGATTTTTTATCATAAGTGCTCATCGATCGATTTTGATTAAATAATCGAGTTGATCTGCAGTTGTGTTGTGTATGCACCTACATTAAAAGTAATATATTTATGTCCTTAAATTGAAAGTTTTTGTGCCGAGGGTAGCAGAATTTTTATATATTAAAGGAGACAATAAAAGAGTGTGTCTTCTGCTGGAATTATAAATTTTATTTATAACGAGACTATAGTTTCGAAGGCTTTGCCCTCTTCATCAGTCTATTACAATTGATCCACAGGAATTAATATATGAATGGAAAGCTAAAATTTCCACATGGCTAAGCTAAGAACTGACAATTCTTAGATCAGCCACGTGGAAATTTTAGCTTTCCATTCATACATTAATTCCTGTGAATCAATTGTAATAGACTGATGAAGAGGGCAAAGCCCTCGAAACTATAGTCTCGTTATAAATAAAATTTATAATTCCAGCAGAAGACACACTCTTTTATTGTCTCCTTCAATATTTATGTCCATCAACTAAACTATCGCTCGACTGAAAATCGATTGTGTGTGCCTAGCCTTACACAAATTTTATTAAATATAAAATGAGTTCTATTTTGTATTTAAAAAAAAATGCTATATAAAAAAAAATCAGAAAAAAGTATATTGTTATAGTCGTCAGCAGAACAAGAACTCCCCGAAATTGAAAGCCAACCCTTGTTTTTTAATAATATTCCAAGGATATACCGTGTCCTATATTCGCGTTAATATGTTATTAATAAAAATAGTTTTATTTACGTGTTTATTCTAATATCACACATAAAATTTTGACGAAATTATTGGTTTTACTTAATTTATAAGCTAGACAGTGAAATAAGTTTTTTAAAGTCTAAATTACTATATATTTTATCAGATTAATAATATGCTTAAGAATATACAGGGAATTTTATAAAAGATCAAAGGACACAAGAGGTCTATAATGGATATTCATTCATTCTATTTTTTACAAACATGGTACAAGAGCCTGGGGCTGGTCCCGAACTCACATTCTAGTCGTATGACAAGGATAGCAGGCTCTACTAAAAATTTTTCAAGACTGATCGGTTCATAGATAAAAAATTCAATATTGATGGGAGTCTTTTGACAATCAGTCAAGAGTGGGATAGAATGAAGAAAAAGAATAATTTACTCTTTAAAATAAAAACAAAATCTTTCAAATAAAAATTGTTGATATTTCATTGAAGGAGACAATAAAAGAGTGTCTTCTGCTGGAATTATAAATTTTATTTATTTATAACGATATTTTGTAATTCCAGCACTAGTTTATTGTCTCATTCAATATATAAAAATTCTGCTAAGCCCTCGGCACAAAAACTTTCAAGTTGATATTTCATTCAGAGAAGTTGAGCTTACGATTTAATAATCGTGATCCGCCCTATGAAATTTTAACTTTACCTGTAGAATGCCACTGTACTATATATTTACTAAATTTGTAACTTATTGTCTGTAAGAAAAGGCCCCCTCCTGCGAGGCCCTATAAAGAAAATAAATACTAGAGAGCCCCTATCAGAACATAATCACAAATGATTGTGTTTTTCAGTAGTTAGGAGGAATAAAATTTTAATTGAAAAGAATAGTTCTTTCTTTTGATGTTAATACCAAAAATATCAGTAAACAAGTACTGTTAAAGGAAACAAGAAGGTGGTTACAAGCTTGCTCCATTGACTATTTTAAGGAGAGAAAATCCACCAAAACGTCATATTTGTTTTAAAAGATTGAAAAAGGTGTTCCAATAAATTATTTTATTCATTATACTTGGTCTGCCTCAAGCTCAAATGTAGACATTAATATCTATAATCTCGTTTCCAAAAAAATAATTTTAATATAAGATTACAAGATTTTACCTTAAGAAACAAGAGAAGTTTGTGAAAGCAAATGAGAAATCTTCAATTATCATCGAGTAGTCTTAAGAATGGTTTGACGCAACCAGCAGCCACAACTCATCTTTATCCCATGAGTACTCTTTCACTTCTCTAAAAGTCCCGCATCCCTTATCTTTCATTAAGTGGGAAAAATATCACCTGAGCTCTTCTTTTCCTCAGTGTTTTCTATTTCTTAATTTTTTCAAGAACATCCTCTTTTGTAATCTATCCCTCTACTTATTCTTTAACATTCTTCCCTGGCGTATGTGAAACCTTGACTATTGAGGAAGCGACTGAGAGATTGGAAGCCTACGAAATATGGTACTACAAAAGAATGTACGAATAGTTGTCAGCCCGAAAGCTGGTTTGACCCTCTTCACTTTCACTATAAGCAGAAGTGAAGAGGTTTGCTAGAGAACATGAGTCTGAAATAAGTTCTCGTTGGATTCCTCAGTGAGCCAGACACATATCTCTTTAATTTTATCACAGTCTTAGAATTTATAATAGTAAACTGTAGGAGTGGAGCAATCACAAGTATCTACTCCGAATTCCACTCGGCTCCAGCTCCGGACAAAAATTCATTATTTAACTGTTGCATCAAGTTCCCGAGGCCAAGGGGTAGAAAAAAAAAAAAAAAAACTGTTCCAAGCTTTGCTCCAAACCACTGGTTTTTTTTTATCCTATGAATTGATATAATTATTTAAATTAAATAAAAAAATGAAAAAAAAAAGGAAATTATTTGAGTTAAAGAGGGTTTTGATTACCAGTAACAGTAGGGCTGTGAGGCAAAGGGGCAGGATTTAAAAGGGGCAGTGATTCCAAAACAGGGGGTGTAGATAGTCCTGTGCGTGGGTTTCGTCGACGAGAACGTCGACGTCTACGAAGATAACGAGCAAGCAAACCAACCGCGGCTACAGAGGCAGCGATCGCCATCACGGTTATCTAAAAAGGGTTTAAAAATTATGATTAATATTTTTTGAAAGTTAAGAAAAATTAGTAATATTAATTAATTTAATGTTGAGCCCTTCAGAACCTGGTGTAATGTTCAAAATGAAGACAAGAAGGAATTTTATTCTGGTTGAAAAACATCTAGACAAGACAATCTCTCTCTACATTTATTCAACGAGAATAAAATTCCTTCTTGTTACACCAGGTTCAGAAGGGCTCAACATATCTCATAGCAACATTAAATTAATTACACCTATGCCATCAGAGCCTTTATCAATAGTAATATTCAGTTTTTTCAAGAATATCATAAAAATATTATAAATTGTAAAGATTATACTTAAATTATTTTTTGAAATGGAAATATTCAAAAAATTTAAGGAAAGATGAGGTTAGTATTTGAGTACCTAAGTATTATTAAATTTTCTTTCATTAATAAGTGATTAAATATTTTAAAATGGTATTTTCATTTATAAATTTTAGGATATTTTTTTAGATGATAAGGAAAAGTTAAACATAAGGTTAGATTAATATTTTTGATTATTTCCAAAATATTATTATAAATAAATGTTATACCTTTTGAGTTAGAGATAATGAGAAATGTCGAATAGGCACTTGAATTGTAACAGGAGCAATTTGGCTCATCAAAATGGCAGTAGGATTTCCATTAGCCATTGTCACTTAATTAGATTTTATACAAAAAGGAATCTGTGAAAAAGAAACAAGTTTAGTGAAATAAGATAATGATAATACTTTATTTAGCTTTACATTTTGAGATGTTTATTTGTTCCAGTCAGGGTCAAGTGTTTTGCGAAGAAAGAGTGATGAAAAACAATTTTAATTTTTTTTTTTTTTTTACAGTAAATTTTATACTCCTGTGAACGTTGTTAGCTATTAATGCAGAGTGTCAACATAAGCTTGAACACTTGCTTGAATAGTTCCATAAATAAAAGGAATATTTTTTATATATATTCAATGTAGAAATTGAGCCAATACCAAGACTGGTGAATCGGTTGTAAGATTGTAAAAATGTATTGTACTTTAATAAAAAGGAAACAAATGATATATCTTCTCAAAACAACTGCAACTTAATGATACAAATAAACCACTAAAATTCAAATTCAAATAGTAAATTACAGTCCAACACAAGCCATACTAAATTCTCTATTTATTTAAGAAAGGAATTAATTACATGTTTCTGGGATTTTAATATTGTTAATATTCATGCATCGATGGGTGGGTGAACCGCGACCTAAAATTATGTACACCTACTTCCACTTTCATTCCCAAGTAGAAGACAATAGATTATCCAATGAATTCCAAAGTAATTCCAAAGACGGTGTACCCCTAATTCCAATCGTGGTTCACCCCTAGATAGGCACTAAAATTTTTTAATAAAAATGAGAATGGGTGACGAGTGAATGGCTTAAAGCCCTCAACAAGGTGAACTTGTGGACAGTTCCGAAAGATGGGTAAATAAATGGGGGATCTCGGAACAAACAGGATGAGAGAAATCCTAAAATAAGAATAAAATTTATTTAACATTTACATAATGAAATAGGATTTTAATTTATTATTCAATCTAGGCACAGGTGGAATTGTCAGATTCTGTAAGCAAACAGGGATGGAATTTAGTTTTCTGCAAAAATTCTTGATAGCGTCCGAATCCGTGTTACCAATTCTTCATATTTTATATCCTATGTAATAATATATATGTATACAAAATTTTATTATGATTTCATTAAAATTATAAAATCTATAGTGCTTTTTTAATGCCTGCTTTCTTTCTAACCATAACCCATATTCACTAAGTAGACAATTAATGCTAATAAAAACCCCTCAAATCAAAAATTCACTTAATAAATGCTGTCCAACAGAGGTTAGTATTTATTTAAGATAGGAATTATATATTTTTTTGATTTTATCTATTGAATATATTATACATTTTATAGAAAATTAAATATTGTAGTTCTTATATACAGAGTAGGTGGGAAGACAGTAAGCATTTAAATCATAATACAATTTCTTTAACATATACATCATGAAATAGGGTTTTAATTTACGATTCATTCGAAGAACAGGTAACAATCATTCATCAGCTTCTTCAGCAAACTGGAATGGAATCTAGTTTTCCTAAAAATTCTTTATAACGTTCCGAATCCGTGTTTCCAATTCTTCTTCTGTCAAATCCTATGTGATTATGTAAATGTAGCCAAACTTTTATTAAGATTTCATTAGAATTATAAATTCTAGGACCTACATTCTTTCCAGCCACCCTGTATACTCACCAAGCAGACAAGGTCTAGACTTATTTGTTTCTTAATATAAAGCTTTATCCAATTTGGTCATAGCAAATTCATCATCTGTATTATTTTCTAGCATTCTAGTCAAAGGAGATTTGTAAAAGATTTGCTTTTCATCAATTTAATGAATTGACAGTTTAATATAAAATAAAAAATAATAATATAATAAACTTATATAATTGAAATTATAAGTAAATCAATAAATTTCATTTTTTTTTTAGGAGAATTTTGAAATAACAAGGCCAAGCAAATAGTAGAATTTTGTATGACGTGCTGGAATTTACTAACTAGTAAAAGTAAGAGTTAAAAAATACATGTAAAAATTATTTTACCTGTTTTAAAGTTAATAAATAATGTTTTATTTAAAATGAAATAATTGACTTGTGGTACATATATGGAATTCAATGCAATTGAATGCTCGCGGCGAAGTCATAAGACTTGACTTTTGAAAGTTAGAAATACCAACTGAGAAAAAAACATTCTACCCTAAAACACGGGGGAAAATAGAAGAATTTAAAATTTTTTAATTTAATTCATCAACCCCATCTTTTATAAATTTTTATAATTTTTCTAATTAATATAACAAAGAATAATTGCCATATCAATGAGAATTGTTTTTGACCGCGCTTATTTGAAAAAAGATATTTATCGCGAGACTATTGCGGATTACGCTATTGAAGTCTGCGGAGTCTTAAGTCTGGACCAAGAGAGAAAAAAGATGTGATCTACTTAGCTACAATCCAACGTCATTTCGCGTATAGCCCGCTAGACATTCGGATGGATCACCAAGTGAATTTGAAATCTCAGATGTTATATATTTAATCTCCCAGTCCAGAGCGCTCGGTCTATTAGATGCTTGCCATAAATTAGTCGAATGTTTTCTACATTTGATTCAATCGTAAATCAAATGTAGGGAATTTTTGTCAAATATTGAGTGAAAATAATATTTGAACTTATATATTTCCAACTTGAAATAATGATCTTAAATAAATTTTTATAATTTTTCTAATTAATATAACAAAGAATAATTGCCATATCAATGAGAATTGTTTGTGACCCATCTTTCAGACACTCTACAACCCCTGCAGGGAGTCATTTTAACCCTTTAGATTTTTCTCTTTTATAATTTATACCAGGGGTTCTTAAACTTATCTAGTCCGAGGACCCCTTCTTGAACAATTTTTTTGCGGTCCCCACCCCAACCCTAGGCATTTTACGTCGTTCTTGAGACTTAATTTATGCCTCAATAATCTCATAGGTTCCACACTTCTTTCCTTTTCATTATCTTCTTGAACTGTTAGCAACTATTTTTATAATTTCGCGGACCCCTCCCGGTAATAAATAGCTCCGCGGCCCACGTTTTAAGAATCAGTGATCTTTGCAGTAAGCCCAAAAGAATGGTCAAGTGCGAGCCGCATACCGATGGCTCCGTATCTTAAATCTTCTAAAATACTTGAGATATCAAATTTGTTTTTATTATTGATAAGGCAGGGGTGCCCATAGCGGAGGGGCTTAAGACGTGCGTCATTGAAATTTCTGGAGGGGGGGGCGATTGAAAATTCTTGGTAAACTAGAATTAGAATGGTAAAAATTAAAACAGTGAAGTAAATAACTTCAACAAAAGGTAATAAAAAACCTCTTCTAATTCTTAAGAAGTAAATAAAATATAATGTACAAGGGGGCTTACTTTTTCATGAAAATGGGGGGAGCCATGAAGCTAGGGGGTTCCCTGGATAAGGAGAGTATAATTTATATTGTATTTATATAAAGCTTGAGTTGTTTACCAAAAAGAATTTAGTCTTTTTGATTTTAAGTCGATTCTTTCACGTTTTTAGTAGACCATTAATAATCAAAACATCAAAATTGGAATGCAATAAGGTTATTTATTCCTCTAGTATTAGATAGGAATCGATTGTTATTTTTGATTTTAAGTCGATTCCTCCATGTCTTCAGCAATGGTTATCAATAATAATCGAAGCGTCAAAAATCCAATGTAGAATTAGACCTTTAGGGGATGCACCTTTTTAGTGTAACTCCTTCTCTCATCATTTTCATTAATTATGACACCCCCCCCCCAGTTGCTACGCCTCTGAGTGTGTGTATTCTGTACGCAAGTGTAGTACAACAAATGTATCGGTAAATCAAGTTAAAGAATCAGAACTCCTATTGTTATCACTGGCCATTTTTATTTAAATTAAGAAATATTTGTTCATTTATAGTATGTATGATTTAATCATCATTCGACTAATGTCAATTGTAATAATTTCAAGCCCTTATTTGCAAGCTTGACACTGCATGAACGTGTAGCAGGGTAGCGTTTTTACTGAAATTCACTGCCCTATTACTCTAAATGTAGTTGAATATCAGTCATAATTTTTTTGTGAGATATTCCTATTTGTATAAAGAACATTTTGTAAAATTTTCAATTTTTTTCATTCACTCCCTTTTCAGATATTGACCTGTGAAAATTGACATTTAAAGGGTTTTGGTCATTTTTGAAAAGCTCTAGAAAAAAAACGAGTGCATTCCCAGAACTACAACTTATACTGCAGGTAGTTATATAAGTATACAACACAGAAATAACTTATTATTAGTGAGTCTCTTTTTCTTCATAAAAATTTATGGATTTAAAAAGTAACGATTTATACATTTTTTCCGAGTTTTTTCAGGAATAGTTTGACTGATTCTCTTTCATGATAGAAAAATTAAAATAATGTATACCTGAAGTTCATTTCATGGTGAATACACTGGTTTTTGAATTATTCTGCTATCTTTAAAAATAGCTTGGCAATTAAACTTTCCGCAAACCACGTTTTTCATTAAAATATGCCCAACCACCATTTTAAAATGGCTGCCAAAAAAAAGCTATGGCATATAAATTTTTTTCAAGTACGGTTTTGTGACTGTCTACCTATAGGGAACTCATGATAAAAAAAATCAGGAAAATATAAAATCATGAGCAACAAATTTTATTTATATTGGGCGATTTGAAATGGATTGACCCTATATCTTTATAATACTCTATTCTTATAATTAAATAAATAAGAAATATTACACTAAATTTTACAAATATTATTTTCGAGTTTTTCAAAAAAAAAACGATCAAATAAAACAAATAATATAATAAATATAATTTTATTGCGAATGTTTGTATAAAAAAATACTTTAAATTCACTATATTATTTTACTAATAATAATTTTTTCTTTTTTTTCAGTTAAGTGCTCGTCCTACTAATACTAAAATTTAGATTAAGTATTTGATTTCCTTATTTTCTGGAAAATCAAATCATCCTTCCATTTTACTTTAAATTTCTTACTTTTTCCATCTCGTATCGAATCGAGAGTATATTTTTTATTGTGCGATAATGTGAGGATGTTCCTGTGGAGACAGCATCCCAGGACCAGCCAAGAGACTTTGGCTATTAAGATAAGATATCTATTTAATACTGTATTTTTACAATGAAATTTAAAATATTCTAAAATCTCGGAATTAATTTTTTCGAATTTAAAAAAAAATTAAATTAAAAAATATCTATATAAAAAATAATTTAAATTCACTATATTATTTTACTAATATCATTTTTTCTTTTTTCAGGTAGGTGCTCGTCCTACTAATACTAACATTTAGATTTAGTAGGTATAAATTAATTAATTAATTAAAACTAAAAATTGTATATACCTGTACAATTTTCCTAATCTTTTCATTTTTTCCTAAATTTAATTTGAGATATGGGTTGGAGGCAATTTTGCCCTTATATTTTTAGTTTAATAAAATTACTTCACATGGATAGATAATAAAATCTTAATTTTGGTTAAAAAATAACATTCAATAGTAAATAAATAAATATTTCATTTTTAAAAATAATTCCATAATATTTCAATATTCCCTCTAAACTTCAATCTATTTTCTGATTTTGATCTAATGTATGAGTCAATTTCGATCAAACTTTCTTTCATCCTCAACTAATACACTCAGATTTACAAATTTTGTATATTTTTTTCTTAAATACTTATATTTGTCGAAATTCTTATAGAAAATGTCGAATGTTTAGAGACTGATTCGAAACAAATTGCAGTACTGGAGTCATTGTATTTGTTTCGGAAAAAGTCTTTCAACAATTTACGCGACATTTTATTTCAAGTGTCGACGTATTTTGCTACAAATACCGTGTCTCCTATTTGTTTCAAAACACGTCTAGCCTTAATAGATAGTTTGAATATAACGTTCATTATTTTTATCCTTCAAATTTGAAATAGTATTTCTGAGTGTATTAAACATTCGAAAATAAAGAAAATATTTTAAATTTCTAAATTATCACCCTATGAGTATATTAATATGTAATTTGCTATCAAAATTATATTCCTTTAATTATTAATTATTTATCTATCCATGTGGGGGTGGTGGCACCTGCCTACTCGTGGTGACCCCTGTTCTCGCTAAACAGCTGTCTATGTCTCAATACCTAAACTATTGGGACATAATCATATATAATAAATACATTCGCAGAATTTTTTACATACTCTACCCATTCCCACTAAAGATAATCAATTTCGAAAACTCAAATATATACTATCACAATTACCTACATATTATTTCCCTTTTTGTACAAAGGGTTAAAAGGTATACAATTTACACAAATTTAATATAAAATACTTATTTAATTTCATAACTAAAATTCGTTCAAAATTTATGCAAATCTATAATATATAAAATTAAGGTTTTGTCTGTACATTGCTCCAAATCACGCCAAATTTTGGTTGCACACGTTTCAAGCAAAGTTATGAATGAAAACACCCTCAACAAAATTCCTGCCTGCCTGTCTGTCTGTCTGTCTGTAGGTCTGTCTGTCTGTTTCAGTGGTTTCCGAAAAGTTGCTCACGATTCACGTAAAAACGGCTGAAGGGATTATTATGAAATTTCATATTTACATCAGATGTCTTCTAACTTACGCTTTTAGCTATATAACGTTTTGATATCTTGACCCCAGAAGGGGGTTGGGGGGGGGGGCGCACGATTGAAAATTATCAAATAACTCCTAAACTATTAACCATACGGCAAATTTTATAATAAACAAAGTTGTAGGGAATGTGATTGCTGACAACTTTTGTTTATAAAATTTGGGGGGTGAGGAGTAAAGCGGAGTAGGGTGGGGGTGCATGGGGTGGTGCAGGGTGGAGTCCACGAGGCATAGCGGGGGTGGGGTCCAGGGGGCTAGGCGCGCAGGGTTGGAGGGCACGGGGTGGGGTCCGGGGTGGATGGGGTGCGGGTGGTGGTGTGGGGGCAGGGGTTGGGAACGGATGCATGGTGCGGTGGTGGGGGTGCTGAAGGGGTTTTGGGGGTGGGGTGACGGTGGTTATTGGGTTAGGGTGCGGAATGGAGTGTTGGGGTGGTGGTGTGGGGGCGGAGGTTGGGCATGGTGCGGGGGTGGGGGTGCTGGGTGGGTTTCATAGTGTGGGGTGAGGGTGGGGGTCCAGGCGTTCCCCTGGGCTAGTAAGGGGGCCGCCGAAGGCGGGCCTTGCAGCTAGTAATAGTATATTATTATATATGAAATTTGAAATATTTATATTCGACTGAAAATACAAGGGAAACTTTCCGACCTCTTTGTCTCTAAGAATTTGTAGTATAATAATTTAATAAGTAATAAATACAATAGCTAAGAATATATTCTTTCTAAATTAAATGGTTGTTGGGATAAAAATTCGGACAAATTATTATGAAAAAAAATTTAGAGATTCCGAACCTTGCCTCATTGATTTAATGAGTAATCCGCCACTGCCTATTTCATATAAGAAATATTTCAGAATCAAAAATGATAAAATGTATAATATTTGAATTACTTTAGCAATGATTTTTTTCTATTAAGTTTTCAAATTCTTACATTATGTATAATTGTATATCTAATCTAGATATGTAAACACTAAACACTAAATGTTTGGTCCTGTTTTAGAACCGAGCAAATACAATTTACTTAAACATTGTTTATCCCAATTTATCATGTTTATATTTGGAAAAGTAAATTCTATTGTTATTATTCGGTTCTGTCTCACGTAACAAGTTCAAGGACAAGAAGACCCAAAAACCTCTAATAATTTATTCAATAAAGTTTTAAGATCAAGGAAACTACCGAGAATCAATCGAAAACATAATAGTGTACATCTGAGCACGAATGCAAACGAGGCAAAGAAATTGTATGTAATGGACAATGAGCATACCAATGGATACGTACGTATATATCCGAGGTGCGGCAAAATGCACCTGCTAATACTGAGGCTGAACAAATACATACAAATATAGTGATTATGCTGGAGAATTCCGTATAGAAAATTCTAATGATTTACAAAAAAATTCAATTCCTAGATTCTCGGGAATTATTCTACATGTATAATATTGGGCCAGTTCCAGTATTGAATTCACTCAAAACTTTCGATTTTTTTTACTTATCGTGTGTAGAAATGTTTAAAACGTGGGGAAAAATTATTAGTATTATGTAGTAGTCAAGCAATAGAGAGGCAATTAATTTTACTTGAGAATCTAGTAAGTAGTCTACGCCTGCTCTTAAAACCATTCAAACTAATGGTTTGAACTAAAGATCTAGTTAGGGGATGAAAATTAATAAATAAATTTGTAATAAAAAATCTGCTTTATCATCATCGAATCACCTAAGGATAGAGGAAACATCTGACATTGATATTGATATTAATTTGTTTCTTTAATTTCTCGTTTGAAACGGATCCTCATTTGCCTCATTTAACGAGCCGTCGTGGTATCACTAATGTGACCATAAGTCCCGGCGGGGGCGTTGGGCGGGACAGTCTCACTTTCTGGCTATCTGTCCTGCTGTCCCTATCGAGACCAAAAATGTCCCGCTTTTGCAAACAGACCAGAATTATATACACTGAGAAAAAAATTTGGATTTATCGAAAAATCATCAGAGATCTTTTTTGTAGAGCGCTCAATTCCTTACAAAAGTCAGTTCTGATCTTATCGATATTTTAATTCATTCGTGATCATGAGTTATAGAATTCCAAAGTTAAAAAAGTTTTTTTCACATGTTATTTAAGCGTGAAATAGAAAATCGCCAAACAGAGTCTAATAAATCATCGTTAATGAATAAAATATTTACGAGTGTGAAAATACAGTTAGGTGTCGCAGTTTTAAAAGCCATTTTAATTACAAAAACAAACATTAACAAATCGTGTAATATGAGCTCTATTTCTATTTAAAAACTAGACCAGATATTTTGAAAATGATTTGCTCCGACGACAAATACAAAACTCATGCGTCTCTAACTACAATTTAAGATCTTAGTTTAATTCAAAGTAGAAGATAAGATAAGATATAAGATTGTCCTTGTATTTGAATAAGTATTAAAATAAGTTTCTTCTTTTTATTTAATAAATATTAATAGTTAATTTATCTATTTTAGTATGTATTTATTTAGAAATATCTAATCCTAGCTCCTAACTATCTACTCTTATTAAACGACAATTAATTTTAAATCGAGAAACATTAAATATATTAATAATTATTCCTTTGCCCCCCCCCCCACTCTTCTAATTAAAATTAAATATTCAATTCTCTTTTCTCCGGGCAATTGTCTTCCTAAAAAATACTTCGTTGGTGAAAGTTATCACTTCTGTCGCACGTCCCGAGACGCACACATTTTTTTTAATTTTATGTTTTTATTTCAGATCCTATACGATTATTTTTTTAATTATTATTTTCTTATGTATTTTTTATAATGTTTATCAATATGAAAGAATGTGGGCAAATTGATGTACGAGTAAACAAATATACACATAATATGTGGACATTAGAAAGATAGAAATGCAAAAACTGGGTAGGGGGTGGGGATGGATGTGGGGGGTGCAGGAGGTGGGGTGCAGTTGTGAGGGGTCCGGGGGTGGGAGGGCGGTTGGGGTGGGGCGGAGTGGGGGTGCAGTGTTGGGGGCGAGGTGTATGGTTTCGGGAGGGTGGTGGGGGGATCAGGGGTTACCGATCATCGCTCGGTGCCTCCGGGTACTATTATAAATGCGAAAGTAACTCTGTTTGTCAGTTACGTTTTCACGCCTAAACCGCTCAACCGATTTTGATGAAATAGGCTACTTTTTGTCGCGAAAATAAAACTGAAGGGGATGAAATAGGAGATGAAAGTTTGTATGGGGAACCAATTATTTCTCAAGTTAAGGATATAAAAATTCATCATAACTAAGAAATAAAGAATATTTCTGCATTTAAGTACTAGCTATGCGTAATTATATACAAAATTCTGTAAGCGTCCCGCTCTGACATAAAAAAAATGGTCTATGAAAGTGTCTTGATTTCGATACCCACGATAACTCAAAGAACCAAACTTCGTAGAAAGTTCACTCTGGGCTCAAAATGTTTTTATTTTCACTACAAAGAAATTATTAGATTTTTTTACTTTAGAATTTTCGGATAAATAGGTAATTCAGAAAAAATCGAATTGTTTTATAGGTAGCTAGTGAAAGCTTGTAAATAAGGAGCTGAAATTTGGTACATAAGTTATTTATTAATAAACTATGCCTTGCCATGAAGTTTCAATTTTCTAACTTACACCCTTCTTTGGCAAAAATTGCGTAAACATTCAAATAAATAGAAAGTTAATTGGGTCTTGAAAAAATTTATACTTTTTTTTCTCCAATTTGATTTCTTTATATTTGGTCATTCCCGAAAAATATTAAAAAAGGGAATTGAAAAAAATATATTAAATTGTATTTTTCTAATTTCATCAATGGCTACATGAAAACGAAACTAATGGTTTATGATCTATATATAGCGAGATTTTTAAAAGCCTGACAAATTTTTTCAACCCAGACTTAGTATAAAATAAAATATTTCATTAAGGTGGTTATCACACACATCATTCCCAAAAAACATTATTTCGGGTTCAAAGGACCTTAAAACATACATTTCTGTAAAAATTTCAGCTTCAAATTTTTTTACGAAAATTATTTCCATTACTCCATTTTCATATATATAATAGTATGAACCTCCGTTTTTATTTGTTGTAACTATTGACAATAAATCAAATGACGCCTTGGCCCAAAGGACTCGATTTAAGTCTTGAAATCTCGCCAATACAATGAGTCATTGCAATGGTCAACTCTCTTTAATAGAAGGTATCTTAATAAATACATAATAAAAATAATTTATTCTAAAATTTTAAATTTCATTTGAAATGCAGAAAATGATACTAGAAGGAAACTCCTCTCAAACTCTATTTTTGATCAATAGTGGGGGTGGGGGGCTGGCAATTTTTGGTTTTACTTTTGAGATTATGAAATCTTCAATTAAGAGGATTGATTTGAGTAAAAAGTAAGAATATTACAATACCGATTTTTAAAATTATTTTTATTTCAGAATTTTTTTAGTTTTTTAAATTATTTGAGCCTTTTTTAAGAAATTTCAAAATAAAAACTAAAACGTACTAAAACAATCTAAAAAAAGTGTGTACCTACTCATCATTGGTCAAATTCCCACTATTATTATGTAGGGGAAAGTGGGGAAACACGAACACCTAAGGGAAAACTTGAATAAAACAGCAGTTTTGAAACATAAGCTTACTTTTATTGTTTTATAATTAAGTTGAATTATCTATCTAACTAGTTAAGTAGTCAAAATATAAAATTTGTTTATAAAATGTAATATTAAAAAGAAAAAACAAAACCCTTAGTGTTTGGGTTTACCTGACATATGTCGGGTAAACCCGAACACTAAGTGGGGTAATTACGAATAAACATTTATAACCTATAAAACAGTCTTAATTACGACAGAGATCACATTTATAACCCTTCGATGTTGACTGTCCATCTGTCCATTTCTTATGAGCCCAATTTTCACAAACGGAGCACATAATCCAGTCTTCATCGGGGGGGGGGGATCTATATATTTATCATTACAAAAAATACAATAGTAGTCAATAGTTTCGTCCTTTCCTTCTTTCTTTTTTTGACTAGAATCACTAAACTCTTTAATATTCTTGAAATTGATCAATACTCTTTTAGTTTCTTCGTTTTTATGTTTGCTACCATCATGTTTCAGTCTTTTTATTTCAGTTTTTTCCTTGGTATTTTTGCAGCCCTACTTTTGATTCCTTCTTCTTTTGCTCGTTTTTTATTTTCTTTTTCTTCTAATTGATCTTTAATAGGTGTGCTTGTTAAAATAATCGACTTCTTCTTTATAATGTTGCGCTTAGATGTTTTGGGAGGAATTATAGGCACTTCAACGATTTCAGTTTAGAAACTGACAGCGTGCTCGTCTCTTCAGCTGTAACTCAATTGTCATGTCCACCAAGATCATCTAATACTGAACCAGAAGTTTGTACCATGGAAGAAGATGCAAGAGTATCAAGCGGTTGTGTGTTATTTGATTGAAAATGAACAGGACGTGCATCAGAAGCTTGGGCATTGAAATCTTCAACACTGGGATCTTGTGCAGCTGCAGATACATCAGAAGCTTTTTCAGCAGTTTGTTGACCATGAATTTCAATAGGCCGCAAGGGATATATAGTATTCAGGCAGATCTGAATCCATTTGCTTCCTTTTCAAGATTACTGCACCGATTAAAATCATTCGTAAATAACTCAACTATCTCGTATTGTGTAATGGGCTTTCCCAATCAATCTCACATTCTTGATTGTATACATTCTTGAGAGGTCCAAAAAATGTTAAGTCTAAAGGCTGGAGCTTATGTGAGGTATGTGGTGGAAGAGTCAGCATAATGATTCCATGGTCTCTGCAGAGTGTGTATGCGCCAAGACATGACAGATGACATGACTTTCATGATTATCTAAGATTAGCAAAATTGGATTTTTTTGTGAAGGATTTGAAAAGGAAATAAAGTGGTGAAGCCAGTTAATAAATAAGCCTTCATTTGTCCATCCAGAGTCTGATACAGATGCATATTGGTTTTAACATCTTCAACAGCTTTTTGGAGAACTTCTACTTTATACTTTGTTTCTGTTTTTATGATAAATTTACGAGGCATCTAATATAATAATAAAAACAGATTATGAACGATGAACAAACGAAAGAGGGGTAATGCCGAACGTTCGAGATTACCCGACATGGCCTGTTCGCCATTACCCCGCAGGATCGAAACAATTAAAATGACAAAATTATTATACGTTATGTTACTTTTGCCGTTAAGCATTATCGGCATATAATCATTAATATATGAGTATTCAACTATATAAAGTTTATCTTACTATTGTTGATAGAAATAAAACTATATTGAGTTATATTTACGAAAAAATTACATCAAAAACACAAAAAAAATTGAAATGTCCATAATTTGACCCGTGCTTGCGTCTGTATGTCACCTGTTGTTGACTGGCACTACAAGTGACGTGAACTACAAGGTGGTCGTAAACAAAATTCCGCCATCTACCTATTTCTAATATATCAAAACTGTTGCGTTCGGGATTACCCAGCGTTCGTGTTTCCCCCACTTTCCCCTAAATATAATAAATTCCATAAAAAAAATGATAAATCGTCCAAAATGTATTTTGGAATAGAAATTCGTTCGTTGTTGATGACCACTTTGTTCTTCTATTTTATTTTTATTGTGGAAATTGAATTTTCTCGAATTTTTACTTTCCCTTGATTCGAGAATTTCTGAATTACGATACTAATTAATAGATATTTGATATAGATTCCGCCCAAAGATAATGAAGAGGACAAATTTGAAAATTTCAACGATATTTTTAATCTTTTAAAAAGCAACTTTTGGAAGAACTCCTCTTCTTGTTGAAACCCATCCATTGATATAAAATATCAGCCCTTCAACAAAATAACAAACTTCTAATGTATATATTACTATTTAATTTATTTTCCATGATTCAAGACTTTATTTAGACAATTCTCGAGTGTCTCTAGTCTCTACTCGTATGGAAATAAATAGATTTTCGAAATATGTTTTTTATATATTTTTTGAAAATATAAATAAATATATTAAAAATATAAAATTTTTGTGTTAAATTTATATAAAGTTTATACTAGAGCGACATAAAAATAATTATATTTTAAGAATATATAGAAAACATAAACTTTATATAAACTTAAAACAAAAATTTTATATTTTTAATATATTTTCAAAAAATATATAAACAACATATTTCGAAAATCTATTAATTTTCATACGGGTAAAGAAAATTGACTAATTAAAAAGTACTTTTTAAGAAAGAAAACATAACCAAAACGAATAAAAAAAATTCATGCAAAATGGAAAATATTGGGTTTATATTTATAAGTAGTATTTCTTTTACAATTATTGAAAGTAATTAATTTAAATAGACCCAAACAGAGTATTGATTTATTAGATAAATGAGCCCTGCTTTTTGGCAGAAATATTCTAGAAATAGAGAAATTGCTCTCATTTTGCGTTGATGTCGATTTTATCCAAAATAGTGCATTTCCTAATTTGAACGATAAAGTATTATCTTTGAAGTAATGAATAGAAATCATCCTGATAGGCGCCATGCTTTCTCGGATTGATTCTTCTGATTTCTGAGCTAAATTTAATTAGGTAATGTTTAGGAATATCAATCTTAGCAATATTATAACAAAAAATTATATAATATGCTTTAATGTTCTTGTTTATTTTTAGGTATTTATTTATTTATTTTATTTGGTTGGCCTCGGATACTATAGTCTATTTAGCCAGTTCCTAAGTTGTAATTTGGGCTACTTGCATTGGCGTAGCTATAAGGAGTTTTTCTAGGGGGTCAACCGATCAGCTGGTTAGCCACCACAAGGTTTCAATTTCGGTAATCCGATTAGAGATCAACCAACTTTTTACTAGAATTGACAACATGCCTCGTAATAATAGAGTTTTTATATTTATCTAGGGGTGGGTTTAGTTTCGTAGGGAGAATTTATCTTACTACTTAAATATCGCTATACTGCCCAACACTTTAAGTTACACAAATTTATATAAAACACTTTATTAAAGTACATTTAATTTCCATGAGAAAAGTTAATATGAGAGAAATGTCTAAAATCAATAGTTTACGAGTTATGGAAATGTAAATATTTTTCAATAAAAAATTCAAGTCAATGAATTAATTTTGGCCAGATAATTTTTTTAAATCTAAAAATATGGAATTTGGTTGATGACACCGATTTCAATAAAATTATTCATCTTCATACTAAGGGGCAAATAAAATAATGTTTACTTTTCTCAGAAAAATTTAATTTTAATCCTCTCTAGATACTTAAATAAATAGTCATTGGAGCTAATTATACCTAATGAACTTTCTCTTAAGAAATTAAAATATCAAAATTTTCTTCATTATAGTTTTTTTTATATGTAGAATATCTAGATCGCTAGAGCAGTATTTATCTAACTTTCCACTTGAATTTCACCATTACTGCCTAACCCTTTCACAAATTTATATAATGTCCTTAAATAAAGATGATTTTATTTCCAACATATAGCTAAAATGAGTGAAATGTCTAAACTCAATAGTTTACGAGTGAAAAGATATTCCAATATTGTAGAGTGACAAATAATGTCACTGCAATGGCACCATGACCTCTAGATATAACAGATAAAAATAATTATAAATGAGAAAGAAATCGATCTTATTAAATTGATTTAATCTATCTTGAGGTTCATAGTAACATTTTAATATAAGAAAATGACAGTTTGATTAAGATTTTTGTAGTTTAAAAGAAATTGTTTGAAAAGATTTACTTTTCTCAGAAAAAATTATTTAATTTTGAATGTTTTATCCTCTCTACTCTAGATATTTAAATAGTGATCTCAGCTAATTATAAATAATGAACTTTATTTTATTATAGTAAATTCAATTATCAACATGTTTCTTCATTAGAATTTTTTTATATGTAGAATACCAAGGGCGTTAGAGCAATATTTATTCAACTTTTAACTTAAATTTCACTATTAGTGCCTAACCCTTTGAGTTACACAAATTTATAAATGGCCTTTATTAAACAAAATTTAATTTCCAATAGAAAAGTTCATATAAGGGAAATGTCTAAATTCAATAGTTTACGCGTTAAAAGAGAGATTCCAATATTGTAGAGATTCACTCCATTCAGGACTTCATGAATCAATAACAAATAGTGTCTGTGACTCGACACAACCTCTCGATATATCAGAACCAAAGAATTATAAATGAGAATGAAATTGATCTTATTTTATCGATTTAATCTACCTGGAGGTTCACAGTATCTGTCTAATATAAGAAAATAGCATTTTGGTTAAGAATTTCGTAGTTTAAAAGAAATTTTATGAAAAGATCCAATTTCTTCTCTCCGGGAGCGAATCAGCTAGAGATGGCATAAAGTTTTATTTTATTTCTCATTAGATATTTATTCAAATCTATTGAAATTTCATATCTGTGTGTTATTTTCATTTATCTTTAATATCAAATAATTACTATAAGGAAATTTGAATTTTAAAAGGTGGTTTATTTGAAGTCCAATTTGAAAAAACGCAAAAACTCCGTTGAAAATATTAAAAAAAATATGAAATCAGTGGATTTTATAAAACAATTAGTTATTAACAATTTAATTTAATTTTGAACGAAATCGCTTCTGTACTTTTTGAGAAAATCGTCAAAAACCCCGAAACCGTCTATGAAAGGCCGTTTTAGAAACATTTTAAAATTCACCTCCATGTCACAAGTCAATGTTTTGTTTCATATGACTTTTTAAACTTTTTTTCAAAGCCAACTCGTGCTTTCAAAAACATCATTTTTGATTCAGTTCAGATGGTTTTTGACCATTTTTTCAAAAAATACTTAAGCGATTTCGTTCAAAATTGAATTAAATTATTAATAATTAATTCTTTTATAACATCTATTAATTTCATATTTTTGAAAAAATTTTGAACGAAGTTAGCGTTTTTTCAAATTAGATTTCAAATAAATTACCCTTTAAAATGGAAATTTCCCAATAATAATTATTTAATATAAAAATAAATAAAAATAACACTCAGATATGAAATTTCAATAGATTTGAATAAATTTCCAAGGAGGAAAAAAATAAAACTTTTTGCCATTTCTAGTTGATTTGCTCCCGGAGAGAAGAAATTGAATATTTTCATAAAATTTCTTTTAATCTCCAAAATTCTTAATCAAAATGCTATTTTCTTATATTAGAATAGTACTGTGAACCTCCAGATAGATGAAATTGATAAAATAATATAGATTTTTTTCTGATTTATGATTTATTATTTGAGTTTGTCTTATCGTATCGATACGTTGGCTGGGACGTCTCTTGACATTAGATAGGGACACATTATTAATTTTGGATTCATCATGTCCATTCACTTGACACTATATTGAAATATCTTTTAAAATATTAAAATTTAATACATTTAAATGTACGATCATAAAATATAATAAATAAATAAATAAAATATATTAAATAAACGATTGTACCATCAACAGCAATGAGCCTGTCGTCCTCGAGAAGCCTTAGACACGGGTGGGTGCAAGAAGTTAAATAATTATTTTATTAAATAATTAAAAGCGTTAAGACAAGTTTATCTAAAATGTTTTTAAAAACATTAATTTATATGATATAAATATAACGATTTTGATTGGTTTATTTTAATATATTTAGGGGGAATTTTCAAGGGTGCAACATCGTATTCTTGCTCAAGCGTCCAAAGATCGACAACTTTCTTTGAAAACTCACTTATTAATATATTACTTTAATAACAAATAACATATTTTTACGTTGCACGACTATTTGAAAAGCAACCCCTTCTTCAGTTGCTAAAAAATTGCATTGAAGCAGCAGAATCAGTTTACGAGAGACTCTCGCTGAGTCAACTTATACTGTAATTACAATTTTAAAACTGTTCATATACAATACGAAACTTATTTTGATAACATGTATGAATAAAATGTTATTAAATACAATATTTTTTTATTAAAAGATAAACATATTTTATTTGTATGTAGGTTAAGAGTCTATTTTTTTCTTATTTTTCTTCTATAAGTCTCGCAAATAAGCAATAGTTTACTGTAGTCATGGGTGTAGTCAGGGGGGGGGACGGCGCCTCCCCTACAAAACTCATTGCCCCCTAGAAAAATCAACTAACTTATTAATAGAATTGACAAATTATGGAAGTAACGAAATAATTTAATGTGAAATACATAAGTGATCCCTCGTAATAATGAAGTTTCGATTTTTCTAGGGGGGGGGGGCAATGTGTTTTGTAGAGGGGCACAGCCTCCCTTGTCCTCCTAACTACGCTCCTGGCTACTTGTGCCAGTGTAAGGGCCGGATTTTGGCCGGGCAAATTTTTATTCCACCACGAGTGAGGCCTGTGCTTGGACTTCTTGCTACAACATCGTTTTCAAGAAACGATGCCGAATCAATAGCTCTAGAGCGCTCGAGTAGGTACCCTACTTTATTAAATTTAAGTTTCCTCACAATTCCGAAATATAAAGAACAAATATTTTTGACAATAAAAATGTTCTTAAAAATCTTAAAAATTCTCAAGCCGGATTTCTCAAGCTTCAATTACTTAATAAAATCAATGAGAGCCACTAGGCTAGTGTTGAGCGTTCTTTGATTTTCCTGTTCATGTTATTTTTAACTAATTTTTTTCCAATAATTTACTTGGAGTTAGCAAATATATAAAGAACAAAAATTATACAGGATCTTGAATTGAAATTTGAATATAAATCTTGATAATTTTTTAAAATAGACTGCTACTTTTAGCAAAACAACTTAATAGTTATTATTAGTGATTCTACTCCAAAATCTAGCTTCTGAAATTATCAAGATTTACTTTAAATTTTCGAGCATTTAGTACCTACTTCTGTTTGTTAAATAGTATATCTTTCAAGACCCACATCCACAGGTACCCTCAACTCCAAGCCAATCCCAGAAATCTCTTCTTCTTGCAGGAGTCTACCCAAGACCACAGAAGTTGCACTTTTTGGTACGACATCTTCTTGCAATGGTATTATTATTTAAATATATGGTATATAAACTCAACAGCAAAAAAAAAGAACATTTGATAATTTTTAGATAAAATGAATAAATAGAATATTAAAAAAAATATTTCCATATTTTGACTAGATATGTAATTAAAAAAATTATTTTTAAAAGCAAAATGGCATTTTAATTTTTTCTGGCTTAATAAATGTGATTTTAAAAAACAGGAAACTCTAACAGCTATCTATTAAAATAAAAAAAACATGATTAATCAAAAAATGTGTCTTTATGTCTCGTATAAGACCTTTTATACGATGAACGTATCAACAGTTTCGAAGACAAAGAATAAGGCTAGAGACACACCGTCGATTTTCAGTCGACCGATAGTTTAGTTGATGAACATATAATAAATATATTAAGTTTAATGTAGGTGCATACACAACACAACTGCAGATCAAGACGATTATTTAATCAAAAGCGATCGATGAGCACTTATGATAAAAAAATCGATTTTAGTTAGTTAATTAGAGTTGGTTATAAATTAATAATGCATCACGATTTCAAACCAACACAACTAAATTGTTGGGTCGACTGAAAATCCACTGTGTGTGCCTACTCTAGTAGCACAATGTTTCAACTATATAGAAACTATATAGTTCCTATATAGATTCTCGAAATCTATAAAGGCACTATTTAGTTGCTATATAGTTTGAAACATTGTGCTACTTCTTCTTCGAGTGCCATACCCGAAACGGGTGTCGGCTCCTCTCCACATATACCTGTGCTGAGTGTGTTTAGTTGTTTTACACAGATATATGGGACCTACTTTTTAACGCCGGTTCCGAACGGCTAATTTGGAGAGGTTACTAGGCAATTATACTCTTGGTAGGCTGCCATTACTTCCCAAGAGGAGACGACTGAAAATATCTATCTGCCGAGACTCGGTCTTGAACCAGCGATCTTCGAGTCAGCGACCCAACACTCTAGCCACTGACCCACAGTCGCCTCTGGGAGCTACTAGGGTGCTACTAGGGTAGCCTAAATGATCGATTTTCATTCAATTTTTATTTTTTTATTTTCGTTATAATATTAAGTTACTATGAATTAATCGAAAGTGTTAACATTTTAAATTATGCCTAATTAGTATTCAATATATTCTGGTTTGGTTATTTCATGAGAAAATTTATTTTAATTCATTTTATCAAAAAAGAAAAAAAAATTATTTCTGTTCTTTTTTTTTTTGCTTTTGAGTGTATATGGAAATCTTGTATCAAAAACAATCTTAAAACTTTAATTTAAAATCCAGAATGGAATTTAAAGGGAGAAATAGTCCCGAAAGATTTGGATTTTAAATTAATGTTTTAAGATTGTTTCTGATAAAAGATTTGTATTTATTTATATTAATAAAATAATCAATAAAAAAATTTCTATATACATTACTAGGGGTGGGTTTAGCTGGCGAGCGTACCGAGTCTTGAAAAAGTTTTAACTGTCTTCCACCTTTTCTCATCTACAATATCAAAAGGTGGGTAAAAAATATTCATTAAAATTTTGTCAAGTGTTGAGGTGAAGGTGTCTCTTCGAATTGTTATCACGTTTAAGCATTGAGCAAGACCCCCAAACGCCAATGTCGTTGAGGAGTATAAGAAGCATCGCTTTGAACCTAAATGCATCATTCGCAACTCATACCGTCCAGAACACCTCTCCACCCACCAACCACCATGAAGGTCTGTCTCTGTTTTCTTATCGCTTACAGAACAACATGTATTCTTACTTAGTGAGCCAACTTTTAATCACAGCTATTTTTTTTTCTATTAAAGTTGATTGGATTTATTGCCGTTCTCATCGAAGCGAGTCTCTTGCTTCAAGCCCAGGCGGAGGCCCCTCAAGAGTATGGAGCTCCAATTGCTTCAGCTCCCTATCCGCCCTCTGGATGGAGACCACAGGGTGAGCGTTTTATCCTTCCGGCCCAATTTTTATCTCGATATGTACTACCCCGTGAAGAGTATGGACCACCCCCACCACCACCTGTGCCTACCACCAGTACCTCTACTTCTACTTCTACTACTACTACTACGACAGAAGCCGAAACAACTACCACGGAGTTGCCAACGACCACAGAAATCCCAACAACTACGGAGGTACAATTTAAAAATAAAAATATTCTTAGCTATTATTTTCTTCTTTAATCTTTGGATGATTTGAGAATTGATCAGAGAATTAACATTCTATTCTAGTATTATCAACTAGCTAACTTTTTATTTAAAAATTCTTCCAAGACTCAATAGTTAATCTCTCCAACTTCAAGCGTTATTAGTCTCACAATTAAAATAAATTTAATCATTTCTATAAGCTATATATATATATATATACATTTTATACATAATAAATTCACTTAACAATTTCGGTTGACCATCTTTAGAAGTACTAAAATTATATTAATAAAAAAAAAAATAACTTAGTCAAGTATATAAAACTAAAAGGATTTTGTATTTATGAATTTGAGATATAAAATTTTAATTTTTTTGGAACCTCCTCCCCACAATTTCAACCCGTGGGCATTACTCTCACTCTCTTTTAAAATAAGGGGTCTAATTCCCTGTTAAATTTCAACTTTCTTGGTTTTATATCCTCTTTAGGGATATCATAATGAAGATTTTTTCAAAATCCAATCCTTCATATTTCTTCAGTCAATAAGTTGAACCAAAACTTGACTACCTATGAATTCTCTTGAGAATTTCAAATTTAATTTACTTGAGAGCGATTTTTAGCTTATTTTTTTATGGGCTCATTAAACGATCTAAATTCTTAAAAATAACTTGACTTTTCTACAAAACAATGTTACTTTTATAAATGTTGATTGTAAACTGCAACCGTATGGAATAAATTTATCTTTAATAGCTTTTAGCTGAATCAGGCATAATTCTTAGGGATCTTTGAAGCAGAATTCATCCTATATTTCCAAATTTATTAAAAACTTCGGTGTAGATAAACAATAGTAGAATAAAATCTATATCAGAATAAAAACACGGGACAGAAAATTAGACTGATGGATCTCTGTATTTTATTGAACTTGAGGTCTCCACTAAGGGCCGGTTGTATGTCCCAAAGTAAATGCTTTTTACCACTAACCAAGGGTAGATGGTAAATGGAGGGGCTGGGATGGCCAATCAGATGACAGGAACTTTCAGTGCCTGTCATCTGATTGGTCATCCCAGGTCCTCCATTTACCATCTACTCCTTGGTTAGTGGTAGCATTTACTTTGCGACATACAACCGGCCCTTAGTCAATTGAGTTTTGGATTCATTGAATAATTTTCAATAATTTTTTCTGTTATTTGTGTTTAATAATATCTGAAACAAGGAAAACAATAAAAAATTTAAGGTATGATTTTTCTGTATGTCTGTACGCAATAACCGATGGCCGTATAAAGCTCGTCCTGGTACTAAAATGCTTTTTTTTTTTTTTTTACTTCCGAAACGAAGAACTGATTAGATTTTGAGTTTTATTCTTTAAAAATTTCGGTTGAAAAATGCTGAAAATCAAAAAAAAAAATCGAATTATTAAAAGGTAGCTGTCAAACAGTTGGATCTAATTAGCTGAATTTGGTATACAAGTTTGTAATATTGTCAAGTTTCAGCTTTTTAGCTGTTACCATAAAAATTGCTAAATCATTTAAATTTGTGTAAACATTTTTCATTCTATTTCCCCGATTTGAACTTTGAAATTTCAATTTCAAGCCAAATTTGGATGGAGATGCTAGCTTTAACCGAGAGGCAGACCAAAGTCGTCGTCTTGGTCAGCTGAATGAGGAGCCCAAGATGGTCGTCCCTTTGGACTCTGGTGTCTACTACGTTTTACTTCCGGACGGTCGACTCCAAAGAGTCAACTACATTACTCGGCCAGTTGCTGCTCGCCTTGAGTAAGTAGAAATCCCCGAATTTTGTAATATTATTAATATCAACATTCTTCATATTTAATCTTCTTATCCAAATCCAGATCCGCTGAATCGAATTCTGCACATCAACTGGGTGCTGGTTATCAGACGCAGATTTCTTATCAAGAGGTACAGCCCCTCACTGGACCAATCTATCAATACGGATCACCTCTCATGCGCATCTATCGCAAATGATTGATATGAAAATATGAATGATACGATTTGTTTTGACTTTACCAAATAAATTAATTTAACTTGCATTACCTACTTGAAGTTTTTTTATTTGTCTAATATATTAATATAATAACCCTTAATCCCTTCTATCTGGTGTAATTGCTTGGAGAGTAGATCAGTAGATGATAATCACTTGATTTTTTAAGGCAGTGGCTTACAACCTTTTTAATATTGTACATCAAAACCAATTTCGGCTTGAAGCTCATCTTCATAAGAAAATATACCAAAAATTATAAGACCAATAAAAATTGCTGCCCCCTAAAGGCTTGCTCCTCGGGGCTAAAGCCCATTTCGCCCTTTCGTTAGGGTCGCCCTGATGGAACGAATATGATTTGTAGACAATCTATAACTCATTAATAATAAAAAATAGTTAAAAAAATAAATTTAAAATATCTAAAAAAAATTAAAAAACGATTGAAAATAATTATTTTTGATTTTTTTTTCTTTACTAAGTCCAAAAATAAGAATATTATTATTTACAAAAAGACGTTGATAGCTCTATATTAGGTTTTCTATCATAGTAAATAGGTAAACCACTCTTTGATAACTTTACCAATGTTTTCACTAAATTATAATAAAATTATAAAATAGATTGCATTAAAAAAGCAATTGAGAATTTTTAATAGGATTTCCTATCGAAATATTTCGGAGAATTTTGACCAGGTGGATTATCTTATCGAGTAACGGTTGTCTTTCAATTTTCTTTCTTTCTTCATTTGGTGGTGAGAAACACACTAGGAAGCATCGACGACCACATGAAGCCACTCCAAGGTAAACAAACCCCCTATATTCTATATAATATTTATCATAGTACCAGCGATGATCGGTAACTTTTTGCTTGAGTTAAAATCTATATATTAATTTTATTTTTAATTTGAAATTCTGATAAAAAATAGATTTTTCCCGAAATAAAAAAAATCTCATTTGGGTTCACGGGTCAAATTTTGAAAAAAATGAAAAAGAGAGCCGTTTTCAAATTAAAAAAATACAAATACAGGTAAATGTCTAAATTGTAGATTTATGTTTTTTTTATTTATTCAATTATTATTATTACAAGCAGCTTTGTTCCTGACGTCACTTTTAAGCCCTGTCGTAGGTTTTGCTTGACTATTATTCGATACAGTCGACAAACTTTTGCGTGAATGTTGAATCCATCCAAAAAATTTTCATTTTTTTGATTATTCATGCTTAAAATTTCTAAAAAATGATTTTTTCACTCTGAATTTCTATTTAGAATCAAAATTCGAGGAGTGAACCGCCACCTAATATCGTGTACCTACACCTACTTTCACTTCCACTTTCATTTCAAGTAGAAGACAATAAATAGATGAAGGGGCATTATCTAAATAATTCCAAAGGCGTGTACAGCTAATTCCAATCACGGTTCACCCCTCGCAAAATTGCAAGCCTATTGAAAGTTCATTTTGGTTTTTTTCAACGTTGAAAATATTTATAGTATTAAAAATGAGAAATTTTTCATAAAAAAACATATTCAAAAATTTTGAATGAGTTTTTGAATAAATTCAATTATTATTAATTTTTATTAACAATTTCTATCTATACAATATATACTAAAAAATTCATAGCATAAAAAATGTATAACAACTCATTTGTATGCAAATATCTCGTTATCTATTGCTTATTCATAAAAATTGTTCAAATAAAATTTATAGAGCAAGAAAAGCTCTACAAAAAAGTTCAAATGAATTTTTTGTTTGGAGTAACTGTTTGGAAGATAATGCGACTTAAAAGAATCGATCGATTTGATCATTACCTTTGTTTTTGTTATTATTTTGATTCTTTTCTTCGAATTTATTAATTTCCGCGAAATGTTGATAAATAGTGTGTGTAATTTGTTCCTTTTCTAGGTCAATAGGCTAATTGATGATTTATTGCCTGCTTTTTTATTCATTCAGAAATAAAATTTTATGACACGGGCATAAACCTTAAATAAAAATAACAAAAGATTAAATTCTATACAAATGTTAGCTATGGAACAATTTGTTTAGTTTTTACGCTTTAACTTTGAAACTACAGGTCCGATTGAGATGAAAATTTCACTGATGAATTGAGAAAAAAAACTGAGTGATACAAGTATACATAAATACGATTTAATAATAAAATCTCATTGTAAGCGGGCTTCGATTGTAGTGGTTGATGTATTAGGTTGGCAACTAAGATCCCGTCGTTTTTTTTAAATAAAATATCTTCAAAAAACGGCAGGAACTTATTTAGTCAATTTACATGGAGAGAATTATATTCAGCAAAGTATTTATGATTCAAAAAGTTGAGTCTTTTTTTATGAATTGGTTAACGAAGATAAACAATTAAGTAGTAATGATTTTTAATTACTCTTAACTGAGCTAAACTGTTAATATATAACACTAGAATGAACTCAGGTTAAAAATTACTCTCCTCCCAAGCGGCCCTATAGTATCAGTAATCACACATAAAAATAAATATTTGCTCATTGTTCTTTAAAATATCTGAAACGCGTAGAAACATATTTTTTGACCGTGATTTTTTCTCTTTGTGTGTCTGAATTCCGATACCCACGATAGCCCAAGAACGGAAAGTTAAAATGTTGGTTAGTATCAAAATACATAGTACTGATTAGATTTTGGAATATCTCGTTCAAAAGGCAGAAAATATTTATTATTTTTTGAATTATTCTATTGTGATTTTAAGAGGATGTTATAAATAGTATAGCCATAAATGAACAATTTATATTTAAATTTATTAATAATTAATAAGGCAGCTCTAGTGCACCGAGTCTTGAAAGTGTTCTCACTTTTTTATTATTTAATGTGCGGGTGAGCGATTCTTTCATTAAAATGAAAATAACTACAAAGGGCGTTTATAGAATTTCCTCTCTTTCTTTAGAGCTAAGGGGTATTGCAAGGATGCCTGTCTGGACTTGTAAGTGGCATGGACTTTCAAGAACAGACCTGTTTCAGACTATTAGAGATGAATTTCTTAATTTCTATTATTATAGGAATGGCCTTTTACACGATACCTACTTAATATAGTGAAAGAATATTCAATTGGACTTGATTAAAATTCAGACAAAAATGTACAAAATACAAAAGAAATTACTTGTTTCGGCTCTGACTTGCAAGCGAACCGAGACTTGAAATAGCTTTTGCTTTTTAACCGACTTCAAAAAAGGAGGAGGTTCTCTATTCGACGGAATTTTTTTTTAACCGACTTCAAAAAAGGAGGAGGTTCTCTATTCGACTGATTTTTTTTATGTCTATGTTACCCCATATCTCCTCCAATTGTGAACCGATTTTGAAAAAGAAATTTGCATTGGGTTCAGTCTAGCTTCCGATTGGTCCCGTTTTTTTTCATTGGTATTAGACCTTTTTTTGTTAGGTTTGTTTAGGCCTAACTTCTTTGTTTATGAACCGATTTCGATGATTCTTTTTTTATTGGAAAGGGGTATCTTAGGGATGGTGCCATATTAATTTGGTCAAGTTCTGATGATATTATCATTATTAATAACATCACTAAAAAGAGAAAAGGTATATAAATAATTATTATCTTATTTAGTTACAACTAAAATACGAAATATTGACATGAAATTACTTTTTGAAGTCGGTGCCAAACATATACATTTTATGAATCGCACTCGACGGATCTTACTTAGTACGTTTGGCGGGTACGCTCGCTTATAGGTATAGTTTGTTTGGCACCGACTTCAAAAAGTAGTTTCATGTTAATATTTCGTAGTTTAGTTGTAACTAAATAAGATAATAATTATTTTATACCTTTTAGTGTATTTTATTTGTTGCATTTAATTTTTTTGAAGTCGGTTTTATTTTTTTCTTAAAAATTATTTTTATTCTTATATTTCTTTGTATTTTTAATCGCGTCGAGAAATCCACTAAAATTAAGTTCACAATTAACTTTGCTGAGGCAGCACTTTATAATTTTTTCCAAATAGCCGGTACAAAATGACAAACTGACCGGGACACCTGAATCACGGGCTTCAAACCAGAACAGTCCCGATCAAACCGAGACGAAAGGTAAACCTACATTTATATGCCATCATGTGTCTCATGAGAAACAGAGGCAGGTCATGGCTATCTCGGTTTGTAGAATTTAATCAAAAGAGAGTTATTTAAGTACATACTAACATTAACAACAACGAGACATGAACACTGGTATGATAGTTATGATAATTTACTACTTACCATCTCCTGCTAGGCAAGTTGCAACGACTTTCAAGGACACTGCTTCTGACTGTTAAAATTTTGAAGCCTCACCAAGTAATTTTTATGAAATTTGTTTAGTGAGACTGGTGTGGTTTCGAGGTGAAATGTTTTCTTATAATAGCAAGACTCTATATACCATATATTTCTGGCTACGAGCCCATCTCATTGAGACAATTTTTCATTTTTAATTATAATTTTTATGAGTTACAATCTTACATTCACGCTAAGCAATCAAGCCAACATACAAAGTATGTATTTGATTAAATTTATCAATGAGATTAGAAAAATTATCAGTAGTCAACCTAGACCAGGGCCAGGGGGGCCATGACCCCCCCTGGATCCGCCCTTGTATTTAACATGGCAGTTGTATTTGTAGATATTCTCCTATTCCATATTTATCCCCGCTGCCACATTTTTGCTTTGGTTATTTTTTAGACTTTTTATTTTACTTAGTTTATTTTGGAAAAAAGGCTAATATTTTATAATTTGTTAATTAAGAAAGAAAATTATATAGATAGTTAAAAAAATCAATATTTTAAATAGAAAAATTTTATGGATTAATAAAAACGAAAAATATAAGGGCTAAAAATGACCAGGATTTTTGAACTTTCCAGCTTCAAATTGTGATTAATAATTTTCGAAATGGGAATAATCATTCTTAAAATGGTATAATATATTAAATTTCAAAAGGATTTTTCTTTGTTTGAAATTTATTAATACAATTTTAAAATTCGACCTTGAAAAAGAATTCCATCTTAAATTTTAAAATTGATTGAATTTCATTTAATTAATACTAACCCATCAATTAGGTATTGTTTAGAATTTTCATTTAATTTACCGAATTTAATGTTCTATCCAATAATGTATAAAATTTTATTAGGACTTTCCAATTAACTTAATTTATTGATTCTTCATTTTGTCTTTGGACTCCCAGGACTCTTGTAATGTAAATTAATTTTAAGTAGCTAGTGAAAATGGGTCTGTGGACCTAGATTCTAATACTGTTCCAGTCCGATTTTGATTTGATTTTTTTGCTCACTCAAATTGAAATTTATTTGATAACAATTGCGAAGCAAAAAGAATTTACTTGGAATGGAAGATTACCGAAAATATTTCTCAATCATGTTATAAACGAAAAAAATATCTTCTATTTTGTTAAACTTTATTTGCTAATCCTTTTCAATATTGGCTAATATTACCAAAAATGTGTTTTTATTTTATCTAAAACTAATTGCGATAAGCTAAGAAAGAGATAAAACATCAATAAAATGCAATATACCTAATTGTTTTAATTGACAACCCATAAGTGATTATTGAGTTAATTGTCAATTGCTTAAATTTTTCATTTTCAGCAATTCCTTAAATAAATTTCAATACTCATTTTTTTTTTTTAGTTTCTTCCTCTATTATTATTCATTAATATTTGTAATAAATTGATAGTAAAAACAAATCAAGCAGAAATATTAATATTTATAAAAATCGCTCGAAAACGTCAAACATGAATCATTAAAAAATCATCAAACTTATTGAGCGACTTCCAAAAATTCATATTTTTAGTTTTGTAAGAAATATAGCATAAGCGGCGAATTGGTTCAGATTATAGGTGGCATATTTGTTAATCCGCCTCTGATTGTTTATCTCATTAGTTCTATAAAATACGTTGATTAATACTTTTGAAAGTGAATTAACGAATTATTACAAACGAATATCTGTATTGAAAAAACTTTTTGAAATTTTTGACCCTCGCCTCATTTTAGGTTGTTGGCTTTTGCGTTTCTATATAGTATTCTAGGAGTCCACAGATTTAAGTGTATACAATTTGGTTTAATTTATGGATTTCTAGTACTCTAGGCAGTCTAGGCTTCCACAGATTAAGTGTAGAAAATTTTGTCCAGGTAGGTTCAAAGGCTTATAATTTTCATTTTTGACCCCGCTCCCCTCCATTTTGAGTGATTGGTATTTGCATTTCTAGTTTTCTAGAGGCCCACATAGTAAGAGTAGAGAATTTTTTTCATGTAGGTCTAAACCAGGGGTCCCCAAACCAAACTACGGCCCGCGGGCCAAATCCTTTGCAATCGGCCCGTGGCTACTATAGAATTAATTCACAAATATTCACTATATTAAATATTTAAGCTTATTATTAGTATAATTTCCGTATAATATGTTATATCCGGCCCGCCCATTGTTTTCAATGTTCACTTGTGGCCCTATCTCTAAAAAGTTTGGGGATCTCTGGTCTAAACTCTAAAAACTGTAGACGGTACTAGCAATTTGATGAATTCATAATAATAATCAGAAAAAAAATCCATAACAAATAATGTATGAGATCATAGAGACTGTATCTCAACCCGAAAATCTTCTCTCAATCAGAATTATAAATAAGAAAGAGAGATTTTATTTTATCAATTTCATTTATTTGAAGGTGTGAATAATAAATAATTTTTATTAACAATTTTAATTATTTAATACTAAAATTATTTATTTAAAATTAATAATATGATAATATAGCTTTCATCTACACTCTAGTCTTGGTCCGTGTGGTTGCCAGCCCTCCAGCCCAAGGCTTTTTGTATATATCTTTTTTCTTAAATTATATTGTTTATTTATTTATTATATTATATAATCGTACATTTAAATTTTAATATGTTAAAAGATATTTCAATAGTGTCAAGTGAATGGGCTTGTTGAATCCAAAATAAATAATGTGTCCCTATCTAATGTCAAAAAACGTCCCAGCCACCTTCTCGATAAAACAAACTAAAATAATTATATAAATTGAATTGGTTAAGGGGCCAGTAAGGGGAAAATAAAAAGTTGAAATAAAAGTCAGCTTCTATTTGTTACTTTATTTTGGGCAGACGTAATCGATATTTTAACAACGTTTCGAGCGCTATACCGCTGCTCTTCATCAGTGCACGTCAACTGGAAAAGATCATTGCATGTTTTAATTTTTTTGTTTTAACATTTATAATAAATTTTTAAAGGCTGGAAATGAGGATTATATACTACTCACCCAAGTCACAAAAACAGAATCAGAAAAAAAATCTATATTTTCAATTTCATCTATCTGGGGGCTCACAGTACTATTCTAATATAAGAAAATAGGATTTTGCTTAAGAATTTTGCAGTTTAAAAGAAATTTTATGAAAAGTTTCAATTTCTTCTCTCCGGGAGCGAATCTACTAGAAATGGCAAAAAGTTTTATTTTTCTTCTCATTAGATATTTATTTCAATCTATTGAAATTTCATATCTGTGTGATATTTTCATTTATCTTTTATATTAAATAATTGTTATTAGGAAGTTTGCATTTTAAAGGGTAGTTTATTTGAAATATAATTTGAAAAAACGCTCATAACTCTGTTGAAATTTTTTTAAAAAATATGAAATTAAGAGATATTATAAAACAATTAATTATTAACAATGTAATATAATTTTGAACGAAATCACTTCAGTACTTTTTGAGAAAATGGTCAAAAACCACCTAAACCGTCAAAAAACCATGTTTTCTGAAAGCACGAGATGCCTTTGAAAAAAGTTTTAAAAGTCATATGAAACAAAACGTTGACTTGTGACATGGAGGTGAATTTTAAAATGTTTCTCAAACGGCCCTTCATTGACGGTTTTCGGGGTTTTTGGCAATTTTCTCAAAAAGTACTAAATCGATTTCGTTCAAAATTGAAGTAATTTATTAATAATTAATTGTTTTATAGTAGCTAATTGATTTTATATTTTTAAAAATTATTTCAAATTAGTTATTAGCGTTTTTTCAAATTAAACTTCAAATAAACTCCACTTAAAAATCAAAATTTCCAAATAATAATTATTTGCTATAAAAGATAAAAGAAAATATTCTATTAGATATGAAATTTGAATATATTTAATTGCACATGTGATCAGGTAAAAAATAAAAGCTTTTGATGCTACTCAGCGAATCGCTGCCCTAGTAAAGTAAGTAATTAAGCAAATATTTTCTTAACATTTCATTTAAACTTGGAAATTCATAATTGAAATACTATTTTCTTATATTAGATAGGTACTCTGAATCTTCCAATAGATGAAATTGCTAGTACCGTCTACAGTTTTAAAATAATTTAATCTATTCAAATTCAATATTATATCAAATATACGACTACAGCACTGGGGGTGAAAAAAAGGCTAAAAAAATAGTTCCAGGGATTCAAGACTCCGAAAACAAATATATTATTATCTTAGTAGTTAAATAAGAAAAAGCAATAAGTTTATTTCAAAATGGCAATACTCACACGAAAGTGAAGATTGCCATTTTGAGATTCTTCGATGCCCCGCTTCACTGAAAGGAGACATTCCGACCAAACAATGAAATATTCCTCTTGCAAATGATCTTTTACCTGCAAATATTCTAAACATTTATTTTCTTTATCAGCTCAAGTTCTATTCTCATTCCTGTTAGTTAGAACTCTATCGACCCAAGCGAACAAGATATTCGAAGCATACTTCCAAACACCCATATTTCGGATATTTTTCTATTTTTTCTACATAGAAGAAAGTCAACATAAAAGTTAAATATTTTATTAATTTTTAAACATTTAATGGGAATCATTTTTTTTATGTTATGTCCTTATTTTAGACCAGACTTTATCTCTGGAAAATTAGTTATTATTTATTAATATTTTTGTAATTTCTAGCTTTTATTTATATCTCAAAGTTCGTATGATGTTTTTCTGCTTCCAAATTTCTTCCCGAATCTTAACTCACTTTTTATTATCCGATCGAGCTGAAATTTTTCATACATATTTAGTTCCCTATACAATACAATGTGATACAAAAACCAACCACCCAAAATGGAGAGGAGTTCAGAAATGCAAATTTTAAGCCTCTGGACATACTTGAGCCAAATTTTGTACTCTTAATCTGTGAGTCCTAGAAGGGTAGAAATGTTAAAACAAATCACCCAAAATGGGGGAAAGGCTCAAAAATAAAATTTCTAAGCCTTTAGACATACATGAATAAAATTTTGTACACTTACTATATGTGCCTTTAGAAAACTAGAAATTCAAAAACCAACCTCCCAAAATGGAGGGGGGAGTAAAAATAAAAATTATAAGCCATGGAACCTACTTGAACTAAATTTTCTACACTTAATCTGTGGAAGCCTAGAGTACTAGAATGCAAACACTAAAACAAATTTTGTACACTTAAAGACGCCAAGAAGCCTAGAATACTAGAATCGCAAAAGCCAACCACACTAAAATGGGGGGATGAGGATCAAGAATCTTAAAAAGTTTTTCCCAATACATATATTCGTTGGTAATAATTCGTTAATTCACTTTCAAATATATTAATCAATTTATTTTTTAGAACTTTAATGAGATAAACAATGGGAGGCGGATTTACAAATATCCCTCCTATTATCTGAACCAAATCTCCGCTATATCTCTATATCTCTGCTATATTTCTTACAAAACTAAAAATAGGTAATATAATAAATAATACGAAAGTTATACAAACATTTATTAGAATCACAAAAAGGCTTTCAATTCTTCTTTGTTTGAATAAAAATCCCTCTATAAATAATATTAAATTTTTCAAATTTTCGGGGAACTAATAGATTGAAAAAATATAAAAAAAATTATAAATACTATTCAAGAATAGAAAATTTGAAAATTATAATTAACGTTAATATTTATTAGTAGGCCGGTTATAGACTGAGTGTTTCGAGTGATAAGTTTTCTCTTTAATTTAATTTTTTAATGTTTAATAATATTAATACCTTACGATAATTCCAACTTAGATAATTAATTTCAAATAGGTACACATTGAATATTTTTAAAGCTTGTTTCGGGCATAGTTCAGTTAAAATTAGATGTTCCCACAATCACCTCCTCTCTATGTTGGACATAATATCTTTATTTCCAAAAAGGTTTTAATTTCTTTGTTTCAATAAAAATCAATCTATAAATAATAATAAAATCTTCAAATTTTTGGTTAATTGCAATCAAAAATAGAAAATTTGAAAAATAGAATTAAATTTAATATGTATTATTAGGACGACTCTCTAGCGTCTAGCCTGAGAACTGAGTGATGCATTTTCCAGGTATACCTATTCTTATTTTACGAAAATATAATTCTTCCAATCAATTCACTTTTTATTGTTTAAAAATATATTTTCTTTATATTGCCACCTTAATAATTATTATCAATTACTTATTAACTATTTATTATGTGATTGTAAGTTTTCTTGATAAAATTATCCTCTAATAGATATTTTTTCGTTCCCTAATCTATGGTCTCGATCACGGGAAGTTTATCATGGATCGTTATGGACACATTCCCACAATAATAATTACCATAGTTTATTATTTATTAGATTATAACATTTTAAGTCTTTTGGTGGATAAAAAATTTATTGAAATTTAGCTTTCTCCTCTTTCAAATGGCCTCGATCGCGGAAAATTATTTGATCTGAATAAATAAAATATTAAAATATCGTAGTCTATCAACATCCTTAAAGAGAAATATGGGAGAGTTTCCTCTTCTAATCCCATTGAGATGTAGTAAAAAATCTGAATATATTGGAAATTTATATACTTGTCTTATTTTATGATGCAATAATGTATTCTATAATCTACTTAAAAAATTATTTAAACTTATTATGTAACTTCAATCTTTGGCTTAATCTTCTCTTAAAATGGGTTGAATTCTTTCAAATAACCACCAGCTCCACAAATCTATTAGATACCTATTTTTACTTTACCATACAGGGGTATGGTCAAGTATTTTAATCGAGCATGAAAAAAGTGTTTTTTTTCGTTCGTTTTTTCGAAATATCTCAAAAACCGATGAAACAATTTTCATTAAAAAAATGAACAAACTATGACATTTCGGTATACAAAAAAGCCCTAAAAAGTGAACATCGAAAAATTATATTTTTCGAGATAATAATGGTTTTGTCAAAATGTCTGTTAGTTAGTCTGTCTGGTTGTTAGTTAGTCTGTGCGTTACCAAATTTTTGTGGACGAGCTAGCTCAAAAACTAGTTTGAATATCAAAACCAAATTTCACATGTAGTTTTGATGCATTTAGATTAAGAGCTGATTAGATTTTGGTGAATATCGACCTAAAATTAATGGGGGGGGGGGATTAAAATTTAAAATTATAATATTTTCAAACTAAAAAAACAAAAACAAAACAAAAAATATACTATAAAATGAACCTGTAATAAAAAAAAATTCTGTCTCCAAAAATTACGGGAGGGGGGTTACATAATCAGTTGATTTTCGTCTTATTTGGACGAGTTCTTTAAGAATCCGACGTGATTCTACGGTTACCATATGCTTGGGCCCTCTCTTATATTTAAAATTTAATAAAACCATTTAGAGGGTGGGGTAGGGTCAAAAAATACAACAATTCGGTATTGCACGCATTCACTAACGTACTGACTAACAGACATTTTGACAAAACAGTTAATATCTCGAAAAATATAATTTTTTGAGGATTTTTTTGTAGACTGTGTAACGCCATGGTTTCACTCAATTTATTTTAATCAAAATAGTTTCAGCCGTTTTTGAGATACTCGTATTTCTGAAAAACGAAGAAAAAAAACACTTTTCTCATGCAAGATTAAAATACTTGACCATATCCTGTATGTATATTTTATGGAAAACTGAGCTAATTATACATAATGAGCTTTCTTTTAGTAAATTAAATTATCAACATGTTTCTTGATTATAATTTTTTATATGTAGGAAGACCTAAGGCGTTAGAGGAATATTTATTCAACTTTCCACACAAATTTCACCATTAGTGCCTAACCCTTTGAGTTACACAAGTTTATAAAATGAGCTTATTAAACAAAATCTAATTCCCAATAGAAATGTTCATATAAGCGAAATGTCTAAAATCAATAGTTTACGAGTTAAAAGAGAGATTCCAATATTGTAGAGTGAATGGAATTGATGAATCAATAACAAATAATGTGTCTTCGATCTCGACAAAACCACAGACCAAAAGAATTATAAATAAGAAAGAAATGGATCTTATTTTATCTATTTTATCTTCCTGGAGGTTCACAGTATCTGTCTAATATAAGAAAATATCATTTTGGATAAGAATTTCGTAGTTTAAATGAAATTTTATGAAAATATTCAATTTCTTCTCTCCGGATGCGAATCAACTAGAAATGGAGGAAAGTTTTATTTTTTATCTCATTGGATATTTATTTAAATTTATTGAAATTTCATATCTATGTGTTATTTTTATTTATCTTTTATAGCAAATATTTATATTAGGAAATTTAAATTTTAAAGGGTAGTTTATTTGAAGTCTAATTTGAAAAAACGCTAATAACTCAATTGAAAATATTTTTAAAAATATGAAATTAATCGGTCTTATAAACCAATTAATTATTAATAATTTAATTTAATTTTGAACGAAATCGCTTGAGTAATTTTTGAGAAAATGGTCAAAAACCATCTGAACCGTCTCAGAAATGATGTTTTTTTAAAGCACGAGATGCCTTTGAAAAAAGTTTAAAAAGTCATATGAAACGAAACATTGACTTGTGACATGGATGTGAATTTTAAATGGTTTCTAAAACGGCCTTTCATGGACAGTTTTCGGAGTTATTGACGATTTTCTCAAAAAGTACTGAAGCGATTTCGTTGAAAATTGAATTAAATCATTAATAATTAATTGTTTTATAATGTATATTAATTTCATATTTTTTTAAATATTTTCAACGGAGTTATTAGCGTCTTTTCAAATTAGACTTCAAATAAACTACACTTTAAAATGAAAATTTCTTAATAATAATTATTTGATATAAAAGATAAATAAAAATAACACATATATATGAAATTTCAATTGATTTGAATAAATATCTAATGAGAAAAAAAATAAAACTTTATGCCATTTCTTAGTTGATTCACTCCCGAAGAGAAGAAATTGAATCTTTTCATCAAATTTCTTTTAAACTACGAAATTCTTATCCAAAATGCTATTTTCTTATATTAGGCAGATACTGTGAACCTCCAGGTAGATTAAATCGATAAAATAAGATCGATTTCCTTCTCATTTATAATTCTATTGTTCTGATATATCGAGAGGTTGGGTCGAGATCAGAGACACTATTTGTTATTGATTCATAAAGTCCATTCACTCTACAATATTGGAATCTCTCTTTAACTCGTAAACTATTGATTTTAGACATTTCCCTTATAAGAACTTTTCTATTGGAAATTAAATTTTGTTTAATAAAGGTCATTTTATAAATTTGTGTAACTCAAAGAGTGAAATTTAAGTGAAAAGTTGAATAAATATTGCTCTAACGCCCTAGGTATTCTACATACAACAAATTCTAACGAAGGAACATGTTGATAATTTAATTTACTAAAAGAAAGTTCATTATTTATAATTAGCTCAGATGACTATTTAAATATCTAGAATATAAAAGATAAAACATTCAACATTAAATAATTTTTTCTGAGAAAAGTAAAAAATTTTTTACAAAAATAAAAGCGTTTTAGATAAAGGGTACCCCTCCTCAAACTTTTGTCTTTACCAACTCACCATTTAGTTTAACAGTAAAAGTACTTAGATAAGTTGTTAAGGAGAATTCAATTTTCTTTAAATTGATATATACTAAAGTATATATATTTACTATTTTATCTTCAAGTGGTCTGGAGTTATAGCAATTTGAATATTTCTGGTTAGTGGAGAGTGTCATCTATTAGATCCGAAGGAATAAATTATTTTTATATTAACAATAGCGTAGTTTAGTTTCCCCCTGATATAAATAAACTTTTATTTGAAACGTTTTTTCATATAATGCACTGTGTTTGAGTTATAAGATTTAATTATAATAATTTAAAAGAATTAATCGTTATTTTTCTTTTTACTAATTTATAAAAACATACTATATACATGCAATAAATATTAATCTAGTTTCAAAATTTTATGTTATTTTTCAATTTTTAATTGAAATTGTTTTTTGTTTTATTTTCCATGGTGTTTCGTCCATCCCTTCTTCATGACCTCTTCTCGGCTTCATTCTACTCGTAACTTGAATCTGCATATCATAGCTTCGCATTCAATATAAGTACAGAATCTTTTTTTACAAGCATGGCGTTTAATTTATTATATAGGGATCAAATTCTTAAAAAAATTAAGGATTTGCAATAGGATGTTTTTTTTTCAGCTTTCACCTTACAACTTTTAATTTTAGATTAGAGATTTTATTATTAAAATTAAATTAAATTAAATTTAACTTTTTAAATTTAAAATTGATTTTAATAAATTTTAAGAATACATTTTTCACATTCATTTGATGAATTCATAGTAAAATCATTCAATTTTTTCTTTTTTCAATGCGTAATATCGTAATTAAAATTTAAAATAATAAATTAGTAATTTTTAAGATGGATTAAAATGACATATCTTAATAAATTGTTTTATTTGAAATTTCTTGTATATTCATTTTGGGCTTTTCATCAAATAATTTTCATCATTAAAATTTTAAACATTTCTAAATCTTTGCATAGAATTCAGTCTAATTATTATCTATCTATTTTTCAAATTGAGATTTTTATTAGAAATTAAACTTAGATAGAATAACAAATAATAGATTTACATCAGCTTCCCTTCAACCGTTATTCGATGGATCAACTGGCCCAAAGGAGGATAGATCTTCAGATGGCGGATTTATCTTCACCAAGTAAGACAATCTCCTTAGAATTGGTAGTTTTCTGGGTCTAAGATTATCGAATGTTGTTTTATTAGTCGTTAGGGCTTCCAGGTCCATCGCCTCTCCCACCGTGGGATCCGCTAACAAACCACTTCAAATGATTGCATGATATACTATATAATTTTTAAGAATTATTATAAGCTCAAAAAGGGGGATAGAATTTTCAATAGGTGTAGGAGGGTGGGAGGGATACGCCATGCCAACGTCAGGGATGCTAATCTGTTTTCGAGATGTTTCTAGAGACAACCGTCTATGAGAACAGAGAGATGGCTTCGAGGTCTTCAGTATGGGCCGTCGCAATTATTCCTGGTGAATATTATACTTACAATTCTTTGGATTTTATTGAAAAGATTGAAGTTTTCATCTGCTTGATGCAAATAAATATAAGGCAAACGTACCGGTAGTAGACAGCATGAATGAGAATTTATATCAAAAACACTGATAGTGACGCTATATATTTATAATGACGAAAAGAGAAGTCTTATCTATGCTACCATTCATTTTTAACAGGACTACAAGCCAAAAGGAAATTAATAAATCCATTCAATATGAAATAAATTTATTTCAAAAAGTCAAGTTACACGTTCAGTAGTAGACATTCCTAAAAATCAAATGTTTCAGAAATATACAATTATTTTTTTAGTAATTGACACCCATAACAAGCGCTTATAATCAAAAAAAAAAAATGAAAATTAATTGCCCCAACTTAAGTTTTCCACAGGAATTCAAGTTCTGGATATCTAGTAGATTTGCTCACTTGCTTCAGTTGACTGATATGGGACATTACATCCTCATTGTTAAGCAAATCGGGATTGGTAAATGGCTCTTTCCATTTCTTCAGCCTTGTAATTTCGAAAATTTCATGATCTAGACACTTTTTTTTAAATGATATTCTAATTAATTTACATGATATATAAGGTGATGTCCAGAATACAAATATATATTTATTAAAAGATTTTCTACTATGGTAAAAAAAAAAATGGTTAATTATTTCTATAAATTATATATTTCACTTTCATCTAAGCTTTAGAATTATTAGATAGTATTAGTACTCAATTGCTCTAGAATTGCCCATTTTGCTCTTTTCAATTACAAATATTTAATAGATTTTTTAATGATGAAAATTCGAGAATCTTTCAATCGAGTCGAGACACGCATTGACAAGTTCAGACCTGTTGGCAAGTTAGTTTGCAAAAAATGTTTTCTCGAATATTTCGAATTATTTATTTTCTCTGATGAAAAAATTATAATTACATAAAAAATAATTATCAATTTATAAGATACATATTATTTTCATTTGCTTTTACCTGAAAATGTTTTATGAAAGTACAAAATCCCAATCTTGAAATGTTTTAGTTAATTATCTGAAAAATTGGTACTCAAATATCTTACAATGCACCAAATTTTAGTTTTTACCTAAAAACGTTTTCTGAAAATACAAAATGCCAATCTTAAAAGCTTTTAGTTAATAATCTGAAAATTGTACACAACTATGTATTTTGGATTACAATGGACCAAATTTTAGCTTTTTATCTGAAAACGTTTCCTGATTATATAATACATTTTTTGCATGACTGTAATATTTTTCATGATTATTTTTTATAGGTATTTGATTGGAGAGTAAAAATTAATAATATTATAAAATGAACCGGTGAAATAATAAAATTTCAAGAACATGAATTTAGGTCATTTTTCAAAGATATTAATAGATATGTTTATATTTCATGTAGGAGGGTTTTGTCCCCTCGTGAGTCTAACCCAAGCACTAGTACGATTTCCGGGCAACTAGTCTAGACACTTGAGACACTCACCTCCAAACGTGCAATATATAACGAAATCCAATTATTTTCACTCCATTCAATTGGAAGAGTAAAAATTACTGCTTAACTGAAATAAAGATTCAGCATCGGGCCAATGCGAAGGCAGATTTATGTAAAGAATTGAGTATCTATTTGAGAAAGAAAGATTGAATTTTTTCTCAAAATCAACTTGTGATATTGAATCAATTAATTTTAAGAACATGAATTTAGGTCATTTATCAAAGATATTAATAGATATGTTTATATTGCATGTAGGAGGGTCTTGTCCCCTCGGGAGGCATGTTTGGAGGTGAGTGTCTCAAGGGTCTAGACTAGTTGCCCGGAAAGCGTACTAGTGCTTGGGTTCGACTCCCGAGGGGACAAAACCCTCCTACATGCAATATAAGCATATCTATTAATATCTTTGATAAATGACCTAAATTCATGTTCTTAAAATTAATTGATTCAATATGAAAAAAATTAATCTTTCTTTCTCAAATAGATACTCAATTCTTTAAATAAAATTTCAATTAATAAACACATATTTATTAGCTAGTCTTAGTTGAAAATTTTCTATTGAGAAAGGGAGAAGTTCTCCCGAAATTTTTGGGTTTGATTAAACGTTTAAATATTGTTTTTTAAAAGATTTCTATTTATTTTAACAATCATGTTTTTTAATATCATCAACTATCTTTTTTGATCAACAAAATAGGTAGAATTAGTATATTTTATGTGCGGCCCGGGGCAATTTTTTTCCTTCAAATGTGGTCCGTGTAAGCCAAAGGGTTGGACACCCCTGCTTTAGATATAACTAGAAACTATAACACTTAACAACTTTTCTTTCATCCTAAAAATATTTTTTTGCTTCCGTATGCTGAATCTTTTCGTTAAATAGACAGGGTTTCCAGAAAGCAACAAGAATTTACTTATAGGTATTATTGACAACTACCATTTAATATTTTCTTTTCTTTATTTATTGATTCCGCCTTCTCCTTTTATGGATTTAGTAATATACAAAAATAAATCTACAATTTGTTGTTTTAACAATATAAATTATAGTAATTTAATAATGCACATAAATTTCACTTTATTCCTTCATCTTTTTTCTCCATCGTCTGCACATTTCTTTACTTATGTTACCACAGAGATTTTTAGTTCAATCAGCATTTTTCTTTTTTATTTCAAATTTTTTCTCCCTTTCTTCAGAAATTCATATTACTATTATTTATCGTTAAAATCAACGTTTTTAATAATTATTATTTCATAATATTTTCACATTATTTTTTAAAACAGAATTTTCAACTGAAACCATTTAGATCAGATATTTTTAATGACACTGTAAATATCTAGTCCACTTTGATTTGAATTCACAAACATTTGAGAACAGCATTTAAATCTTGTCCATCCTGATAAAACTATTTCATTAAAAATGTTTCATTCAGTAGTAACCTTTCTTTTGATAAAAGACAACCGAATCATAATTTCTACAATATATTTATTTATTTTTATACAAAACGGATAAAGTTTGAAATTTGGCTACAGAAATAATTATTTATTTTTATTACAATATTTTTCTTTTTTAATGCTTTTATTATAATTTATTTTTAATTTTATTGAATATTTTCTTATTAAATTTTTCTTTTAAAATGGAGTGGTAAAGCCTGAAGCTTATTCAACTAACTTCACATATTAGCATTTCTCTTGCCTAACCTATAGGCGTTTCCAAATTTCATCTTTTTTAAAACATGTATCTATTAAATATCAGACCATATATACAAAACTTTGTAACATTTGCTTACCTAAAATAAAATAATTCCAAAAACAAATTCTTACAAAAAGTCTTCTTTGAAGTGCAATTAAAGAAACCATTTTCAACCATTGGTTTGTCTATAAATACGATAAATTACAGTTGTCTTCTTTGTTATTGTTCTGTTAGTTTACACAATAAATTAAGGGATGAATTTTTCCAACTACTAATAGGCTTTTTTACGGCTCTAGTAGCCAGCTAAAATAGATGTAAGGACCCCCTATCCCCTTAATTTTGAGTTTGATTTCAACCAAAATTTAATCAGCTTTCAATGTGCCAAAATTACATGTGAAATTTGGTCTTGATATTCACACTAGTTTTTGAGCTAGAGCGTACACAAAAATTTGGTACGGCCATCAAAAGTTGTCCCCCACACAAACTTAGATTTGGCATACTCACATCATACCAAACGATCCTAGAAAAAAAAATATTTTCCCGCAATTAATGTAAGCTGAAACCCCGCTATATACTGGGCTAATATGTTTAATCAAGAATTATGTTCTTTTTTATTTTCTTGGAGTATCTATTTGTTTTAATAAAAAAAAATTCCCACTAAATATTTTGTTTTGAGGATGAAAGCCTCAATAAAAAGTTTTTTTTTGGGGGGGGGGGGGGTCAGAATCATAACAAAACAGGTATGTTTACAAAGAAAGTGGTTGAAGTGGCTTTTTTTATAAAACTTGGAAACAAATCTTATTTAATTTAATGTTTTTATTTCAGATCCTATTCGATTATTTTTTATTATTATTTTCCTATTTATTTTTTATAATGTTTATTAATATGAATGAATGTGGGCAAATATACACATAATATGTGGATGACTGACTATCTTTCTATAGAAAGCTAGAAAGGCAAAAACTATGTGCGGGGTGGGGTGGATGTGGGAGGCGCAGGAGGTGGGGTGCAGTTGTATGGGATCCGGTGGGGGGAGGGGGGTGCAGTGGTTTCGGGGTGGGGGGGTCGGGGGGGACGTGCACTATATATATGTTTGTTTTTTTAATTTGGTTACCGTGCATCGCTCGGTGGCTCCAGAGTACTAAATATATAAACAAACAATATTAGTTTATATTAATTAGCCCCCCTACAAGACAAAATCCTGGTTCCGCCACTGTACATTACATAAAGCAATCTTTTTCTTTTTGAAATTGAATTGATTGCATTGATAAGGCCCCCGCGCACTGGCAACTAAATATCATCTATCGTTGTTCGTGGTATATTTTCTATTTATTAAAGATCGATTACTCTTGTTAATATTTTCTCAATACATCTTTACTAATGTATAATAATATATCATAATTAATGTCAATTTAGACATTTCGAGAACATAGAAGAGTTTCTATCTTGAAATCGATAATCGGCTGGTCAAAATGCCCGCCTTGGAGTGCGTCAAGCGCCAGAGCGCGCTCTTTCGCCGATGACAGCTGCACGGTGTTCCTTCTTGCGGTAGGCCGCTTATTTTCATTATTCCCCGAGCTGTTGGAAACAACACATGTGAGTGAGTGTTCCATTCCAACATGATCTCAATTCTATAAAAGCCCTCGCTGTTACACGACAGAATGCTCACCAGCAAACCTGCCTTTCTCAAGCCTTATGAGGAGGATCGTCCAGACGTCGACCCCGAACATACCACCACTTTCGTTTATAACCCGAATATCTCCCTTAACTTCGAGCAACAGAAAAAAAGATTGCCGATTTACGCCAATCGCGAGCATATTTTATATCTTCTGGAACAATATCAGACATTGGTTCTTGTCGGAGAGACAGGCTGCGGTAAAAGCACCCAAGTTCCTCAGGTAATTTTATTATTATTATTAAATTTTTTTGCAACGAAATTTTCTCTGGAGAAGACCGACTGGTAGAACTTTTAATTGAATATAATAGAAGGCAGCCCAGGGGTAGGGAGGAAAGAAAAAATTAACACATGAAATAAGGTGTAATATATTGGAATCCTTCCTCCTTTCCTTTCAAACAGACGTTTCGGAGGATTCCCTCCTTCTTCAGGGTCTACAAACCAATATTACAAAATTATAAAAAATCGGGGTTGGTCATAATTCATTTCATCAACAATATACAATTTATAATTGTATATAAATTGTATATTGTTGATGAAATGAATTATGATCAACTTGATTTTTTATAATTTCGTAATATTGGTTTGTAGACCCTGAAGAAGGAGGGAAGAATCCCCCTAAACGTCTGTTTGAAAGGAAAAGAGGAAGGATTCCAATAAATTACACTTGTATTACATATGTGTTAATTTTTCTTTCCTCACTACCTAGTCCTTCATACATTCAATTAAAAATTATTATTAAATTTTTAATAATATAGAATTTTTTACTTTATTTTCTTTTCTTGTCGGGAGTAGCAAGCAGGATTGTTGAATTTTTAACTAAAATCAAAGAGTGTGTTTCTTTGTTGTAAATAAATATACACACATAAATAAAAATAAAAAAATATATTTATTAAAGACTAGAGTTTCGAAGCCATAATTACATTGTTAGTAATCTCAATATAAATGATAATTTTATTTATTCAAGAGTTGTATTGAAAGCCTTCACTTCAAATGTCATTAGTCTGTGAGTTATATTCTTAATATAAATATTTTTACTTTACCATACAGGGTTTATATTTTTACTTAACCATATCGTGCATGAAAAAAGTGGGTTTTTTGCTTCTTTTTTTCGAAATATATTAAAAACGGCTGAAACTATTTTGATTAAAAAAATTGAAAGAAACCATGGCATTTCGGTCTACAAAAAAGCCCTAATAAGTGAACATCGAAAAAATGATATTTTTCGAGATAAAAACTGTCTTTCCGTTAGCCTAGTTGTTAGTCTGTTGTTCTGTTAGTCTGTAGGGTACCAAATTTCACATGTAGTTTTGGTGGATTGAGATTAAGAGCTTATAAGATTTTGGTGCATATCGACCCAAAATTAAAGGGCTGGAGGGAGGAGGGGGGGGTAAAAATTAAAAATCTAGGCCATTTGAGCAAACTCAACCAAATTTTGTATACATAATCAGTGGGCCCCCAGAAGTCTAAAAATGCAAAAACTAACATGATTATAAATAATTTGATTAAATATTAAATATAAGTGAGGGGCCAGGTGGATCAGTGTCAAGTGGATGGCCACATCAGAACGTGTCAGTTTATTATTTTATCAAGAGTATTGTTTCGAAATCTATTTGCCTTCAATCGTATTGTTAGTTGTGTTCTTAATATAAATTATTTGAAATTATTGTTTCGAGAGCCTTGCCTTCAATTGTCAATCGTCTGTGAGTTGTGAATAATTTTATTTCTTTAAAAATATTGTTTCGAAAGATTTGCCTTCAGTTGTGTTGTGAGTTATATTCTTTAATTTTATTTTATCACAATAGTATTGCTTCTAAAGCCTTGCCTTCTAGAATGTTGTTAGTTGCATTCTTAAATATAAGTGCCTGGAGCACCGAGCGATGCTCGGTAACTTTTTGCCTCTAAATAGCTTAAGTTTCAAATTTCAAGGCTTACCTAATACGAGATATGAACGATTAAAATATTTATTTTGCGACATGACTAATTTACACCGCCTTCCTGTATTTCAAATCGGATTAAAAATTTGACACATATATTTGATTCATGATTCTTGATAAGTACACCAAATTTTAGCTGAATCGTTATAGCCGTTTTAGAGAACCCGATTGGATATATATATATATATATATATATATATATATATATATATATATATATATATACAAAGAATTGCTCATTTAATAATATAAGAAAGATAAGATTAATTTTATTAATATGAGAATATACTGTCAAAGTCCTTACTTTCATATATTTTAATTTTCATAAATAAATTCGCGGCCAAATTCTAATTTTTATTAATGAGTTTATATAGATTTTCAATCAATAGTCTTAATAAACCCCAGAGAGGTTATTGATTGACATTAGTCCAAATTTATTTCATTTTCTTTTTACTAATAAATTTATTTAAATCCTATTTAAAAGTTAAACACCAAGATTAAATTATACATACCTACTATACTTATTTGGAATTTGAAAAATGCAATTTTTTACAAATTTGAATTAACGAAAAAAACAACTAAGAAATAAATTAAAGGTTGCATCTCCTATATTTATTTAGCAGAAGACACATTCTTTTGTTTATTCCTTTTTAAAATGTGTATTCTACTTAATATAAATATTTTTTTATTTGCAAATATAATTTTGAACTCCTTGCCTTTATCTTCAGTATATTATAAATATATATCCCAAATCTTTCGAAACCAAAGTCGCAGCAGGATTTAAATATGTTAATAAAAAGTGCGGTTTAAATCCGAAGCAATATGGTATATATAAATTTTCTTAAAATTTAAATAATGCAATTACAATTATTCTTAATATAAAACTAAAAGAATCACTCACAACTCTATTCTTTCGTTTCTATGGTTTTGCTTTTAAGTTAAAAGCAACTTCTTCGAAACTAAATACCTAATCAGAATCGTATTATTCAATATATTCTTGTTAAGGACTTAAAATATTAATTTGTCTAAAATTTAGATAATATAATTACAATTCTTAATATAAATACAAAAATAAAGAAACTACTCACAACTCAATTAAAAAATAAATTTTTTTAGTTTCGAATGTCTTGATTTTATTTTCAGTATAATATTTCACATGGATATTTAATTAGAATGTTAATTTCTACTTTTTTCGAGAAAAATTGAAATATTTAATTTACTGATTCTAATATTATATTTATTAAACTTATTCTTTATAAATTTTACAACTCAAAAAATTTAAATTGTAAATAAAATCCATTCTACAATTCATAGCAACGATTCGAATTTATTTTTAAGAATATTATATTTATAATTTCTAACTAATAGACACTATACTGTATATCTTAATATTTTCACCGGCAAAAATACTATATGAATTGATTTATTAATAGTTCAAGCTCTTCTCCTAGATAAATGTATATTTTCCTGAAAGACATTTAAAGATTTTGACTTGAGATATTAAGCATTAAGAGGTCTTTTATAAATGAATATTCCAAGTGCATATATTTAAGTACTACTATATTAATATCGCGCAGGTCTTATATCCATCCACTAATTTTAAATCAAGAATGAACTCCGTTGTTTTGGTTCTTATATTTATATTTTTCTAATGGATCCTATTTCTATCTTTACATCGATTTCCTTTTTTTCAAATTTATAATATTTATATGTTTATTTTTCTTTATTTGCCATATATAATATAATTTCCGTTCTCGCCTTTAGCCTTCTTTTATCGAAGTTGGAGGGAGGGGGGTATCTCTTCTGGAGGAACATATCAGTTATGCCCCCAGGGAAGGTAATGTTGTGGGTTCAACTCCCCTTAAAATATACTATATCTATTCTATCTAATGCTATAGAAATGTGCTTAAACGATAGCGTAATTTGCCTAATTGGCCAAAGAGATCCAATCATGCATGGCAGCAGGCTCACACCACATCTTAATATCACTCATGTGCCATCCAAACTCTAACTTTTTTAGTTATTTCCAAATTATACTGATTATTTTTAAAATTAAGTATTTTTAACAAATACTAAATAATAAGATAGTTCTATAATGATATTGTTGTTTCCAGGTGGCCGAATCACCTGAGTTAAACTGAAACACTTCTTTAGTCAAAATGATGGGACCCTCTTCGCTCTTCAGCAAGATATTTTGTGGTTGCCTCTTTCTCCTCCTCCTCTATTTTGGGTACATGGATACGTCGCTATATTTCCGCATCCAGCACTATCCTCTCCGCCGTAATCTGGGCCAGAATTTCTCCACTCTGGAGATGGATTATTTCCTCTCATGTGATATCTCACCACTTTGTGATGTGACCGTTAAAGCTATGATGCTCGACCATGCCAATCATTATGTTCTTGGACCTCTTGCATCGTTAACTGATCGTTTATTAGGCCTCCACCAAATCAAATATATTACTCCGAATATGATCAGTGCTAGTCATGTACTCGTCGCAATTGCGAGTGCGAAATGCGTAGCATCGGATTCTCTTGTTACCCGCCGTTTGGGTGTCGCGTTATTTGAACTTAGATCCATGCTTGATGATCTGGATGGTCATGTTGCTCGTGCTCGTCAACATAAACGTGGAGAAAGCAGCGATGTGGGTAGTGTGGGTTATTATGTGGATGGGTTATGCGATGCTTTGGGCGTCACAGCTCTACTGATCGGTTCCCTCATTTTTCTTAAAAACAACCCTCCGCGCCGGGGATTATACTCTTTGTTACCTACATTTTCAATCCCTTCTTCGGAGAAAGAACTTTCAGATCAGTATAGAACTAAAGTAACGAGTAAAAAGGTGATGCATAAGCTGGGTTGTCTTGGTACTCAATTGCTGCTCAGTTCGATTGCTTGGAATCGCTACATCGCTTTATATCAGGAAATTTTGGAACGGACAGATGTAACCCCTGTCCAAGCCATCAATCAAATCAAAATGATCCGCTCCACTCTCATGTGGACTGTATCGTGGACGTGGAGGCTATTTAATCCGCATGCAATTATCGATGTGATGTTAGTGGCTATATTTTGCGACAAACTATGGGAGTATCTCCGAGCCGTGCAATATATGGGTTTCATTGTCTTGCTATCTCTTGTCTGTATCAGCGAGATGCATGTAAGCGAGGTGCAAGGGTTCGTCCTAAGGACGGCCAACCACACTATAGTGCCTTAGTTTCTTGTCATTGATTTAATAATAATAGAAGGAAGGGTGAATCAATATGCCTATTTCATTTTTTCATTTTAATTTTTTTTTTTTTATTTTCAACATTTTATATTTAATTTTAGCTACTTCACAATATTTATATTGACTTTCTCCCCTTTCTTAACTCCAGGAGTGATTTTTTAGTTATTTTTTATCAGGTTACAAAAAATAGGATATATTTACTTGAAAAAATTCTGAGATGATAGACACTTTATTAATAGAATCTGATTAATAAGAATCTCCTAGAAATTAAAAAGACTGAAAAAATAGAAAACTACCTATTTAACAAAAAATAAATAAATAAAATAAAATCTTTCATTCCATATTGAGATTACTTTTCATGTTTTTTATATACCTACATAAATATAAATTTTCTAGTGAAAGCAAAGATTTAAGAAAAAATTTATCTTTTAAAAACACAATTTTTTTTTTACAATCTCTGTTAAATATGGCCTAATGGAGTATTCAATCGTTGCTTAGAAGAGTCAATCTTAACTAGGAGATGATTTTTAGAAATTCATTTTGATATTCGCCTTGGTGGCTGGTGCGATGGCACAGCTCGCACCATCCACACTAATCTCAAGCTTTAAACCTTAAGTTGTAGTAGTAAAATATATAAAAAAAAAACGCTTTAAAATCATTTTTATTTGTTTTCGTATAGTCCAAATTCTCATGTATCTGGAAACGAAATTTTATTTTATTCAATACTTATTTTGAAGTGGTAAATATATTTTTTAATTTCAATGAAAATATTTTCATTTAATTAATTATTATTATTATTTTTTAATCTATTGATATTAAAAAAAACTTCCATCAAAATGAAACCACGTAATAATTAATAATGCACCTCATAAGTTCAACTTTCCAGAATCTCAATAAGTTATAGTAAATAACTTCAAGTGAAATAGGTATAATCTAAACACCCTTCACTCTCTAGTCAGGCATTTTTATATGCTTATATTATTTTTATATATTTAATAAAAATTACAATTTAAATGAAAAATTCAATATTATAAGTATATATATTTAAAATGATATTAAATGCATCTTCCTTTTGTTGCTTTACTTGCGGATAATCGATTAACCATCAAGTCCAACTTCCTGTGATTATCTAAATGTTGTTACCAGTAACAATATTCATCCGTAGTCAATTTGTCTATTCATATATTAATGTTGTTCTTGTTGTATTGTATTTTTTTCTATTTTTATTTATTTTAAATATATTATGAATCATATAGGTACAAATATTTATTTAACGTTAGGTATTAACTTTGTTTTCAACTGAATTAACTAAACTTCCTAGCAATCTAAGCATTTATAAAATTTTATGTATGATTTAAATTAACATTGAAGTCCAAACCATGTTTATTATTGATATTGTTGATCTTAGGCTTATATATGTATAAAAACGAAATTGAATAGTAGGTTTGCTCTATTTTAAAAGCTTTTATTATTTGTTAAAAACAGTTGTTATCCTAAATAACATATTTATATTCCTTATATTTAATTAATATATATACTATATATTAAGTAAATATAAGGGATTCTTTTCAAACTTTATTTAAAGCAAATAATATTTATACCTATGTGAAAAATAAATAAACGCTTAAACTCTTTTATTTGTAACATTGGCATGAAACTGTAGTGTCAACATAAAAAGGAGCGAACATTAAAATCCTGTGATTACTTCCAACTGATGTATATTTACTGATCTGTTATGATTAGAAACAAATATTAATGTTCTATGATATATCTCAATTATATATTATATAATCGAAAGTGATATTTGTTTATTATTTGTAAAACTGTTTGATTTTTGTAAATTAAGGGTAGTTTGGTCTCAAAGGGGAGAAGGGATGTTCACAGAATTTGCAAAATGTTAATTAGTTTTTACCGTTGAGTAGTGACATATTTGCCCGCATAGGTCCATTTAGTAGTCCATTAATGGCTTGTTCGGTTGTTCAGTATTTATTTTCTACAATTTTTTTTTTAATTACTTAATATGTTTTTAAAAAATAAAACGATTCCTACATTTCACGAAAATTCCACTTGCACTTAGCAAAGCTTCCAAATGGACAATCAATCTGAAATCAGAGAGTATCAGCAGATTTATATGCTTGGAGATTTTATTGAATAAATTTATGATAAAATAATAAGCATGATTGAGACTTCAGAAAATAAAGAGAATAATTAAATTTTTAGTAATTTTTATACGCATTTTATTTAAAATATTAAGAGGTGTTAAGATCAGAAATCCCACGATGAAAAACTAATCTCCATTATATATTTATATACAAATAAAATAAATTCTCCTGCCATATTTCAATACTTTTTACTTTGCATCAAAGGAAAATTGAAAATACTTTATATTTATTTATATGAAATAATTAGATATATATAAAAATAAAACTATTTAATTTATAATAATATTAATTAATATAATCTCAGTGGTGAGCAACTGTAATCATTAATTTTTACTAAATTCTCTATAGAGAGATTCAAATTACTTTATATCTATATAAATAAAATTCTTAATATATTTGAATATTTTTTGTTGCTTTAATTTTGAAATTGAAAATTTACTATAGGTACTGGTATAGAATCATAAATTCTGAAGTTGAAATAGAGTAGGTGAGAATGAAAATAAAATGTTGATTTATGAGCTTTGATCAATCAAAAAGATAAAATGGAATGCTTTCAACATTATAGTGTGAATTAAAAATGATGGTGAAGTTGCATTCCAAAATAAAAGCTATTTTACATGTGCACACAAAGAATTGTCATCTTAGAAATCTAAAAATATTCTTACTAAGCTAAGGCAATGACGCGCACTGAAGTTACCATAAAAGACAACTCGATTAGCTCATAAATATCTACCAAATCATCAACCTCTATCGTCTATCTATCCACCTAAATATTAACATAATAATACAATACATCTATCAAAATATTGTAAATTATTTCATTTGCAACTATAAAATAAAAATTTTCATTTCATATGTATGTAAAGTTCAAATGGTTCAAATATCTTTATTTTTTAACTTTACTTCAAATAAGCAATAAGAAGATTAAGTATTACCTAAACATTATAATCAAAAAAAAAGCTCAACAAATATTATATTCAATTAAAAGTCTGAAAAAACACCAATAAATAAAAATAAATAAAGTATGCTCGTCTCTTAAATAAATTTGGCCTAAATTTTATAGCATTTATTAAAAAAAATAATAGTAAAATAAAATAAATACATATATTTGAAAATATATAATATGCATTTATTATTATATGATCTAAAATGTTTCCTAGTCCGAATAAAATTATAAGCAAATTGATTATTACCTAATTAAATATCAAAGCATTTTGCTTTTTCTGATCTATAACTTTGATTTAATTTAATTAAACAATTTGTATAAAATATTAAAAACAAATAAAATAAAATTTTGACTTTTTTCTTATACCTGTTCTTGTGACTATTTTTTCTTATGTCCTAATTTCGTCTTTCCTTTCAAAATCTTAAAAGTTATTTTTTTACTTTAAGTGTTTGTCAAATCTATATTTGCTTCCATTTCTTTGCGGTAAAGCTAATGAGTTCTGCGTTGTGTGGTGTCTGGTGTGACCCTTGAATGCCAACACATTTTATGGATGAATCAATAAATTGGATTTTTCCAGAGTATTTTAGCCGGAATTATCAGTTGAATTATTTTTATTATTTTTTTTTTATATTCGTATATTAAGACGAGCTGCTCAGGCGTGCCTTCGGCACGCCTCTACAACTCGGCCCTCCGGGCAGGTGGCCCTGGCGGGCAGCGTCTCGGCATGTGGTTATTAGGTCTCCAAAATTCATTTAAAAAAAGCTCCATTCCGAAAAAAGGGGGGGGGGTCGGATTTCAAAAAATCTTGAAATTATTTTTTAGATATTTGCAAATAAATAATCCACAGTTTTTTAAAGAGTAAATGTACTAAAAAGCTAAAAATTTCTATAATTTGCCCCCCCCACCCCTCTTCGCCACCATACAGTCAATTTTGATAGTTGATTTTTACAGGAATGGTTTCTTAAAGTAATAAAGAATAACTCTACAAAGGGAGTCGAATTTCAAAAAATCCTGAAATTACTTTTTAGATATTTGTATTTAGAATTTTATTAAGTAAAAATCAAGTAGATATCTTATCGTTCTTAATTGAAAATGCATAATTAGTGTAAACACATTGCAAAGATATTTTGCCCCTTTTGACCCCTTTAGGGGTCGAATTTCAAAAAATCCTCAAATTATTTTTTAGATATTTTAATTTAGTATTTTTATAAGTAAAAAACAAGTAGATATTTTATCGTCCTTAAGAGATTCGCATAATCAGTGAAAACACACTTTGCCCCCTTTGACCCCCTTAGAGGGTCGAATTTCGAAAAATCCTTTCTTAGTGAGCCCCTATGTCATAGATGTAATATCCTCTCCAAATTTCATGTTTCTATGTCCAAGTGGTTCTGGCTGTTTTGATCATGAGTGAGTGTATCGGGCAAAGAATTTTATATATATAATTATAATTCAAACTGGCCATCAATTTATTACTAAACTAGATAGATTTATTCTCTATTAATTTTAGAACAAAAATATTCTAAATTAAAACTGCATTAAATTTTTTGATACGTTCCTGTGGAATTATTATATAAAAATACAAAATAGCTAAAAACTCAAAAATTAGTCGAACATGGTTTCATTTTAGGATATCACGATTTCTCTTTAATATTCGAGCTTAATAACTTTAAAATTTAGTTTGGGGGTTAGTTTTAGGACTTAAATGATTTCTAAAAAAGTTATTTTTTTTAATATAAATTTTAAAGAGCTGAAACAAGGAAAAACTTAAAATCCCGTTTTCATTCGGTTTCACTACGATTTTACTTAAAAGTAATCGGACCAAAACGTGATTTTATGTCTTTGCTTGTTAAAATTTGAATAAAAAAAACTTTCTTAACAAGCATTTACTTCTTAAACCTAACTATAATCGATTTCAAGTTGGTAGATCCAGTAGTTCTAGATAAATATATGGTATACTAGTATATCTTAAAATGAAACCATGTTCTCTAATGTTTGAGTTTTTAATTCTTTTCCATTTTTAGGATATTCCTACAAGAACATATCAATAAATTTGATTCAATTTTTAATTCTGATTTACTTTATTTAATTTATTTTCTAAGATTAATATGAAAAATTCTCTCTCCAAATGAAAATTTTACCATTAGATTTCCTATATTAGATTTATTTTAAATGAAATTATGAATTAAATAAAAAAGAAAAAATCTGGAACTATTTAAGAAACATAACATTTAAACTGCTGAAATTTCTATTAAGAAATCATTTTTGATCTCTCGACTTACTACCTAAAGTAAAATTCTTCTTTCTTAATGTGGTTATTAAAAGAGATTTCGTTTGATTTTTTTTTTTTAAATCTAAAAAACAAAGGAAAAACTAATTAACTGTGAAAAATTATTCAGCTTTTCGTAGTAAAATTACGAATTAGAACACCAAAACAAACTCTCTACGAGCTCCTGTTCTCGAGGAAATCATCACTTTATATTTAAGGCATCCAAGCTTTGAGTGAGAAACTAGAAACAACCTGAGCAACAAATCTAAATTTTATCTTCAATAAATAATATATATTTTATATGTGTATGTTTATTTGCATCAAGCAGAGGGCAACCTCTTTGTTTCTCTTTATTAATCAATAACTCTGCTTCTCTCGGCAAAATAAAACTTTTAAATTAAATTTTATCTGTACCATTTTCAGTTGGCTAGTTAAAAATTGCCCATATAATATTATTTCTTACTCAGGGAAAAATCTATCGAGTATGTGGAGACTGTAAATGGTTTGACCTAAAAAACCGAAACTCGGTACTAAGGCACAGCTTAAATACATACTTTTGTGCCGAATTTCACCTAGCTTCCCAGTAAGAGCTTCACATATCGTCGCCTTAGAGAGTAAATCTGCTAACTCACAATAAGGAAATTTTACAGGGCAGAGAAAAAACAAACAAAATTTAATATTGTTGTTATGGAAAGAAACTAATTTTCACATTTTTTTTCTACAACTTACGATGGTAATTTTAAGTAGCAGTTTTACTTGGACGATGCTGCATCTCTTTTCCTTTCGAACGGTATTAATATGTCATATATGATAAAAATTGGATTAGCAGGTTTACACTCTAAGCCGACGATATTATAATTATATTTCTAATGTTCAAGGAGCTTTTATTCTCGCATACACAGACAGACATAAAATTTTTATACCCATTAATGAGTTTACTTCACATTTCAGGCTTAAATAAGCGATAAAAAATATGTGAAAATTTTCGAGTGAATCCAATATACGAGAATTTACAAGCCTTATTGGTATAAATTATCTGAATTCATCGATTTATTTTTATTTTTATTATTGAAGATTAGAATCTACTACATAAATAAATAAAATTATTCAGTTGGTTCATGTCCATTCTTTATTTAAATAAACTTAACAAATTAATAGGTGTTTTGGACAATTTTATTGTTCTATTTATTGTTCTTGTACTTTTGTTTTTCAGCACTTGATAAAGTCCGGAAACGGACGAAATGTTGTGCAAAAATTAATAAAATACATTAATAAAATATAAAATTGTCCAAAACACCTATTAATTTGTTAATTTTATTTAAATAAAATTATCAAAAAATGAAAACTTTCAAGATTTAGTACTCTAACTTGCAAATTTTGACGATGGGGTGATAAGAGGGAGGAGGGTGCTATCGCAGGCAGCTAGTATTAGAAGCCTCCTAATAATATGTCTATTTAAATATAATAACCTATTAAAAATTAAATTTCTGATTAAATTAATATGGGATAGATACAATTTTTTAATTGTTATATAATTATTTGTAAGAAACTATTAGGGTGTTTTAAAAAATAATAGAATGACATTGAAAAACGTGTGTTTGTTTGTTTATGCCTTTATCATGACAACGGCTAAATTATCGATCAAACGTCAAACCCCACTCATTGTTACGCCGACGATAGCACTCTGCACGGCAAACCCTCACTCCCGAATAGTCGAATCAATGTTGCCTCCTCAATCACTCTCGACCTAGACAAACTGAATAAATGGGGCTCTCAAAATTTAGTTAACTCTAATGCAAACAAGACTCAATGTTGTCTAATTTCTAGGCGCGAAAATAAAAATTTCCCTGATATTCACTTCGATTCGAATACCCTGAAAATTTATGACAGCCTATCCATGTTGGGCGTCTCTGTCGCATCTGACCTGTCTTGGAATGAACACATCTCCTCTGTGGCGAAATCTGCAGCAAGGAAGATTGGCTACTTATTCAGCTCCAAGCGATTTTACAAGCCCCCACATCTTCTCACCATCTACAAGGCCCAAATCCGCCCCTGTCTCGAATACGACTCTCATCTATGGAGAGGAGCCTCTAAATATTCTCTTGCTACCCTGGATGCAATTCAGAAACGAGCCTTCAGGCTATTGACGATTCTACCCTCACCGACTCCCTCGACTCGCTGGCTCATCGAAGAAATGTCTCTGCCCTTTCCCTTTTCTATAGATACCATCACGGCAGGTGCTCTGATGAGATAAAATCAATAATTCCCCCAAAGCATGCTTTGCACGTAGCACGCTTTTTGCTGACTCCCAACACTCTTTCGCGGTCAAATTAGAAAAGTGCCGGACCACTTCATTCGCCAATACATATATCCCCATGACTTCAAGGAACTGAACTCTCTCCCAGCCTCCATCTTTGCCAGCACTTATAATCTTCAAACCTTCAAAACCCGAGTGCATAGACACCTACGTCTACACCCTCCCACTTAATCAACTTTCCCTTCTCTTCGGTAATGCAAGGGTCTTTCGAGATCCATAGGGGCTGCATCTTTACTGGTGCACCCTTCTTGCATTCGATTGCATTGAAAAAAAATTTCAATAAAACCATTAAAAAATATATTTTCTTTATTTTTGAACCGGAAGTTTTGAAGTTCACTTAAAATCAAGCTACTATAGTATTCAGTTGCCCACATTGAAAATACATACTATTTTCCCCAGAACCAACTTTCAACGACTTTTCGTTTTTGAGTTCTATCAGAATCCAGACAGCAGACAGAAAAAAAAATCATGGTTAAAAATTATTTTTCTCCACGTTTCAGACAATTTTAAACACAATGAGTAAAATTTCAATACCAAAACCGAACAATAATAATTCAAATAATTGCCCAAACATGAAGGATTTTTCGTAATGTAAAGAATTAGACAAAACGAAATTTAATCTATCTATCTACTCTTATTAAACGAGCAAAAATTGTTTATATATATAAATATATATTTGTATCTTCTATTTTGAAAACGGCTCTACCGATTTTGATGAAACAAATTCTATTAACAAGTTTTGAGGATGAGAAAACGATCTGGCTAGGTCTGGACCTCGACAAATTTAATCTTAATTGATCTTTTCTTAATTAAAGTAATTATTACCGTGCATCGCTAGGTGGTTCCAAGTACTTAGGCTTTTATTAAATTAAAGATTGATATAAAAGAATAACAAGAGTATTGAGAAATTACAACAGGATGGGAATAAATAAACAAAACAAACAAAACAGCGCATATATGATAATATGTATGTGACCCTATGAAGCTAACATAACTACATTTATTTTTAACTATCGCACGTAATTAAATTTATATGAATTAAAAAATGTGTCATGCTAGTTAATAGTGTCTACTTGTTTGACTAGGTCAAACAAATTTTCAAATTTATTAATATACTTAAGATATTTTTAATATGAAATGAAATATTTAAAGATAAATAATATGCAATACCATAGAAGACAAAAATTTTGTCAAACAAATTAATTTAATCGGTTATTTCAAAAACCACCTAAGTCACACAATCAGAACTTTTAAGTCACTGACTTGTGTCGTTTAAAAAATGAACGACGACTACGGGGTAGTGTTTGAAGAGTAAGGCATGTTCTGACGTGCATGGTTTTTATTCAGATTATGGGTTTACCTTTAAGAAAGTGTTCGCGACAAAAAAAAAGTTTCGAAAAATCTTGAGTTATGTGGTTTTTGAAATCACCGATTCAATTATTATTAATATTATTATTATTATACGTTATAGAAAAAAACATCCTTAAGATAAATTTGTTTTGTAAATATTAGGAAATTGTCCTGATTCGAAAATATTCGATCGGTTTCTTTCCCATTTAGAAGACGGTCGATTTTCTACGTTGTTATCATTCTATGAATCAGGGTCATATTCGAGTCAAGAAATCAAAAAAGAAAACTAATTTGATGAGAAATCTTGAAAGAAATATATTTTTTTTAATTTTATAAAAAGACCAATTTCTTAAAATTTTTACAACCCCTAGTTTTTTATATCAGGGTCTTCAGGATGAAGATTGAATCACATTCAACAAACTATTGCTTTTCTGGAACTTTTTTATTTGAGGGATTTTAGTACTCAAAAATTACATCAGGGTCTTCAGGATCTTCCCTAAAAAGAGGACAGATTTCAAGCCCCACTCACGGAAAAAATTTACATATTGCTAGATTACAAAAGAGAGCTAGAGAGCTTGGACTCGACACAAAAAAATGACCTTTCAATGCATACTTTTTTGTACCAAGTTTCAGCTCATTACCTTAAAACATAATATCTATCTAACATTTACGTTTTTATGGCTAATTAGTTTTAAATTTCATTTTCCTTAGTTTTATCGTAATTGAGATAATGCTACTACAGACATTATTTCTTGAAATACCCGATTGTTCGTGTTTATTTTCCATGACAACATGTAACAATGATCTAAAACAGCATATTTTTTGCATTTTTCAAATCAGAAAGGCCCCAAGATCCTCTCAGAACTATGTTTTGGAGATCTAATCATTTTGGTCTGAGAAGAACTTTCTACGATGTTGCATTCTTTTGATGTCTTGGGTGTCGAATGGCCAAACTGACACACATACAGGCATATACAAGAGACCTCTAAACGTGTAATTCTTGTGAAAATACAAATTCGAATTGTCGCCATCCATTATTTACTACTCTATGTGCTATTCGAATAAACGTATAAGTATTCAAAAGATAACTATCCCTATATTGATCGTCAAGCTAAACAACCCCTTGATAATTAATAACATAAAACATCGGAACGCAATATTTCCAATCTAATTTAAAATCAAGCTGGATAAAAATAATTAATTCAAACAAGAATCGGCTAATATGGAGAATAGAGATTGTGACTTCACATGTAAACAAGTCGCTTGGCTCCCAAATTTTCGTTTATCGAACTTTTCACGGCTTTGATTCTAGATTTCGATTCGATTAGATAAAAAAAAAAAAAAAAAAAATACGTTCTCAAACAAGTCCTAAGAGGTCCCCAAGTTCGCTTAGGATGTAATAATTTAGATCGACTCTGTTCTGCGGTTAGCATTAGCCAACATAGCTGCCTAAAAAACCAGCCCGTAGTCGGCCACAGAACGGAGCTGAAGTAAATAGGTATATCCTAACCGAACTGGGCAAGACTTTCACATATTCAAATTTTCGAACATGGCGACAGTGTTTCTATGAGGCTTCACGGGCTTTATTCACCACTTTTAGCCAACAATCAAATAAAATAGAACCAAAGATCAACTTTGAGGAAATTAATTATAAATATAATTTTATTACAAGGAAAGGATATCTAAAACACAGCCACGAGTTAAACATTCTAGGCACGCTTATCACTTTTAGAACAATTGCTCACTTAATGAGATAAACACCAGGACATAAAACGCTTTCAAATGTGCTCATTTTGCCAAAGGACTAAGTAAAACAAAAATATTTACTAAATTATTTAGTATCTTCGGCAGGCTTCGTCTGACAGTCGATATGTCTATGAGTCAGGGCTGTAGTGGAGGGTATACGGCGGTAAACAACGTATTCCATGTGGTTTGATCTGAGCAAATAGCGTATACCCTGTGCTAAGTTGTTCAATTTATTTTAAATTAAGTTTTCGTTATTTATTAAATACCCCCTTCCCGTTTATATCATATACTCTTTGATTTTTATGGTCCATATACCGTATACCTTCTGGTAATTTTATGACTACAGCACTGCTATGAGTCTATCTGGATTTCTAAGCCCTCGATAACTCAAGAAAGAAAAGTCGTAAACAGTTCGCTCTTGTGACAAAATGTTTATATTTCCAAAACAAAGAAAGTATTACATTTTGGGCTTCCTAGCTTCATAATTTTTGATTAAAAAATTTCTAAAATCAGAATCAATAAGTTATTGATGCGAGGAGATAAATAAGAATGCTCAGAAGCTATAGCTTTCGGTTTATTATAAAACTTTCATCAGTTCAACTGCTATTAAACTTTTTAAATTCCCTTTGCACTGTTGAACGTTTTATAATAAACCGAAAATGCTTGTTCGAAGTGTTTCTGAGCATTTTTATTTATCGCCTGATAGCTTATTGATTCTTATATTAAAGAAGCCGGATACAAACTACAATTTATAAAAAAAAACAAAAAAACAATCGGGTTGTTAAATGGAGGCTATATTGAACTGAAATAGCTAATGAGCTGAAATTTGATATACCAGTTTGTATCAATAAACTGCACTTCTATACCACGCTTCTACTTTTTAGCTCTAACCGTTTGTGATTTCAATATTGCCAAATCCCTAAAATTTGCAGTCATTGAGTGTATCGAGCTTTAAATTTTTTTCACTTTTTCCTCCATTTTTATTTTATTTTTTTATTTATTTTTTTATTTATGATTACATACATAAAGCTATGTGAATAATCTCCCTCTCACTTAATCGTGTTTTTCAATGATTAATTTGATTCAATTTGTCTTTTGATCTTTACAATTTCCTAATATTATTCTAATTTCCAGTATCTTGCAGAAGCTGGCTGGTGTGATGGTGGTAAGAAGGTGGCGGTGACGGAACCTCGGAGGGTGGCGGCCACCACCTTGGCAGCGAGGGTAGCAGACGAAATGGGCACCTCCTTGGGTGACAAATGCGGCTATTCTATTCGCTTTGATGACAAATGCCATCCAGAGAAAACACAAATTAAGGTATTTAAATTCTTTTATTCACTAAAACAATCATTTTAATGTTTAAGATAGTTAAGGAGGCCTTTTCGCTCCAGCTGTGTCAAAAGAAGTGTAGTATCTAATATGTAATAAAATAAGTTAAAATACAAATGAAAAATAATAGAATTAAAAAATAAATAGTATGAAAGCCGTAAATATTTGAAATAAAAACAATTATAAAAAAAAATAATTAAATACAAAAGTTAGTTTGATTTATTCAAATCAGCTGATAATAAGTCTTGTATGATTTGGCAATGCTGCTTATGTTTACATCCAAACATAGCATTTATGTGATTTTTTAAACTAAATATCTAAGTAAATTCGTCTGTCAATCATATATTTTATTGCAAAAAAAGAAGCCTACATGTTTCAAAAAGCTAATTTTTTTTAACTTTATATAATCAACTAATAGCTAGCGCTTGCAGGACTGGGTGTTGCCTACCGAAACAAAATAGAAAAATATAGTGGTGACTCCAGTCTGGTGGATAATATTGCGGAGCGATTTGGCGTCGGAGCGGGCTCGGCAGGGTCGAGGCCATCACACTCTCGTGGAAGGGAGTGTGGTGGCATAAAGCTGTGGAGTCCCTCATCGCCCTGGGTATATCCCAAAAAACAATAAACGATTTGACATATAGGGCGATGAGGGGATCTCTTCTTAATTTTTACACCTTCAGCAGAAGAACATATAGAAGCGGGTGGCGTATGATTATTTTTTGTAAATACAAAAAAAAATAAACTGCAACGGATCGTTGCTAAACTTTATCCAAATTCATTTGAAATACTAGTATGTTTGTTCCTTTATTATTAATCAGAGATCACTTGCAATTTGTAGTTCATGTTGACATTAATTAAAAATAATTCTCATTTAATAGTCGAGGAATAACCATTCTACATTGGATTTTTGACATTTCGGTTTTTATTGGTAACCATTGCTGAAGACATGGAGGAATCGACTTAAAATCAAAACTAGCCACCGATTCTCATCTAATACTTGAGGAATAACAATTCTACATTAGGTTTTTGACGTTCGATTATTATTGGTAACCATTGCTGAAGACATGGAGGAATCGACTTAAAATCAAAAATAACGATCGATTCTCATCTAATACTAGAGGAATAACCTTATTGCATTCCATTTTTGACGTTTTGACCATTAATGGCAACCTCTACTGAAAACGTGGGAGAATCGACTTAAAATAAAAAAGACTAAATTCTTTTATGGCAAACAACTCAAACTTAATGGTCAAAACATCAAAAATGGAATGCAATAAGGTTATTCCTCTAGTATTAGATAAGAATCATTCGTTATTTTTGATTTTATGTCGATTCCTCCACGTCTTCAGCAATGGTTACCAATAATAATCGAAACGTCAAAAACCTAATGTAGAATTGTTATTCCTCAAGTATTAGATGAGAATCGATCGTTATTTTTGATTTTAAATCGATTTCTCCATGTCTTCAGCAATGGTTACCAATAAAAACCGAAATGTCAAAAATCCAATATAGAATGGTTATTCCTCAAGTATCAGATGAGAATCAATCGCTATTTTTGGTTTAAAGTCGATTTCTCTATGTCTTCAGCAATGGTTACCAATAAAAACCGAAATGTCAAAAATCCAATATGACTCTATAAAAAATGTTTACCTACATTTAAAAAAAAATTATTTTCAAAAATTTGCTTGCTAATGTCTGATTCAAACTTCACCAAAGCATAGATAGAGACTTAAACTATTATAAAAAATTAAGTTATAGTTATAATCGAGGGGTGAACAGCGACCTAAAATCATGTACACCTACTTCCACTTTCATTTCCAAGTAGAAGACAATAGATTATCTAATGAATTTCAAAGTAATTCCAAATAATTCCAAAGACGATGTACACCTAATTCGAATCGTGGTTTACCCCTCGGTTATAATCTAATATTTTTATTTAACATTGGCGGCGAAAGGAATTAAAGTGAATCAGGCACAAAGGCGCAACTTATTAATACAAACTTTTGTACCAAATTTTAGCTGATTAGCTACAACCGTTCAAGATTTGCTATTCAATTTTTTCTTCTTTTTTCAGCCCAAAGTTCTTAAACTAGAAAGTCCGAAATCTAATTAGAGTTGAATTTTGGAAATCACACATTTTATTATCAGGTCGAAAATTTATTGAGTTCTAATAGACCATTACACAATCTTGTAAAATAATTCATAATTATGCGTCGTGCACTTAATCGATTATTATTACTGATATAATCTTAGACATAGAGTATTTAGTTTAATTAGTTTAATTTACTAATAGAACTTTAAAATCAAAAATACTTAATTTTTCATTTTTCTTGAAAAAATTCGAATTTGATGTTTCTGTCAATCTTTCAGGTACCTTGAATTCAAAAAAATGAGTATATTATATATATATGTATGGTGTATGACTAATTTAATCATTTGCTTTGAATCGCTTTGAAAGCTTATATTTTATCTTTTTACTAAAAAATTATTTCAAACCTGTTTAACCTATAACGATAGATTGAGAGTACTAGTAGAATTCTTTTTCATGTGTTTTTATTTTGCAATTTTTCTAACATATTTTAACTCTATATAATAGACTTTGCATGCAATTTTATTATTAGTATTAAAATAGCTTGTGGTAAGGAGAAGTAGATGTTATTGATAAAACTCGTACTATACTTGATTAATCGAAAATTCTTTATTTCGTGTCTGAGCTTGTTATAATGTCTCCAATGGACTTGTCTCGACATGTATTTGAGATTATTATAAAAGTGCCCAAGCTTATTATATTTCGCACCCTTTTCTTTCTATACCAGAGTGAGACATTCTATCCCAATTATATTTCAGAGAATTTATTATTTTTTAATTTTCATCTTTAATTGTTTTTAAAATATTTTCAATGAAATAAGGGAATTATTTTTTTCCAAATTTCGGTAGATTCTTTTCATTTGTTTTTAAGGAAAGAAAAAATTTATCGAATACATTTTTTTCATTAAATAATTAGGTATATACTATGAATTTATTTTTATTAGGTAGATTTTTAATCAAATAAATAAGAATTAACAGATATTTATTATGGGGTGTTCATTTTAGAAAATCAATTCATACGAAATTTGTTTTTAATAAAATTAATAATAAAATTTCCTCGGTATGCTTGCAAGCTAAAGCCTGCTGGACATGTTCAATTTGATAATAAAATTTCCTAATCAAAACGTAAAAAATTCGAATTCGATTTTTTTTCCAATTTTTTTCATATACCTTAAATCCAAAAAATTGGAAATCTCTCAATCTATATATCTGCGCGTGTGATCAAATAAAATACAAATTTTTTGGCACTAGAACGAACTGAACGATTCTCCGTTCTTGACTAGTGATAAGAATGGTGAATCTGGACCGATAATTTTTTTATGACTACGTTTTTGAATTATTGTAGATAATGGGAATTAGACAGATCGACATTAGATATTATTATGGGACCTGAATGAACTTTCTACGACCTTTGTTTTTCCGCTATCGTGAGTTTACAAATCCGAATTAAGATACTCGAACTAATGAACATTTCTTAATTTCAGACATTTTTCAAAACAAAGCACAAACACTAAAGAAAGCAAAATATTAATTACTACTTGAAAAAAAAATATTAATAACTCGTAGGTACACATATTTATTTTTATTTCAAATTATTTATTTCCAGTAATGAAGCTTTTATTTTTGTGATTAATTTTATTAAGATTTGAATTTTTAGCTAAATTACACATAATTATTAGGGGGGGGGGGTAAGTCGGGGTAGCGAGGCAAGATGAGGCCCCACTATTTCTCAAAAACTAAAACAGTTTAAATAAAACTACAAACTCTAAACAGCAAACCCTCACTCCCGAATAATCGAATCAATGTTGCCTCCTCAATTACTCTCGACCTAGACAAACTGAATAAATGGGGCTCTCAAAATTTAGTTAACTATAATTCAAACAAGACTCAATGTTGTCTAATTTCTAGGCGCGAAAATAAAGATTTCCCTGATATTCACTTCGATTCGAATACCCTAAAAATGTGTGACACCCTATCCATGTTGGGCGTCTCAGTCACATCTGACCTGTCTTGGAATGAACACATCTCCTCTGTGGCGAAATCTGCAGCAAGGAAGATTGGCTTCTTATTCAGGACCAAGCGATTTTACAAAGCCCCAGAACTTCTTACCATCTACAAGGCCCTGTCTCGAATACGGCTCACATCTGTGGAGAGGAGCCTCAAAATATTCTCTTGCTACCCTGGATGCAATTCAGAAACGAGCCATCAGGCTAATTAACGATTCTACCCTCACCGACTCCCTCGACTCGCTGGCTCATCGAAGAGATGTCTCTGCCCTTTCCCTTTTCTATAGATACTATCACGGCAGGTGCTCTGATGAGATAAGATCAATAATTCCCCCCAAAGCATGCTTTGCACGTAGCACGCGTTTTGCCGACTCCCAACACTCTTTCGCGGTCAAACTGGAAAAGTGCCGGACCACTTCATTCTGCCAATACATATATCCCCATGACTTCAAGGAACTGGAATTCTCTCCCAGCCTCCATCTTTCCCAGCACCTATAATCTTCAAACCTTCAAAACCGGGGTGCATAGACACCTACGTCTACACCCTCTCACTTAATCAACTTTCCCTTCTCTTCGGTAATGCAAGGGTCTTTCGAGATCCATAGGAGCTGCATCTTTACTGGCGCACCCCTTCTTGCATTCGATTGCATTAAAAAACAAACAAAAAAAACAAACAAAGGCCATCTTATAGTTTTATCTCGAAACTTTTCAGTGCACCGATAGCGAAAACCTGACCGGAGAATAAAAAGTTCCTGTGGGTAAAAAACGATTTTTTAATGATTTGAGCGTTACTGTCTGAAATACATAGATTTTGATGTAGACAACAAAGTTTTATCGCAATCCCTGTATTTTAAACTTGATTTTAGACTAAATATTTACACGATTACTTGTCAATTTATAACCTCAAAAAAATGTTTAACTTACAAAGTCCCGTTGGGTAAGATGGGGTACAGGGTACCGAGTACCCCATCTTACCCCGATATTTAGTGTAGGTATATGAAACTAGTTAGGTATGTCTTATTTATACTAATTACAATGTTGATTTTGTTACCGCTGAGGCTACTGAAATTGATTTAGAGCCAATACCGATCCGATTCCGCGAATTAACCAAAGAAGAAAAAGACAAGTGCGCAAAAGGGGAAAAACAGCCATAATAACTTCTTTTCCCTACAAGAAAGAATTACAAGAAAAACTAAATGATAAGATAGCGATGGAAAAGAAGAAAAAGACTGCAAAAAACAAAAAAACAAAAAAAACAAAAAACAAAGAAACAGAATAAAGAATTAGATAGTGAGTCAGAAGACAGTGAATGTCTTTATTCCAAGGGTTTATACTCTAAATCTCGGGAAGGGTGGATTACCTATCAGCTATGCGGGAGGTGGGCATATTGCGGCTGCACTGGCGTTGGCGTCGATGATGAGGATGAAGATTCAGTTCATACTTGTCCTTTTTGTAAAGATAATGATGACTAAAATGTTTAAGACTGGTGTACCCCATCTTGCCTGTAGGGGACCCCATCTTGCCCCAAGGGTGGAGCAAGATGGGGTAAAATACTTTTTTGTGTTTTTATTAATTATTCAAAAAATTATAAAAGTTTTTATTTTTTTTTTATTATAATCTAATAGAGGGAAGACTGATTAATTTAATAAATAAAGTTCCTAATTTCTGTGATTTATATTTAGTTTTTTTTTCGACTTCAAACCTGAAGGTCCCCGTCTTACCACACCTTCCCCTACTATTTTAATATTTGACTATACTCTATAATAAAAAATATAATTTAATCAATAAATCTGGAAAGAATTTAATTTTTCAATCCTCAATCAAAGTATAAAATTTCGCATAGATATTACGGATGAGAGCCGCTGCTCTGTTTTTTTTCATTGGATTTTTCCACAGCCACTATATTTATATTCTAATAATATAAAAAATAATTCACCGGTCTTCTATATTCTCCATTTCATTCGATTTTTTCTTAGGTATATATTTTATTTTCGATCAACCAAAATCTTATCACTTTCACCCACGCTCTTGGCTCATGCGATTGATCACGACCTCTACTAATGCGACTCCAGAATGTTTTTTTCTAGCTAAAGGAGGCTGACTAAAAATAGTTGTCTGTTGCTTGTCTTCCCATTAGATTGAGGGTCCGTCATTTGAATTACCGTCTGTTGAAATGGAGGATGGAAATTGATTTAAAATTTAATCACAGTTCAATTATTATTGTAAGAAAAACCAGCAATTATTGTAATTCATCTTGCATAATTCTTCACTGATCTCGGTTCTTTCTTGTTAGTTTTTCTAAAAAAATAAATAAATAAATAGATAAAAATAGACTAGATTCTCAAAAGAAGAATCAATCTTGTGTTCTTTTCTCCCCTTTTTTGCATCTTCTCGCATTTCTTCCAGATACCCATGATAACTCAGAAACAAAAAATCGTAGAATGCTCGTTCTAGTGCCAAAATGTTTTGGTACATTTTCAAAACAAAATAAGCGATTGAAAGTTGTTGCGACAATGGCTGAAGCGAAAAAACATAAAAAAAGTACTAAAGTTAACCCACTTTTTAGGTTAAATAAATGCTTTGCCCGCGTGTTTTTAGTGTAAATTTTTCATTATTTATTAATTATTATCTCAGAAACTGTGTTGTAACTATGAATCAAAATTTTCTTAAAGAATTTATTAGTTATTGTTTAATGTTGGTTTAGTTTTTTATAACAATGGTAAGAACAGTTTTTTAATTATAATTAAATATGTATGTAAACTTTCCGATATCCCGAGCAATGTATAAGAGACTGAAAAATTCTATCTTTGGAATTTAATATCTCCGGAACTATATTGTTCATAAATTTCGTTTTGCCACCAATCGATGCAGAAGTATTTAAATAATAACCTGTCTAAATTTTAAAAAAATCCTAAGAAAACCCATATTATGGTGAAACAACTACCTTAAACTGAGCTTTAGGCTTCTTGGTCAATAGACCCTCAAAATTTAATGATAGTTATAAAAAATATATTTTGCCATGTGAAAGGAAATTAAATGAAATAAAAGTTCCATATTTAAATATTCGAATAAAGATTTCAATAACAAGAACTCGTAGCAGAGTTGTCAAGATAAATGCATTGAGACCAAGAGGTCCAGGCTGGTAAGTAAACCTTACTGACTATCCTAATAGTTAGGTGAGATTATCAAATTACATGATCGTGCTAAGTTAATACTATGATAGGTTTAACAATATTACTTACTAAATATTAAAAACAGTATTTTTTTATTATTATAAATTGTTTGTCAAAAACAATATTATATTTACATTGATTTACAAACAGAGAACAAATAATAATTAGTCAAGCTGTAACTAGTAATTAGAAAATATGTAAATTAAAAATAATTAGATAGATTCACTAATCACCCATTTCTTTAATAACTTAGATCTAGGTCTTTGTGACAATCTTATTCAAATGCAAAAGTAAAAAAACATTCCTATCTTAATAAAGAAAAATTCCAATTTAATTGGATCAATTAAGATACCAATTATTCGTAAAATTGAAAGAAAAAAATAAATGATCTCTCTATGTGAATTTTACTTTTTTATCAATCTGTTTTATTAACTTGATTAGACATCCATTTTATTTTTTTATTTTTTATGTAAAACATTTGTTGGAAAGTACAGAATTAAACTAGTCAGAATTTAAAAAAAATACAAAAAACTATTACTTTTATTTTTAAAATTTTCTAAAAAGTACAAAATAAATTGTTTTTAAGCATTAAAAAAAAAAATATTAATGGCTAAAAATAATAAGCATAGGCTCTTAAAATATCAAATGACAAGTCGAAAGCACACACGCTTTTATTTTCGGTCATTCCAATACGACAATTTTTCTTATTCCTAAGTATCCTGCATTTGATTCGATCGCGAATCGAATGCAGATGATTTTAATCAAATATTAAGTGAAAATAATATCCGAATTTATATATTTCTAACCTAAAATAGTGAAATTAATTTTCTCATTAATATATCAAAGAATAATTAACACATTAACGAGTATTGTTTTTGATCGCGCTTTTTCCAGACTTAAGACTCAGCAGACTCCAATAGCTTCAACCGCAGTAGTCTCGCGATATACATCTTGTTTAAAAAGCGCGATCAAAAACAATTCTCGTTAATATGTTAATTATTCTATGATATATTAATGAGAAAATTAACTTCAATTTTTCTTATATTGAAGGAAAATTTATTTTGTACTTTTTATTGCACTTTGAAATAAAATCGTGTTCTTTTAAGGTTTTTTTTATTAGATATCTTTTAAATAATTAATATTTTTCAACACAAATCAAAAAGTTTTAGAAATATAAAAAAACTACTACCCTTCTGACATAATAAAAATAATCCATAGCATCTCGAATCTAATAGTAGACCATCTCGTTTGAATTTTTATAGTAATAAAAAATAATCTTGAAATTAGATTGTTCTCTATTAATTATTATTGGAACTGATAATACGTTTATTTCCATCGCAAAGATATATGGACGCGTAATTTCAAGATACTCGGACTTTTATAATTTCGTATAAAGTCGTGTTAGTGTTTACATTATATTTTTCTTGATTAATCCTTGGGTTTGATGCAATGTTCTATCGTCACCAGGTCCTGACATATAAGTGTGTAAAATTTCAAGAAAATCTCACAAAAACAAACATACAAACAGATAAAATCAGAGTCAGGTGAAGTTGAATAAAAACGTGTTAATAATAATAATAAAAAGAGGGAATATTCTGTTGTTGGATTGGAGTCAAAGATACATTTGTGAACCTGGACCTTGAAAGAAGCATTTGGGAATGATCTAACTAGTAAAAGAATTCCAGTCCCTGGAAGTCATTGGTTTGGTGACGTGTCCGTGTCCGTGTGTGTGTGTGTGTGTGTGTGTGTGTGTGTGTGTTAAAGTATAATGTGCTAACCAGTTTAATAAACTCATAGTGAAAGCGTTATTGAATCAGATAAGAAAAAACAAAAAGTAAACTAGTTAATAGTACCATGATTGAAATGTATACATACGGTATATTTAATTATATTATAAAGATTTAAAATCTATTTAATTCATTTCATGCTGATCAATGTAAATATCAAATTATTTATTTAAATGTTCAATTTACGATATTATTTCATTCAAAAAATATATTTTCGAAAATTTAGTTTTGAAACTTTAAACTATTTTCCTAAAGCATACTGACTTGAACTAATTAGCAAAATCTATAAATTGGGAATCATCCCAAAGAGTTTCGAAAAGAACAAAATAGTCACACTTCCCAAAAAGACAGGCGCGGATAAATGTGAAAATTTCAGGACCATTAGTCTAACCTCACATGCCTCCAAAATCCTAACCAAAATAATCCAAAGAAGAATAGAACAAAGAGTTGAAGAGAATCTGGGGGAAGACCAGTTCGGCTTTAGAAGAAACAGAGGCACCCGAGAAGCAATTCTCTCTCTTAGACTAATAATAGAAAGGGCTTTTATCAAGGAAGAATCTGTCTACATCGGATTCATAGACCTAGAAAAAGCATTCGATAACGTCAATTGGGAAATTATGTTTAAAATATTAAAACAGGCGGGAATAAAATTCAGAGAGAAGACTAATCTACAATCTATATCAAAACCAGACGGCAATTATAAATATTGGTGATGAACAAGAGAAGCCAAAATAAAAAGAGGTGTAAGACAAGGATGTGTGCTGTCACCCATGATTTTCAACTTATACATAGAAGAAGCGATTAAAGAATTCAAAGACAAAATTGATACAGGTATAGAAATCCAAGGTCAAAAGATCGCTATGTTAAGATTTGCCGATGACATTGCCCTTCTAGGAAACAATAAAAAGAATTAGAGGACGCCCTGAATGGAATTAACCAAATCCTAATAGAAGAAATCAAAATGAAAATAAACAAGAATAAAACCAAGGTCCTAGTATGCACAAAAAAAGAACAAACGAGACAGGAATGCATCAAAATTAACCAAGAAAACCTAGAAGGAGTTAAGGATTCCGCTACCTAGGAAGTAAAATAACATGGGATGGGAGGAGCAAAAACGAAATTAAATCAAGAATTGCCCAAGCAAAAATGGGGTTTAATTCAAAACAAAAACTACTATGCTCCTCCTCAATCAGCTTAGCAAACAGGAAGTTGCTATTGAAGACATATGTATGGAGCATAGCCATGTACGGGTGTGAAACCTGGACAATTGGAAAAGCGGAGAGAAAAGAGATTGGAGGCTTTCGAAATGTGGTGCTACAGAAGAATGATGAATATCAAATGGATGGATAAAATTACAAATGAAGAAGTTCTTGGAAGAGATCGGAGAAAGAAGAACCTTGTGGAAGAGTCTGAAGAAGAGAAGAGGTCAGATGATGGGGCACACACTGAGACATGGGGGACTGCTTAGGGATATCTTGGAGGGGGAGGTGGGAAAGAAAAGGGGAAGGGGAAGACCCAGATTAGAATATTTCAACCAAATAATTGGGGATATGGGATGCCAGACATTTAGAGAGGTTAAACAGCTGGCGGGGGACAGAGTCGAGTGGAGACGGATTGTTGCATCAAACCAGTCTTAGGACTGTATACTCAATGATGATGATACTGACAAGATTTAAATAAATCATATAAAATATATACTATACATATATATTATAAATAAATAAAAATAGAATTTTTTTAAATAATGTAGTATTTTTAATATAAAAATGTTACAAATGATAAATAACATTTTGAAAGATATTACATTCAAATTTCGTGGAGCTGAAAGAATTCGGGGGCCCTGGTTTCGCCTCTAGGGCTTCACCCCCCCCCCCCCCACACACACACAGACGAAAAGTACCATACCTTTTCTAGAATTGATAGTAAATTGAAGAAAAAATAAAAACTTTCAAATCTGAGCACGCTCTCTGCAAATTTTGGTGAATTTATAATTTTTGTCAGCGAACTGTTTGAACTAAAATAATAAGTACTTCATAATTACAAACTTTTGTGCCACAGTTCATTGGATACAACCATTCAAAATTTTTTCTGCATTTTTCATTCGGTATCTCTTAAGCTAGAAAGTCCAATCTACTTTGTTCTCCCGTTGAAATTATAAAACTTTTTACTATCTTCTGCTCTCGAGTAATTTTGCTTTAAACTGTCGAGAATTGGAGGGAATTTAATACTTCTATTTGGGAATCAAACAGTTTTTGCTTCGATATTTTGTCTTGATGAAGATATTGAAGTAGGAGACCCAAGTTCCCCCTTGCTCATGGCAGAATCAAAAGGGTAAAATCCGGCTTCTTTACTAATACTACTAAACCATGATATAAGTATCATATTAGATAGGAACTAGCTAAATGGACTATAGTACCCTTGATTGAAATTAAAAACAAAATAAAAATACTTCGATCGCCCAGACATGTACTTACCCTTCTCAAATAGAATTGTAAATGACCAAGCTTTGAAGATTTTATTTCTTTATTTTTCACTTTGTTTCAAAAATAAACCGAACCCTTCAAACTCTTATGCAAATAAGAAACCAGATTAAATATTAAACTAAAATGATTCATTTTTTTTTCTAATTTTTATCCTTGAACTTAGATTGATTTAAAAGACATGTTGTAGCTTATTTTGTAAAGGAGAGAAGAGGATTTACTTTTCCAGTCACGTTTTGTACACACACCCAATAATCTCTCTCCATATCGATTCCTAAACAAATACCACCCGCTAAGCCACTTACTTTAATGTCCTTTCATATTTGAATTATGCATTTTTTAGTATTTTATGAATTTCAAGAGAAATTGATTAATGAATTGGAACCTAATATGATAAGAAAATTCAATTGGAATCTTGAATAAATAATATATAATTTGAAACAGGTAAAAAGATATGAATTATGATTTCGACAGGTGCAAAAAATTATTTTAGGTCTCTCTCCATTAAAATGAATTTTAAATAATAAAATGGAAAATAATATTTTTTTCCTTTAAAACAAATAAATTAACTTTTATCTACATTTTACTTTTAAAATTGATTATTTAAACAAAATAATAATCCATTCGTAACTTCGTTTATTCTTATGACTTCTTGAGATTGGAATTTATTTTCTTCTTCTCCATTTTTCTTTAGTTTTACTACATTCAATTCTTTAAGACTAGAAATACTGTTAACTCTTCCACATCGTGTTTATGCGCGGAATTATTTAAATTACGTTTTGTCTTTTGATGGAAATCTATGATCATGTTATTTGTAAATGAGCATACATTTCTATTTTTTTTTCTTTTTCTTGTTTGTTAATTGTTAATTTCTTTAATCGAATGTTTTCTACATTTGATTCAATCGCGAATCAAATGTAGGGAATTTTTGTCAAAAATTGAGTGAAAATAATATCTTAACTTGTATATTTCTAACTTGAAATAATGATGTTAAATAAATTTTATAATTTTTCTCATTAATATATCAAAGAATAATTGATATATCACTGAGAATTGTGGTGATCCATCCGAATGTCTAGCGGGCTATACGCGAAATGACGTTGGATTGTACCTAAATGGATCACATCTTTTTCTCTCTTGGTCCAGACTTAAGACTCCGCAGACTCCAATAGCGTAATCCGCAGTAGTCTCGCGATAAATATATTTTTCAAATAAGTGCGGTCAAAAACAATTCTCATTGATATAGCAATTATTCTTTGTTATATTAATTAGAAAAATTACAAAATTTAGTTAATTTCTTTTAATTGATTTGTATTTATGTTTATTAATTTCTGTAGCTAATTTGTATTGATGTTTTGTTGACCTAGCCACCGAGGACTTGTGCCTCTAAGCAGGTCGAGTAATAAAGATTTATTTATTTGTTTATTAATCTTGAATTCAATAAATTTATTTTTCCAAATGAAACAAATTTCCCTACTTATTTATAATATTTATATGAAATTAATTATTTCAGTATATGACGGAAGGTATCTTGCTTCGGGAAATGATGGCTGATCCCCTTCTCCGTTCGTATTCGGTTATCATGCTGGATGAAGTCCACGAACGAACTCTCTACACCGACATCGTGATGGGCCTGTTAAAGAAAATTCTTCGGGTAAGTCAACAAATTAAATAAGACAGGTCTGCGATGAAAAAGTTGGGATAATTGTATTTAATTCTTATCGAGTATCTGCTGAAACCGAAAATGAATTTAATTTTTGTGTATCGCATCACATTTTTTCACAAAACAAGAATTAATGTCTGTAAGGTAGGTATTTAAGTGAGCTCACCCTTTTTTGGCCTGTAAAAATCCTTCTACCCGAGGGGTGATCCGCGATTGGAAGTATGTGTACACCTCTCTGGAAATATTTTGGAAGTACTTGGAAATATTTGGAAGTACTTGGAAATATTTGGATTTACTTGGAAATATTTGGAATTACTTGGAAATATTTGGAAGTACAAGTGGAAGTAGGTGTACAGCATATTAGGTCGCGGTTCACCCCTCGCTTCTACCTATATGATTTTAACAGCCCATTGAATAAAATAAATAAATAAATAAATTAATAAAACCAAAATCTTAATTTTTTGTGTAATTTTTGAAGAATGAAAAATATGCATCTCTTTCTAATTTGACCTGTTTTTTATTTTTTATTTTGTCTATTTATGAGCGTATTTAAAAATAAATAAAAATAATTAAAAAAAATAAAAATAAAACCGACTTCAAAAAATTAAATGCAACAAATAAAATACACTAAAAGGTATAAAATAATTATTATCTTATTTAGTTATAACTAAACTACGAAATATTAACATGAAATTACTTTTTGAAGTCGGTGCCAAACAAACTATACCTATAAGCGAGCGTACCCACCAAACGTACTAAGTAAGATCCGTCGAGTGCGTTTCATAAAAGAGTATATGTTTGGCACCGACTTCAAAAGTAATTTCATGTTAATATTTCGTCGTTTAGCTGTAACTAAATAAGATAATAATTATTTTATACCTTTTAGTGTATTTTATTTGTTGCATTTAATTTTTTGAAGTCGGTTTTATTTATTTTTTAAATTATTTTTATTTTTCTCTTTTTTGTGATGTTATTAATAGTGATCCTATCATCAGAACTTGACCAAATTATTATTCCATCATCCCTAAGATACCCCCTTTCCAATAAAAAAAGAATCATCGAAATCGGTTCATAAACAAAGAAGTTAGTCCTGAACTAACCTAACAAAAAAGGTCTAATACCTATGAAAAAAAGAAATGGGACCAATCGGAAGGTAGACTGGACCCAATGCAAATTTTTTTTCAAAAATCGGTTCACAATTGTCGGAGATATGAGGTAACATAGGCACAAAAAAAAAAATCAGTCGAATAGAGAACCTCCTCCTTTTTTTGAAGGATGGTGCCATATTAATTTGGTCAAGTTCTGATGATATGATCAAGGACGAAATAACGTAAATCTCCAATTCTTATGAGCAAATAATCGAAATTATGATAAATAAAATCTTTTATAAAAAAAACTTATAATATTCATTTAAAACCCGCAAACGTTAAGAGATAATTTCTATATTTATGAATTGAATTTTCTTATCATTTTATGAAAGAAAAGGAGAGAGGAGAGGAGAGATCCAATCGATTTGATTGGGGAATAATGGAATTAAAATAATTATCGGAAAAGAGGTTTTTTATCTAATTAGATTTTTTCCTCTTATTAAAAACAAGGACTAAAGATAAATAAGGACACTCGATGGTGGAGAAGTTATCTCCGAAATCGAAGCAAAATACAATGTATACATTATTAATGTAAAATAATTGGTTTAATAAAATTTATAAAAAAAAAAAAAAAATATCATTTTATGATCTTACGAGATGCATGCAAGGTATTATATTAAGTCACTAAAAAGAGAAAAATAAAAATAATTTTTATAAAAAACATAAAACCGACTTCAAAAAACTTAAATGCAACAAATAAAATAATAATAACTTAAAAATAAAATAAAATCCACTAAAAGGTATAAAATAATTATCTTATTTAGTTACAACTAAACGACGAAATATTAACATGAAATTACTTTTTGAAGTCGGTGCCAAACAAACTATACCTATAAGCGAGCGTACCCGCCAAACGTACTAAGTAAGATCCGTCAAGTGCGATTCATAAAATGTATATGTTTGGCACCGACTTCAAAAAGTGATTTCATGTTAATATTTCGTCGTTTAGTTGTAACTAAATAAGATAATTATTTAAGTATACCTTTTAGTGAATTTTATTTTATTTTTAAGTTATTATTATTTTATTTGTTGCATTTAAGTTTTGAAGTCGGTTTTATTTTTTATAAAAATTATTTTTTCTCTACCAATTTCTACTAAAGTATATTTGGATGTAGTATTATTCAATAATACCAACAGCTTTTCAAAAACTAAATTTCTCAGACCTATACCTATAGTTTATAAATATCAATATTAATAAAAAATTAACGTAAATTCTAAGTACTCGTATATTGATATTTTTTTTATTAAATAAAAGATTGTAATTTATGTAAACAACATTGCCATATTGTTTGTTTCTAGTTAAAGAGAAGTGCGTGTTTATACAAATTGAAATATCGAGTAATAGAATCGGTGGGAAAATCTCATATAAAATGGAAATATAAAGGTATTAACAAAAAAGAAAAAGAAATAAAATATATTTTATTTGAATTATTATTGTTTTTTTTTTAATTTCACTTAAAAAAAAAAAGATTAATGATCAATTTTGATATGGAAATTGGAGGCATTGGAGGACAGACTCAGTTGTTGTTGAGCGATTTTCTTACTTCTATTTTATCTACTCTTATTAAACGAACAAAAATTGTATATTTTATTTATTTATATATCTATATATATAAAATTAAGGTTTTGTCTGTACATTGGTCAAATCACGCCAAATTTTGGTTGCACACGTTTCAAGCAAAGTTATGAACGAAAACACCCTCAACAAAATTCCTGTCTGTCTGCCATCTGTCTGTTTCAGTGGTTTCCGCGAAAAGTTGCTCACGATTCACGTCAAAACGGCTGAAGGGATTATTATGAAATTTCATATTTGTATCAGAGGTCTTCTAACTTACGTTTTTAGCTATATAACGTTTTGATATTTTGACCCCAAAAAGGGGGTTTGGGGGGGTGCACGAATGAAAATTATCAAATAACTCTTAAACTATTAACTCTACGGGAAATTTTATGATGAGCAAAGTTGTAGGAGATGAGATTTCTGACAACTTTTGTTTAAAAAAATTCCCCCAAAAACCACCCAAAAGGGAAGGGAGAAAATATATATGCCCTTGAGCCAAACTCAACCAAATTTTGTATACATAATCTGTAGGCCTCTAGAGAGCTAGAAATGCAAAAACTAACCACCCAAATAGGGGGGGGGGGTCCAAAAATGAAAATTCTTGCTCATGGACCAAACTCAACCAAATTTTATATACATAATCTGTGGGCCTCTAGGAGAGCTAGAAATGCAAAAACTAACCACCCAAAATGGGGGGGGGTCAAAAAATGAAAATTCTTGCTCATGGACCAAAATCAACCAAATTTTATATACATAATCTGTGTTTCTCTAGAGAGGTAGAAATGCAAAAAAACTAACCACCCAAAATGGGGAGGGGGGGGTCAAAAAATGAAAATTCTTGCTCTTGGACCTAACTCAACCAAATTTTGTATACATAATCTGTGGGCCTCTAGAGAGCTGAAATGCAAAAACTAACCACCCAAAATGGGGGGGGGGGTCAAAAAATGAAAATTCTTGCCCTTGGAGCAAACTCAACCAAATTTTGTATACATAATCTGAGGGACTCTAGAAAGCTAGAAATGCAAAAACTAACCACCCAAAATGGGGGGGGGGGGAGAGTCAAAAAATGAAAATTCGCGCCAAATTTGAAATATGTATAATTGAATTAACTGAAAGAGACAACAATTAATATACTATATATATTTGTATTTTTTTTAATTTGAAAATGGCTCTCAAATAAAAATCGACCTTTTTATCAGAATTTTAAATTAAAAATAATATTAAAATAAAGCTTTTAACTGAAGAAAAAAGTTACCGAGCATCGCTCGAGTGCCTCAGGTACTTTTACTTATAGGAAACAAGTTCAATATAAATATATATATATGGTATACAATTCATATATTTGATTGATATAGTTTTTTATTTGCTGCTTTTTTATTCTTTTTTTTATTGTTCATATGGTAGTTCATTGCGAGTCACATTTGATAAGTTCTTTTTTGAAACAAGTTATAAAATATTTTTTTCAAATACCCATATTGGTCCTTTTTCGATCTGACCGCATTCCCCAAAATTTCAAATCGAAAACAATCCATACTTCCGTTATACGTCTCAAACTTTCTGCACAATACAAATCGTCAGCTTGACAGAATAAACTGAACGCGAAGAATTTTATTGTTATTTATTATTACTTTTGAAAATATGTATAACACATTAAGAATTTATAGTATTATTACTCGTGGAAATAAGAAAATAAAAATCTAAGCAGTCAAACTTTATATTATTTTTTGAGCTTCTGAAAAAATAAATCGAATACTTCAATATTATCTAAGGGTTATACGTCTCCAACTTTCTTCACATTAACGAATCATGTGATTTTGATTTTGTCTGACCTTATAGTACCTAGGGAACGTACTTAAGTTACCTGACCCGTCCAGGGGGGGGGGGCTTAGGTCTTGGTCACGTAGTCAATATCCTCTAGGGAAATCTCGCTCTTTTTCGAGCTATATTCAAATTACTCTTGGCGTCACGCGGCAAGCGCCGTATTAATAAAGACAAATATGAGCCACATTTTTTTTCTTCAACTTTCTTTTTGCAAAAAATGATTTAAATCCATATTTATGAATTACTACGTTAAAACTAGAAGGGGAGGGGGGTCTTGGCATATACTACGGGTGGTCACCGAGGGAGGGGGAGGGTGAAAAATTGTAAAAAATGGGTCACTTAGTATGGGTACGTTGTTCTATAGGAACTCCTTAAAATTCTGCTTTAAAAATATAAAAAAATGAACCCTCTCAACAATAAACATATGATTAAAATTTTAACTCTATTTATGATATTGTAGCTTCAATGCTCTAATATACGGACGGACATTTAGAGAGTGTCTCTAATAAGGTCCCATTTTATTTTTGTAGTTAAATCTTAAAAAGTAAACGCAACAGGGGTCTTTTTTACTTAAAAATATTAAAATCGAATATAATTAATTTCTCGATATTACCTCCGGGTTATTGTCTCAAACCTTCTGTCTTCTGCACAATAACACATTTTGTCAGTTTGATAAGATAATCTGATAGCAGAGTACTGTAAATACTCTGTTAAAAATATAATAATCGAAAAACTAGTCATATACTTTTAGTTTTGTGATTGTTATCATTACTATATTCAAATGTTAATTTGATTCTACTTTTGGATATACGACGTTCCGAATTTGAATATGAAGTGTTATGAATGTTATGATGTAATAATGAATGGTATAGTTTGTTCTTTTAAGTCCCGATCCCAGTTTTGGAAGGAATTAATTGAGAGGACTTAAATGGATATATCTGTGACAGAGTCGTCATTCTTTTTAAAAGCAGAGGTTTTCAACCACAGCTAGTCCGTGAAAGTCTCGGGATTGGTCAGCGGTAAAATACAAAGTTGAAGTAGTCAAATACTAAAGTACACCCACAGGCAAAAAACATAGCAACTCTTCAATCTTTGTTTTTTAAGGTTTCGTTTAAAAAGGGACTGTCTGCCTGAGCATTGAAGCTCGTAAACTAAATAAGATAAAATCTTGTAAATTAGAAGTAACATTAAGTATCAACTGATCAAAAATCGTATTAAAATTTTAATCGAATGATTATTTTGGGGAAGGTCGAATTTATATGGGGTCAAAAATATTTTTATTTTTTTTATCATAGCATCCCTGTAAAAATTTATTTAAATAAATAAATAAATAAATCACATCTTTATTACTTGACCTGCTTAGGGGCACAAGTCCTCGGTGGCTAGGTCAACAAAACATCAATACAAATTAATTACAGAAATTAATAAAATATCAATACAAATCAATTACAAGAAATTAACAATTAACAAACAAGAAATAAATAAAAAAATAGAAATGTATGGTCATTAACAAATAACATGATCATAGATTTCCATCAAAAGACAAAACGTAATTTGAATAGTTCTGCGCAAAAACCCGACACCAGGAGCAAACGATGTATTAGCCATCCCGACATTTCCCATAAGTTGTTAAGGAAACCTGGTCAAAATCTTAACAAGGGTGGTATGACCTCTCTCTACCTCAGGTAATCTCTAACCGAAATTATTCAAGAATCTTGACTTACGAATCTTTTTTCTATGATCAGCTCTACTTAAATAACTTGGTTCCTGAAATCTATTCGTAATTTCCTCCCAACTCCTAAAACCCTTATATGCTTTGAAAATCACTTTCAATTTAGCCCATTCCCTTCTCTCCAATAAGCTAGACCATCATAATTCATTAATCATTGAAGTGACACTACTAAACCTATCAAATTTACCAAAAACAAATTTAGCCGCCCTCCTTTGTACCATATCAATTTTTCTCTCTAATTGTTGCGGATATTTGTCCCAAACCACCGATCATTACTCTAAATTAGGTCTTACATAAGTCAAATAAACTTTTGCCTTAACTTCTCTAGATGTACCCTTCAAAATTCTACCAAACATTCCCAATTTCCTATAAGCCTTATTGACTATATACTTAATATGCATATCCCACTTTAAATTTGCCTGAATATGTATTCCTAAATATTTATAAAATTTAGATTCATTGATAATATTTTCATTAATATATTATTTTTGAGGACTGTCCAGATTTCTACAACTAAATCTAATCAAATTTGACTTGGAATGGTTTTAGTTCCATTGAATTGGATCTACACCATCCTTCAATTTGATCCAGGTCATTCTGTAAAGTAATCCTATCACAATCATTTTCAATTACTCTATATACGACACAATCATCTGCGAAAAGCCTGATAGATGATTGCACGACAGAAGGCAAATCATTTACATAAATAAGAAAAATATAATATATAACTAGAATTTGGTTTAATTTAATAAAAAAAATTATTTCAATTTAAAATGAAGGTTTGAGGAGCTTCTTTAGGTGATTTCTATACATGTCAGTGTTTAGAAACGGCTTAACTTAAAATTATGTAGAAATTCCACAAATTCATCGTTTCCTTTCTTATCAACAACAAATAATAACAAATATGATATCCCAAGTATTTTGGGAGTTGTAAGGTGCGAAACCCTCGGGCTGCAGTCCAACTCGTACTTCACCGGCTTAATTTCAGGGCGGTTAAATTAGTTTCTTCATTGTTAGCTCTGTCCACTAATCTAGGTACATTAAATTTTGAGGTTTCTTAGAAAACTTATAGGCGTTATATATGTATAAACATTGTAGGGGTTTTTCTTTTTCACACTTTCTATTCCAAAATATTAAATTGAATTAAATTATTAAAATATCGAAGAAGAAAAGTTTATTATATAAATTGGAGAAATTGTTTATTTTTGAGCCTTTCTATGAATTATGGAGATTTGGACACCTATATCAACAGGACCGATTTGAATAGATCATTAACTTGGTCAGAATCAGAAGCAGAAACGTCGTGAATATACTAGAAGATTTCTCCATGGATCATCTAACTAGATATAATTCTACAGTTCAGTAACACATGTATCTTATTAATAACATAATTTTCAAATGCAGATATAAAATCGACTCTCTTTATTTAAACATTCGAGAAGAAAAGTTATCCACTTGTACAGGCCTCTATCCGATATCTCTTGGCTTTCACTTATAATCTATTTTAATATTATTCATTGTTATCTTTAGTTTTTATTTATCATTATTCTTTTGTGATATAGGTTATTATTATTTTTTTTATCTAATTTTTTTTTCCGAGGACTACATCCTCTTTATGATTATTATTTTGTTTATATTATATATAGGAAGTGAGCATATATCGTCGCCTTTAAGTGCAAACCTGCTAACTCACAACAAGAATATTTTATAGGACAGACAAAAAAAACAAACAAAATTTAATATTGTTTATGAAAGGAACTATTTTTCACATTTTTTCTACAGCTTACCATCGTAATTTCATATTGAAGGAGACAATAAAAGAGTGTGTCTTCTGCTTGGAATTATAAATTTTATTTATTTATAATGAGACTATAGTTTCGAGGGCTTTGCCCTCTTCATCAGTCTATTACAAATTAATTCCTGTGAATCCATTGTAATAGACTGATGAAGAGGCAAAGCCCTCAGCTATAGTCTCGTTATAAATAAATAAAATTTATAATTCTAGCAGAAGACACTATTCTAATGGATTCACAGGAATTAATTTGTAATAGACTGATGAAGAGGGCAAAGCCCTCAGATCTATAGTCTCGTTATAAATAAATAAGAAATTTATAATTCCAGCAGAAGACACACTCTTTTATTGTCTCCTTCAATATATAAAAATTCTGCTACTCTCGGCAAAAAAACTTTTAATCGTAATTTCAAGTAGCAGTTTTTACTTGGACGATGCCGCATCTCTTTTTTTGAACTCTATTAATATGTCATATATGATAAAAAATGGATTTAGCAGGTTTACACTAGGCGACAATATGTATATTGTATATACTTAAATCACTTAAGATGCTAGAACATTTATTCATTTTATTTCCTAGAGGTTTATTTTTGCGAAATAGATGAAAGTTCAAAAAGTATATATTGAAAAATTAGGGGTGTCTCATCTTAGAATCTGATATCAATCTAATATGATGATCATAATCACAAAAATAAAAAGTTTTAATCATAAAATGACTAAAAATATATAATTAATATGTATGATATCTTTTATTGACATATAGATCTATAAGCTATCAGAGATACATAGATAGAAGTCAGAGAGAAAGAAATATTGAATGAATCTTTCGAGTTAGATACAAATGCTATTTTCCTAATAATAATGCCTAGAAAAATTATCCGAAAGATATGTTGTCACAGGCAAAAACTACTGAAATCTCTTTGATAAATAATTAATGTATTGAATTTTTTTTAATTTATAGAAACAAAAAAATCTTCGACTTATTGTTGCATCCGCAACGGTAGATGCGGAACAATTGCAGAGGTTTTTTAATATTAAAGACAACACCAAAGATTCAGCAGTGATTATGAGTGTCCAAGGGAGGTCATATCCTGTCGATATTCATTATGTTAAAAGTGAGCCAAGCAATCATTTAATATTACCAATATATTTTACCATATTAAAGATAATGACCTCTGCTTGATCTAAGATATTACAAATAATTTTCAATACATGTCAGAAGTCGTATCTCGAAAATCGAACCTAAGTCCCAAAAAGATATCCAATGGGCTTGAATTCGATTCCTGGGGGGTGGGATAATCCTTCTGGCATACATGAAATTTATTTATAACATCTCATCAACGAGAGGGTACTCTCATTGATTTTCTTTTTGAAGAAATGAAAAAAACTTCCGAAAGAAATGAAAAGGGGAACCACCCCTTTGGAAAAAATTTCCGGAAAAATTACTATGGATGCATTTAATAATAATAGCCAACGCTTGAAATTGAGTATAGCACACGAAGAAGAACTGGTGAAAAAATGTCTACATCTAAAATTTGTTGAAAACTTATCGAGCTTTTAAAATTTCCCCAGAATTTTTATTATTATTCAATCCTTAGTAAACCTTTCTGCAATCTAGAAGGTAGATAGATTTTTAATATAAAAGTAAAATATAATTTATTTGATAAATGGGTATAAAATATTATATGTTATTTTATTATGATAATAAATATACATTAATATATGCAATTGTATTTTATTTTCATTTCTAAATATGAATCAAATAATTTTAACATCGACTTTTCATTGCTCTGTCCACTTTTTCAATTCAATAAAATATCCAAATAGGGGCCTTTCTATTTTATTACTCATATACGTCAGACATCATATTTTGTGCCATTCGGAGTGATTTACCATATATATATTTTAAGAGAGAAGAAACTATAAGTATACATTTATTATATCATTCCGAAGGCACACAATTTTTCGTTTGACATATGCATAATAAAATTGGTGGAAAAAGTGATTACTTTTTCAAGGCCATTTGTAAATTTTGAGGATTCGGCAATTTTATTACTTAGCCGATCAGTCGAAGCTAGAAGGCTAAAACTTGACCCAAAGGCGTTTCTTATTAATAGAAACTTTTCTACGAATATTCCTATTTATCGATATCATTTTCGTATTTTCTACATTTTTTTAAGCGAATTAGAAAGACCTAATATAACTAGTTCTTAATTTTGAGACCTCAAACATCTTCAAACCACAATGTAATTACTACAATCTTTCGTTCGTGAGTTATCGCGAAATCCAGATTGACAGACCAAGATAAAGAAAATAATTATTCCAGAATTTTTTTCTTCACATTTCAAACAATGTGTATATGAATTAAGCAAAAAACAATTTTAAAATTTTTGAGTGAATTATTTATTCCAGTCGCCTTGCAAGATCTCGCTGACATGCCAGCAAATGAAGGATAAACCTCTATTTTCATATTTTACTATGATCTGAAGCCCATCTCATCGGACGACTGGAGTATTGAATTCCACAAAAATATTATCATTTTTTTGATATTCATGTTTAGAAATGTATAAATCGTGGAGAAACATAATTTTCAGACATTATTTTTTTCTTTCTGTATGTTTATCTGACTGGATTCCACCAACTAAGATTATTTGAGGAAGGAAGCTCGTTGTGGTGCCAACATGCTTATATTTCCATTACAAATTATATTTTACCCTGTCTAGAGTTCCAGACTAAAAAGATATAAAATCAGAAAAAAATGGATTCTATATCGGGAGTTTTTGTAGCTAATGAGAACAAATTCTAAACAAACGTTCGTATTAATATTAATTGGACTTGATGCGAATAATCAAGTTAAAAGCTCAATTCGTTTTCAAATGAAAAATCGTCAAATCACCCATATTTGGAAAATCGTTAGTCCTCCAATTTTCAAAAGTGGACTCGATTCAAAGCTATGAAACATCAAATTTGAGCATATTTTTTATTAATATATGCAAAATAAAAATAAAATAATAATAATATATCTTTTATTAACTTTTTGAGATAGTTATTTCATTTGGATTCTCACTTAGCCCTTTCAGTTAGGCTTAACACGGTAACAGTCTTGAGCGAAAGGTTGCCTACTCAAAGGAAACCCCACAGGTAGAGTGAGACTTTTTTATCTAAATGCTACTGTTTTGTAAATAAGTAATTTCTAAGATATATTATATATAATATATAAATAAATAAATTAAATATATATATGTAGGTTTGAAATCTCAACAAGAAATTTTTTAATTGCGCTCATCTGCAACACAGATGTGATGGTCAAGTGATTTCCGTCCCGATCAACGAACCCTTGTAAAAGACTCTTCCACCCTTCTTTCCAGTAACCCATGGACCCTTAGGGCCGGTTGTATGTCGGTTGGTAAACTCTTTTTAATCGTTGGCAAAGGGTAAATGGCTGGGATGGCCAATCAGATGAAAGTTGCCTGCCAATCAGATGACAGGCACTTTCATCCCCAAGTGCATAAACACCTACGCCGACGATAGCACCCTACAACCCTCACTCCCGAATAATCGAATCAATGTTGCCTCCTCAATCACTCTCTGACCTAGACAAACTGAATAGATGGGGCTCTCAAAATTTAGATATGCTTTTCAGCAAACAAGACTCTATTTTTCTATTTAGGTCTCTTTGAAGTCTGTAGTGAGGTAAACAAAAAAAGCTGTCTTGCGAATTTGAAGCTTTTGGCAGGTTACCATGTAGTTCTTTTTTCGTCTCTTTTTGGGAGAGGGGTTTGTTGACTCTTCTTTCCATTTAGAGATAGGAAAAGCAAGGGTTGGTTTTTGAAATTCGGCAGTGAATAAGGAAATCTCTGCGTTGCTAAGGTAAATATTTTGTTTTATTTTTAAAATATTTTTTCTCTTTTTTTATATAATATGGTTAAAGGATAGTCAATTCAGGGTTGGGACTATGGTAGAAGTATAGGTTGTTAAAACCAGTGGTGGTTTTTTCTTATGAGAATGATTCAGATGGTTATATAGATTATAAGGATATAGGGAAGAATGGTAGTAATTTAAATACAGTATGAGTTCTACAAGTTCAGTTAATTCGAATGTATTCAATATATGGGTTGCATTCATTTGTAGGATCTGGCATTGATTTGCATGGAAGTCTGTCTATTTATTGTATTACTACGGGGTCTACAGTATTTCTGCCTCTCTGGTCAAATCGAGTATAAATTTTGTCAAGTCATAAAAGTCCTAGAGTTGTACAAAATTTTATTTAGTTCTCGCAAGCAGGGCATTAGCTGAGGTAGAGTGAGGTCATACCATCCTTGTTAGGGTTTTGACCAGGTTTCCTTGACAACTTATGGCGAATGCCGGGATGTGACAAAATGCGTCAGCTTGCTCCTGGTATCGGGTTTTTGCGCGGAATTTTAAGTTACTTTTTGTCTTTTGATGGAAATCTATGGGTCATGTTATTTGTTAATGAGCATACATTTCATTTTTTCTCTTTTCTTTTTTTTTTTTTTCACTTGTTTATTAATTCTGTTAAATTGTTTGTAATTCATTTGTGTTGTTGATGTTTGTTAAATACCGTTGTAGCTCCAGGTGTGGCTGATGTTTGGAGGGACCTAGCTACCGAGGACTTGTGCCTCTAAGCAGGTCAGAGGAATAAAGTTATTTATTATTTATTTGAGACTCAATGTTGTCTAATTTCTAGGCGCGAAAATAAAAATTTCCCTGATATTCACTTCGATTCGAGTCCCCTGAAAATGTGTGACAGCCTATCCATGCTGGGCGTCTCCGTCGCGTCTGACCTGTCTTGGAATGAACACATCTCCTCTGTGGCGAAATCTGCATGCAGGAAGATTGGCTACTTATTCAGGAGTCCAAGCGATTTTCAAGCCCCCATCTTCTCACCATCTACAAGTCTGTCTCGAATACGGCTCTCATCTATGGAGAGGAGCCTCTAGATATTCTCTTGCTACCCTGGATGCATTTCAGAAACGAGCCGTCAGGCTAATTGACGATTCTACCCTCACCGACACCCTCGACTCGCTAGCTCATCGAAGAAATGTCTCTGCCCTTTTCCTTTTCTATAGATACTATCACGGCAGGTGCTCTGATAAAATCAATAATTCCCCCAAAGCATGCTTTGTGCGTAGCACGAGTGGGATTTGACGTTTGATCGATAAGGTCGTTTATAGAGATTAGGAAGAGTGTGGGGGAGATTACAGAGCCTTGGGGAATACCAGCGTTTGTGGATTCAGATGATATTCCATCCACCACAACTTTTATACTACGGTTTGTCAGAAAGCTTTCTATCCATTGGTGAAGTGTTGGTGTGAATCCAAAGGCTGTCAGTTTGGCAAGAAGATTTTTGTGACAAACTTGGTCAAAAGCTTTTGAGATATCTAGGGCTACAGTGAGGGTTTCTTTTCCGTTCTTTAGAGTTTTGTTCCAGGTGTAGGTGACATAGGTTAAGATGTCGCCTGTGGAACGATTTTGTCTAAATCCATATTGCCTATCGTGAATTATTTTAATATTTTCTAAGTGACGCAGGACGTGTTGGTTTATAACCATTTCCATTATTTTGGAAAGAACAGAGGTGATCGCGATAGGTCTGTAATTAGAGATTTGTGAAGAGTCACCTTTTTTAGAATAGGTTGTGGACTCTGATATGATTATATATATATATATATATATATATATATATATATATTGAAATAATTTATTTGTTTGTTTTTGTATGAAATTATTTTATAAAACATTCTCAAAACGATTTTATTAGAAATCTATGAAAAAGGAAGAATTTCCCCGAAACGTTTTGAGATTGTTTTATAAAATAATTTGTATTCATTTTAAGATGTATATTTATATGAATAAGCAGTCAATGAAAAGATATAGAAAAAATCTAAAGTGACTTAAACCCATCACATGACTTTAACATCCCCCTGTCCCTATTCTATATCTATATAATTTTATTTCATTTACACAACAAATAGATACCTCCCCAAAAACCAAAAAACTCTCTCACTAGTAAAATTGTTTTTATTTTATTTTTTAAAATTTTCTAATCTTTACAGAACCGGTGGCAGATTATGTTCAGTTCACTGTGGACACTATCCTTAAGATTCATTCCTCTGAGACACAAGGAGATATTTTGGCCTTTTTAACAGGACAAGAGGAGGTCGATCGAGCTATTCGCTTACTTAAAGAGTATAAACCAAAAAAATCAGATGAATGTAAGTATGTAATATAATATTTTTATTTATCCTATATTTTAAAAATTTCGAAAATGAGTAATTGATAAATAGGTAGTTATTTATCTTTAAAATGTTATTTTTAATTTATCGTCTGAAATTAAATAACTTTTTTATTAGGCGAGTCGTTTAAAACATCTTCAAATAAAATTAGTTAAGAACTGTATCTGTGAAATTATATATATTATTACATTATTTTCATCCTTTTCCCAGCCTTTTGCAGAATTGATGTGGATTTCGCTTTATTGGATTCCTACACGTATTAGTCTCCAAAAAAGCTGTTGTATTAGTTAAATCTCGAGAATATTTAGTATAATAGTATAGGAAATTATTAAGATGAATTATTGGATGAATTTTAGTTTTGGCTCGAAGGGTTAGTTAGAAGGATGTTCGCCGGGCTTGGATGGGAGGAGATCTTCAGAGATTAAAATCTCTTTTAGCGGCTTGAAGCCAGAAAATGCTATTTTAAAATAAGAATTTGCACAAAGGCAGTAGAAATTTGCTTTAATAAAATAATGGCACAAAGCCCGCATTTATTTTCTTTTTCGTTACAATTTCTTGGCAAATTTTAAACACAACGTGTATAAAATTACTTCTTCGGTTCAGAGAGCCATGACATAGAGACAAGCTGTCTCTCTATTAAATCGTTCCCAGGCAATCACCCCTTTGACTGAGGTTCAGAAACTGATTTTCCGTCGAGAGGCTTGCTGCCTTTATAAGCCTGGCTCTTCTAATTAGCAATTAACTGATTGGTTAATTGGTCGCGGCTTGCGGGTGGCCTATGCGTAAATATTCGCGGCTCATGATTATAAAAGGGGCGTGTCTCCGCTGTCCACCTTTCAGTCGATCGAAAGATCCCGAACACCAAGCGCCTTTCTCAAGGTGAAAATGAATCTTTATTTTTAAAAAGCATTTTATATTGAAAGGAGTAGAGAATAAAATCCTCCAATAAAAACACTTTTGATTCTTTAATTAATGTACTCTCGATTCTTATGGGCTGCTTTGTAACAATTTTTGTTAAATCTTGAAATTTTTAAATAAAGCATGCTCATGAACTACATATTTACATTTTTAATGTCTTTTGGGCAGATTTATCTTGATTGAAACCCAAAATATTATTAGCTCTCAATTTCAATAAAATAAATAAAATATCTAAATATAAAATTTCATTAGTTTTTGAGCTAGAGCGTACACAAAATTAGTTATCCTAACATGCACATATTCTACTCACTAACAGACATTTTTAGGAAATAATTAATACCTCTAAAAATATTAATTTTTTCATGTTCATTATACAATGCTTTTTTCTAGACCGAAACTTCCTGAATCCGATCAAATTTTTTAATCAAAATACTCTTCTTATACTCTTTTTTTGAGATATTTCGAAATTACGAAGCAAAAAAAACACTTTACTGTACGGTAAAGTAAAAATTAACATTAATCTTTCTATTTCTTAACTTATTCATAATGTTTTGTGTGAACTTAATATTAAAACCATCTAACAATTATTTTTATTTATTTTTTTAGTTAGATTGCTTCCTCTACCAATGTATGGTTCTTTGCCTTATTCTGAACAGTTAAAAGTCTTTCGCTCAACTCCAAGAGGTTTGAGGAAGGTTGTTGTTGCAACTAATATTGCAGAAACATCTATTACTATTTCTGGAATCGTCTTTGGTAAGGATAAATTTATTAGAATTATCGAAAGATGTGAGTCGTTTGTTGAAAAGAGAGTTTCTATTTAAATCGTTTTTTTTTAATTTTTTTTTTACTTGATTCTCTCAAGAATGGACTGACTCTTACGTCATAGAAAGAAAGAGGATAAATATAATTATAGTAATTATAGAGGTGTTTACACGCTTCAATGGAATTGGACTCTCAAAAATTAAACTTGAATACTAGCCTAGTATTAGTTATAAACGAATTGACATTGGTACGATTTGTTTCTAATTTCACAGCTTAGAGGTTTCGGTAAACAGTTATTTCGGTGAAAATGAGACTTTAAAGGGGATTAGTGGTTTTATTTACAACAGCAATAAGATCAATAAGTGATTCAGATTTATTTAGCTCCACCCTTTCTCTTTTTCATAGGCACTTCCATGTTTAAAAATAAAAGAGTGTGTCTTCTGCTGGAAAAATAAATTTTAATTTATTTATAACGAGATTATAGTTTCGTGGGCTTTGCTCTCTTCATCAGTCTACTACAATTGATTCACAGGAATTAATGTATGAAAGTTAAATAAATTAAAATTTATTTTTCCAACAGAAGAAGACACACTCTTTTATTGACTCCTTCAATTCATAAAAATTCTGGTACCCTCGGCAAAAAGAAACTTTCAATTCACTTCCATGATGTATATTCTTCTTCTTGGAGTATTTGCATTAAAAAAGAGCTTTTTTTAACTCTAACGTGACTAGGAGTTATTCTCTATAAAATATTATTACTTCACATTACAAAGAATTTAAAGGCTAAACCAAACATCTTATTAGCTGTGTTTTATTTTATGTTAGAAGAAATAGCACTCTAGAAATTCTGCGTAATGTAAAGTTAATATTTTGGCAAAAAGTCACGTTAGAATTAAAAAACAAAACAAAAAAGACATTTTGTTTAAAAAATTCAAATACTAGCTTTCATTCATACATAATATTCAATGCGATCTTATAGTAAAAATTTCATTCAGTCGCTAGCAGAATTTTACATTATAATTTACTTATCACTTGAGAAAAATTTTATATCTGTGGTTACCATATATTTACTTGTGGAAATGATTTAGGCTGTAGCCAAGAATGTAAGTTTGGCCCTTAGGTTCGACTTTTGAGTGGACGATCTCTTCGGAAAAGAAACAAAATAAATCTAATAATCCGAAACATTAGCGAAAACAATTTTTTTCTTTTTTCACTTTTTAAAAAAATTTCTATTGATAGAGAGAGCATTTCCCCTGAAACTCCTAGTTCAAAAATAAACGTTCCATAAAGATTTGTATTTTTTTATTCAAATAAGATCTTTAGGTACTTACGTATTAACGCCACCGCAGCTACAAATAAAATTTTAAACTACAAATTTGAACTGAAATTGAGTTTATGGACCGTGATGTCTCAAATTGTCTCAAGTGAGGGCCAGTGGGCGTTGGCAATTTTCACTTTTAGAACTTTTCATAGGTTCGGTTCTATTCATCATCTCGGTTCATTTAGATAAAAAAATGGGTTCCCGATCAAACTTTGGAAGGTTCGGTTAAGCTATATTCAGTTCGGCTCTGTTCGGCTCTATATCTTCATTACGTTAGCTATAACCTAATCGCCTAAATGCCAGCCCGAAATGAAGATATACGAGCCGAACCGAGCCGAACTGAATATAGCTTAACCGAACCGGCAACGACTTTTACATATTCGAATTTTTTTGGCTATTTACTTATTATTTTTTAATTAATATTCATTTTCTAAAAGAATCCGTCGTCAGTAGCGGCGCTTAAAAACCGCCAAATCTGTAGCTGCGGTGGCGTTAATACGTAAGTACCGATCTTTTATTGAACATTCAATTTCTATTTAATTTAAGTAAAAGATATGTATCTTTCTTTAATTTATACCTCATTTATAGATATTAAAATAGAATAAATAAATATATATTTTCTCTTTTTTTAGTCATTGATTGTGGATTTGTAAAATTACGCTGGTTCAAAGCGGAGGCCCACACCGATGCCCTCGTCGTCGTCCCTGTGAGTCAAGCGTCAGCCGACCAGAGAGCAGGCAGAGCTGGCAGAATGAAGCCTGGAAAAGCCTATAGGTTCCATTCTTTCTCTTCTTTCCCTTGTCTAATTACTTTTCAATAGAAATAATAATCCACTAGGATGTTATACAATCAAACGATAATTCTTTTCAAAGAAAACTGAGATCTAACTTTTTTCCCTTAGAACACACATACACTCACAAAATAATGTTTATTTTATTTTTATTTTTTTATTTATTATTTAAAAATTTAATCGACAAGATGTATCGAGGTTTTGGTCGAAACTCCCTTATACTATTTCTTGACCAATCTTTTAAGTTGAATTTACTATTAGGCTATAAAGATTGAAAACTAAAGTACATGCTCGATTAGAGGCCACTCAAAGAAAGAATAATAATAAAGAAATAATTTCTGTCTACATACATAAAATTGATTGCATGAGCAACTTTAAGAAAACTTTCATTAAGACAATAAATAGATTTCTAAAAAAATTACTCGATTGTTATATTATAATGAATAAGAGTTGTTAGGCATAATTTTTATTATTGAGAACCAATGTTCTATTGTATGAATTCCCTATGTTTCTTCAGTCTCTCTAATTGAAGAGCTCAGTGGATGAACATGTTATGTTAAATTTTTTAAAAATGGAGATATTTACATGGAAGAACATGTTAGGCATTCCTTTGTGCAAATGTTGTTCTTTCTTTGCCTTTGATAAACCTTCAACTGAGGCTGCTTTGAGAAGCTGAAAATGTTATGTAGGTACTTGGTTATAGAGACCGGATTTTTATGCAGTAAAATCCCTAAAATATGAATTAAAGAAAAAAAACCTAAAAGTATGCAACAAAAAATGGTAAAGTATGCAATGTAATAGCTCAAATATGCAATTATTTTGATGTAATGTAATGTTTATTAGGAAAAAAGAAAAATTAAAAAATAATTATTTTTCAAAATTATAATTATTTAATAAATAATGAGTTGTTAAGGAAAGGAAAAAAAAGTAAAACAAAATTTGTGTTTATGAAACAAGTATACTTAATTATTAATTACATAAAAAAATAGGTAAGTACTTAAATATTTTTCTATTTCATTTTTTAATTAAAAATGTTTTTACATAAAGAAAACAAAAATGAGAAATAAAAACATTTCTAGGTTTTTGAAATACACTAGGAACAAAAATAGAAAAACAATATAAAATAAAGAAACTCTCCAGGATTTATTCTTAAATGAAAATTTATTTTAATTATAATAAAATAAAAAGTAAACATAATTTTTCTTAATTTAAAAAAATAAAAATGGGTTTAATTGCGTCTAAATGAACTAATTCTGAAAGGTACTAAACTGCTTAAAAAAACAGACAATCTAAAATATATGCAATTGCATAAAAATCGGGTCTCTAGTTACAACATATAACAGATAGACTTTAAGTCGATTTTCAAAAATGTTATTTATTTGAAACTTAACATGTTCATCCAGTAAGCTTTTCAATTAAGAATAGAATTGTAAATGTAATGAAGAAAAAGTAGAATTGATACCGATAGTGGAATTCGGAAGAGAGGAAAAACATATAAATTACAATTTTTAACCCTGAAGATTTTTAATTGATTTGTTTGTTTTTTTTATTTCAGACTTTACCCCGAACCAGAATATCTGAATTTGGAGGCAGCTACACCTCCAGAAATGCAGCGAACTGAACTCGCAATGGCTGTCCTTCAATTGAAAGCTCTCGGTATCGATAACGTCCTTCGGTTTTCGTTCCCATCCCCACCTCCGGCTAAGAATCTCCTCTCAGCTGTTGAATTGCTTTACGCCCTGGGCGCTATCGACGCCAATGGGAATTTAACTAAACCTCTTGGAGAAACGATGGCCGAGTTTCCAATCGCGCCGATATTCAGTAAAGTGCTCATTGTTTCAGGTAATGAAAATTCACAAATAGTTTAATTTTTTTGATGAAGCTTCAATGGTTAGACTCATGAGTCAGAAAAAATTTTCGGGTTGGAACTCTCAGGTGAAATCAAAAATTAATTAAAATTTTCTTCTCTTTTCCAATACGTTTCAGAAGCTAATTGAAGTGATAATTTTTATAATTAACTTAATCAAATCAATTTTCTGTTAAAATCAGTGTCGTTATTTTGAGTACCTACTTATACGTTTTCTCAGGGCTGCGCCAAGCTATTCGGCCGCCCGCGTGCAAACTTTAATTTTACAACGTCTTTTAAAATTGTAACTAAAATTTAACATTAAAAGCATCATCCCTTACCACTTCTAGCTAAAAATTGATTCATAGGTAGGTACACATAATAAATAAAATTGCAATGAAATAAATACTAATAATTATATTTAATTTTGATATTAAACACGTGTAATATACACGGGGTGTAGAGGCTACACTGTGGGGTAGCACCTTTTGCCGTTGACGACCACATCGAGTGTCATCGACAGGAGATGGTTAACGGTAATTGGTCCTCACAGGGTACCCAACTCTCACTATTGGCTCCCCGTGCCACACCCCGGGCAACTGCATTGGTCTGCAGGCTAAACATAGTGAGGGTAGCCAGATATGGCGAAATCGCAGCGTCTGTTTCCCATGTTAGGGGCGGCTGCAAACAGCGTCTGTTTCCTATGTTAGGGGCGGCTGATCTCAAACCGAGGAAGGCAATGGGAAACCACCTTGGTCAATTTCTCCCAAGAACGACTTATGACTCCTGTTACGGTTAAATGTTCCGAATTAAGACCTCCGATCGGATCTCCGGGGAGGTCAACTGTGATGAGAGAGATAAGAAACCTAGTTAGAATTGGCGCATGGAACGTGAGAGGGCTTCTGCAGCCGGGGAAGTTCCGGATAGTCGAGATGGAGATGGAGCGTGTCGGCATCTCTCTTATGGGGTTGTCTGAAACCCATTGGAAAGGAAGCGGGCATTTCAAGGACTCGAGTGGATGCATGGTTTTTTCTCTGGGGAGGAAACCCTGTCGAGGAATGGCGTCGCTGTTGTGGTGACTCCGGCTCTATCTAAAAGCGTGATATCATATAGATCTATAAACAGCCGTATTATTGTGTTGAAGATGAATACCACTCCTTTTATTTTAAATATCATACAAATTTACGCTCCCACTGCTGATGCTGAAGATGAGGTAATTGATGAATTCTACAATGAGCTAGAGTCTGTGATTCAGAGTATACCGGACCGGGAAATTATAACAATAACGGGTGATTTTAACGCGAAAGTAGGTACAACTACGGAAGATATTCATATAAGGAGTGTTGTAGGAAAATACGGTCTTGGAGAAAGAAATCAACGAGGATCAAGACTCATCCAATTCTGTTTAGATAATTACTTTACGATAACAAATACAACATTCCAACATCACAAACGTCGCCTGTATACCTGGACGTCCCCTAATGGATTACATCGAAACCAGATAGATTACATTCTCATGAGAACGAGATGGAGGTCTTCAATACGGAATGTGAAGACGCTCCCGGGAGCGGTTTGTGGATCCGATCATCAATTACTTGTAGCCGAATTCTGTCTGAAACTAAAAAAATGTAACATCCAGAATGTCTATCCGAAACTTAAGATCTCAGATTCTACAGAATTTCTAAAGAAAATAACTGGTAACAACCCCAAGTACAACTACAACCTTTCATCTTCTGCTAATGAGATTTGGACATCTACAAAAGAACTTATTAAAAGTGCAGTAGGTGCAACCTCAAAAGAAGTAAAAAGAAATTCGTGGATTACGGATGGAACAATGCTATTGATTGAAGAAAGGCGCGTCCTAAAAACTAAGGGAAATAACAATGAATTGATGATCAAACAACTGAACAAGAATATCCAAGCGGCATGTCGGAGGGACAAAAATAACTATTATAAAGAATTGTGCTCGAATGCCCAAAAGCATGCTGAGCATAATAATTCTAAAGATCTCTTTAAGACAATAAAATTAATCACTCGTGAGTTTAGTCCTGGGTCTTGGGCGCTCCAATTCGGTGGAAAATCTAGTAATTCAATTGGAGAAACATGCAAAATATGGAGGGACTATTGTGAATTATTATATCAGGGGGATCCACCATCTACAACAATACAATCTTTTGAAAATGAGCCTGGTATTTTAGAGTCTGAAGTATCTCATGCCATAAATTCACTGAAGAACGGCAAATCTCCCGGATCAGATCAAATTACAGCAGAGATCTTGAAAGGTATGGGAGACATAGGAACAGCAAGAATTAGAGATATTTGTAATAGGGTATGGGATACTGGAAAATGGCCTGATGACTGGGTCCGCTCAATTTTTGTCCCATTTCATAAAAAAGGTCCCAAAAACATATGTGACAATTATAGACTAATCGCTTTAATACCTCATGCTAGTAAAGTGTTGCTTTCCATCATTCACGAAAGATTAAAGCATTATATCGTCTGGCAGATTCCACCTAATCAGACTGGTTTTGTAAAAGGAAAAGGAACCCGAGAACAAATTCTAAACATAAGACTCATAATTGAAAAAGCCAGAGAATACTATCACCCAGTTTATTTTTGCTTTGTAGACTACTGCAAAGCATTTGATAGCTTACAATGGCCAAAGCTCTGGAAGATTCTGGAAAGTATGGGCGTTCCCATACATCTAATAACATTAATAAAGAGTCTATATGAAAACAACTCCGGGGTGGTTAGGGTTGAGAACAGTCTGTCGAATGAGTTTGCTGTGGGCAAGGGGTGCGTCAGGGGTGTATTTTGTCGCCGATTCTGTTCAACATATATGGGGAATATGTCATGCGAAGGGTCCTGGAGGGCTGGGATGGTGGCGTCTCTGTGGGAGGGATAAAAATAACTGATTTAAGATATGCGGATGATACGGCCCTACTCGCCAACTCGGAAGAAGAACTAGTTCAGCTACTTGGCAAACTTGGAAGAGTAAGCGAAGAGTTTGGACTGAAGATCAACCAAAGTAAAACCAAAATCATGATTGTCGACCGTGCTAATGACAATATGCCTAGCATCAGGAAAATCGGGGATTACAATGTGGTTGACCATTTCATATATCTCGGGTCCATGATAACCAACAAAGGCGGCTGTGATGCTGAGATAAACAGGCGCATACAGATGGGGAGATCAGTAATGACGAAGCTAAAAAAAATATGGCAAGATAACAGCTTAACCACTAATACAAAAAAAATTTAGTCGAATCGCTGGTTTTCCCTGTCATGCTATACGCATCAGAAACATGGACAGTGAAGCAGGTCAACCGCAGAAAAATAGATGCCTTCGAGCTATGGTGTTGGAGGAGGATGCTACGAGTCCCCTGGACAGCGCGACGAACAAATATCTCGATTCTTGGTGAAGTCAGGGCTGATCAGCGGCTGTCGAGTATCGTGCTCACAAGGGTCATGAGATATTTTGGACATCTTACCCGTGCCAATGATGGATTTGAACGAATCGTGATCCAAGGAAAAGTGGAGGGTTCACGAAGACGAGGCAGGTCACCGGCCAGATGGACCGATCAGATAGGTGTAGGTGTTGGCGCTGGTCTCCGGAAGGCTACTGTGGAGGCTCGCGATCGCTCTAGATGGAGAAGGGTGCTCCACAAAATAAAAATTGTGGGAGCATGGAGTTAATTAAGTCCACGCAACTTCTGATAAGAAGAAGGCGACTACGAAGAAGAAGAATATACATAACTTTTAAACTAAACATACAATATAAAGCAGTGAACAGTCAGACTCAGTGATGTATCACCAAAGTAGAAATTCCGTCAAACATTCGTCACTTTAAAGGATAAACTTTTACGAACGATCCCGCTCGACAGTGAGATCGTTTGTGAAAGTTAATTCTATAAGTGGCGAATGTTTGACGAAATTTCACTTGGTAATAGATAAAAATTAAAAATGTTAAATAAAAATCAAAGAGAGTACTAAAACAATAAAAATTTTGAACAAAGAAAACATTTTTTTCTTACCTTTTTTCGGCAAAATCTTTAATTAACTCGTCGAAGGGAATAGAATCCATAATGTTACTTGCTAAATGGCTGTCTTTCTTGTGCCATAGTCGATCTTAAAAACGTTAGAGAGACGGTTAGTCAAGTGTCTGTCTAGTTGTTTTGCCCACCTTTGACTTGGCCGCTGTGTGTTTTGTACACATTCGCCCTATAGTCGGGGCGGCCCTGCGTTTTCTGTTTGGTTAACTCTAGTGAGTAGTATAGAGGGGTTACCAATGATCTTGGCATTTACAAAGTAGCGGTACCCAAATTTATATTATCACCGAAGTTAAGCCATATATTAAGCTGTTTGTTCTGAAATGAACACTTTTCTCAGACACAATAAGGTGATGGCATATTTTCAGTCCTTCCAATCTCATTTGTGTTGCGTGCATCCTCATTCCAGTGGAATTGATGGCAAAGGTTTAAAAGGAGTTGCAGTTATATCTTGTCTAGAAACCCAACAACTATATATATATGGCATTGTCGGTAAAGGCTGGTTAATATATACGCTATTGATATAATCGCCTTATCCTTAATTAGGTTTCTAAGCAACCAGTAATTAGTCCGGATAAAGTGTAATAATTATTCATCCATAGAAAACCCTAAAAATCAAATTCGAAATTTAACAAGAGTTTTTGCATTAACAGTTGCAATAGCAACATCGATTTAACACATTGAGATTTGAATTGACTAGATCACTTTAAGATGACTTCAATAGAAACTTCGTGAAAAACATGATCGTGATTTCCTAATACTAACACATAAATTAAATTAAAAGTTTTTTCTTGCCAAAATAGTTGTTCTCTGCTTGAAACAAATAAATATAGACATACACATATATCAATAAATATACATCTTTATAATTTTATTGTATATGTATTTGTATTTATTTTTATATAATTGCGAGCTGAACTTAAAAGATAGGAAGATGCAGTGCCGGATAGGGTTCTTCGGGCCCCGGGCAATATATATATTCCCCCCCCCCTAAACAAAATTTTGTACACACTTTTTTACTAAATTATATTTTGTACATTTACAGATAATTTATTATTTTTTGTTAGATTAGTATTGAAACATTGAATATATTGCAAAATTTTTGTCAAAGGAAGGGCAAATTGGGAAAAAATAATAAGAAATTTGGTATTGGTAAATAAATGAAACACAGTTCTAACACTTAAATCTACAAATAGTAACAATAATAATATTAAAAAAATAAACTTTACTATAGAAAAAATAAGAAAATAGATAAATAATATATAAAATTATCAACATATTAATTTTAATCAAAACGAGGTGAAATATGTTTTTTTTCTTAACTTATATTTTTTTATCTCCGGCCCCTTGTTTTTCCGGGCCCCGGGCGAGCACCCGCTGCGCCCGTACTATAATCCGGCAGTGGGAAGTCAGGATTTCTGTCAGAAATAGCTCCTTAATTAAAAGATGATCTAATAAAGTATAGAAAGCTCGGAAATAAACACTTAAGGTGCTATTTTTGAGCGAAAACCTGATAGTTACTCAACATCTTTATTTAAATTGGTGTATGTTTATATGTGAATAAATTAAATACAATTCTTTATAAAAACGTTTTGAATTTTTATTAAACATTTTTTGATTAGTTTTACAAAGAATTGAATTTATTTTACTTAATAAAACAATCAAGAAATTATTTTCAAATATATGTGAATATATTAATTTGCATCTAGTATAATATCCCCATAGATGGTTCAACAAAAAATATTCTTCGAATTCTTAAAATTTTTATTAAATCTAATATTTATTTTTTTCTTTTAAAGGTGAGATGGGCTGCTCAGAAGAGTTACTCTCTATTATGGCAATGCTTCAAGTGCAGAATATTTTCCAAAAACCTTCAAGTGGATCAGCCGCAATCAAAGCTCGAATAGCGAAACGCAAATTTGAGGTATCCGAAGGGGATCTACTCACTCTCCTCAACGCTTACGTTGCCTTCCATAACAATGACATGTCCAAGCCATGGTGTCAACAACATTTTTTAAATTATAAAGGTTTAATGCGAGCCCACGAAATCAGAGAACAGATGACGAGGTTGTTGAGGAAATTTAATGTCCCATTAGAATCAAGTCGAGGTATTATTTCATTATTTTTACGAATTAAGTACATATAAACATTTCAGTTAAAATTAATAAAAGATAAAATATATCTGTTTTATATACGTATACTGTGTGCATAAAATGTTCTGAGAATATTTAAAAATATTTCAGCAGCCTAGATCTATCTAACTGCCTGAAAATTTACAAATCATCATAAATAGCTGATTACTAACTTTTATTAATTAGATTAGTATATATGAGCCGTTTATTTTGAAAGTGGCGTAAGTCCATTTATGTTCGAATCGAGATATTCAAGGGTTTCCGTTGGATTAAATTTAAAAATATGGTTAACAGATAGTAGAATAATGTTTTTGGGTTTTTAAGAGTGTCAAATTTATCATCCCAATTAGCATAATTAAGATTATTTAAGAAATAATGTTTTTGATGGCTATTGATGGACTTAAGCCACTTTCAATATCAATGAAATTGCGTTTTCAATTCTTAAAAAAACACAAGCCCATAGGAAAAGTAAATTTCCCTTGAAATAAAAATAAATGTATACACTTTTATGTTATAAAATCAAAAAAATATTCAACTTTTATTCTTTGTTAAATAATTTTGATATTAAAATTAATATTGATTCATTAATTATTATTCAGTCTTCTCCAGTTTGTGTATGCGGGAGGTATATAATGTAACAATTATATAAGAAAACAATTTGAGAAAACTGTAGAAACAATTAAAAATACTCAGCAAGTGAAACAACACTGTTCATGACTCTGGTTTTTCAACTCAGACTGCACGAACACAATGCGCTTCCGAAAAAATATAAATTGTATTTTCTTTGTAATTAAAGATAGGACGTTGATTAAGGTCTGTCACAAGAAAGTCTTACGCTTATTAAGTTTCAAACAAAAGGAGGCTGTAAGTAAAAATCCTTTGACGCACTCACCTATGTTTATTTTATGTTCTTGATAAATATATTTAACTATAAATAGTAAAAATTAGGTTTTTATAAATAATTTTTAAAATCCATTAGTACGTAATATATTCTCGATAGAAATGTAAACCAATAATTTAATTGAGGATTCATAGGAATGTGGACTTAATAATTTTTTTTTCAAAAACAGAAATTAATCGAGATGAACATTTCGTTGGTGTATTTTTGGTTGAGTTTGCTCCAAGGGCAAGAATTTACATTTTTTCACCCTCCCCCCTTTTTGGGTGGTTTTTGGGGGAAATTTTTTTAAACAAAAGTTGTCATAAATTACATCCCCTACAACTTTGTTTATCATAAAATTTGCCGTAGGGCTAATAGTTTAGGAGTTATTTGATAATTTTCATTCGTGCGCTTCCCCCAAACCCCCTTCTAGGGTCAAAATATCAAAACGTTATTTAGCTAAAAACGTAAGTTAGAAGACATCTGATGTAAATATGAAATTTCATAATAATCCCTTCAGCCGTTTTTACGTGAATGGTGAGCAACTTTTCGGAAACCACTGAACCAGACATACAGACAGACAGGAATTTTGTTGAGGGTGTTTTCGTTCATAACTTTACTTTAAACGTATGCAACCAAAATATGGTGTGATTTGGAGCAATGTACAGACAAAACCTTAATTTTATATATTATATAGATTCATTCGAACTACTCTTTAACTATGAATGCCCGGAGACCGAGAGCCTCAACCACAAGTCGTTAGCTTCTTCCTCATAGAAATGTTCAGTATTATTTCCACGAAGTTACTTTCATTTACCACCTCAGAGACACGAAATCAATGAAGAGATTGATGTTACGTTCAGCTTGATTAATTTTTGTTTTTACAAAAATATTTTGTTAAGGGAGAATGGTGTAGGTTCTTGATGAATTATTTTGTCCACATCGTCAATTAAATTTATAAATCATGGACACGAATCATCCTATATGTATACTAATAATGTTAGTATATTTTTCATACGTACATTTAATGTAGAATGTTTTTATTCCTCATTTTAGGTAATCTGGAGCCCATTTTACGTTGTCTGACTGCTGGTTTCTTTCCAAACGCTGCTTATCTCCATCATTCTGGCGTTTATAAAACCGTCCGCGGTGATGAAGCGCTTTACATTCATCCGAATTCCGTCTTTTACACGCTTCAACAACCTCAATGGTAAGAAACCTTCTAATAGCAGCCATCAAACGGCTATTAGTTTAGTAAGAGCAAAAGATATTTGAAATAATGTTATTCTTCCTTTAACCTTGGAAATAAAAAAAGAAATTATCAGTAATTTTAGAAAATGAATGAATTATTATTATTAATATTGATATCTAAATTAATAGGTAAAAATGTGATGACAACTTACATTATCCTTTCATTCATATTTCATTTTATTCATAAAAAACTTTAAATAAATATTTCATGCAAATATAAATATGTATATATTTATAGTTGCATGAAGTGAGATTATACACTAATATTATTCAATTTAGACTAATTTTTATTAATTATATTATTTGATATAAAATTTATTAAAAATTATGACGATAGAATATTAATAATTAAGGAAAATATAGTAATCTTTCTGTTTACTGTATATTTATGTAAAATATTCCAAATTTATGAAAATAAAAAAATCCTAATTGGTGATAAATATATAAATAAATTGGAAGATAAATTAAATTTTTATAAGACTTGGTACTATGTCTGCAAAAGTTTTTGTGATTTCTGTAATGTTTTCTTAAAGCGTTTTTCATATTAGTTTTTCTCCCCCTAAAGCCTTGGTTATCAAACCGTGCTCAGCATAAGATAGAGTTCATAAAGAGAAATCAGTGAGGTTTTCCTCATTCAAAATTATTCGAAAGGTGTTGAAATACAAATTAATTTACAAATATAAATAATATATTTTTTTTTTTTATTTATTTAATGTCACCGGGAACAAAGCCCATTTAAACAGCACATCAGTAAAGTGTTAGTAGGGTTAATGAGAGAGTCGAGTTTTAGCCGTTTGAAATTTTTATATGGTAGCCAGGCTCGAACCCGGGTCTCCCGCTTGAACATCGTCATCAACGATACTGAAGCGTACGCTGAGTCCAGCTCGGACATCCCGACTTACATAAATAATATATATATATATATATATATATATATATATATATATACTAAAATTGAGATAATTGCTTTTTAATTTAAGAAAAAAAACAATAATATTTCTTAATTTGTTTTCATGTTTTTTTTTCAGGGTCCTCTTTGCAGATGTCGTTCAAACCGATAAGATGTATATGCGCGATTTGACTCTTGTTTATCCAGAGTGGCTTGAAGAGATGGCACCTCATTTTTATCACCGGGTTACGGAAAAACGTTGAATCAGAAAAACAATGTGGCAATTTGTAATTTGTAAAAAAATTTTAAAATAAAGATATTATTCTATTCTTAAATTAATCCTGTCCCATTTTAAATTTCTGAATTTCATTTTTACAAAGTCTTTTAATTATAATAAGTTTTTCTGAAAAATATTTTCCTCAAATCACTTACCTAAAGAAGATTAAAAGCTAAATTCAGATAAATCAATGTCTATTTATAAGTGTTAAATCTATGAAACGAAATAAAGAATGATATGTTTTTATTTTGAAATAAATTACTGATTCTTTATTGCATTTAATGAACATTATTTTTTACAAAGAATCATAAAACGTTTATTAAATATATCAAACGTTTCGGGAGAAATTCTTCCTTTATCAATCAAAAATTTGAAAAATGTAGTTGATTTAAAGAGAATTAATTTATGAGAAAGAGATATTTTTTGTATAAACCTCTTTGAGTTTTATTTCATTCATTGTGAAACTACAATCCCTTTACTTTATTAATTAGAAAGAGATATATCTGAAACCCATATGTCCAAAATGTTGCCTTTCAAATATTCATAAAGAGGATGTGCCATCAAGAGCTATAATTTATTTCTTCACTCATCAGGTAGGAAACTATCCATTTTCTATTTAGACATCTTAAATAAATTAATTGACAACGATTCTTTTCAGTTTTCAATGATGTTTCAAGTGTTATTTTACCCAAAGATCATATTTTAGTTTCATTTGATGTAGGTTTACTTTTCACGAATGTCCCAATTGATCTATTTTAGTGCAGCGCTTCTCAAACTAAGGTTGGAGAGGCCAATTATGTGGATGGCGGGAAGTTCAGCCAGTTCAATAAAATGAAATTTGTGAGCTGTAAAATTTAAAAAAAATAACATTAAGTTTTGGTAACTATAGGGGTAAAATATGTACAATTTAGCTATAATTAATGATATTTTAATGATTTAAAATACACCAAATAAATTGGTGTTATTCCTTGATCCAATACAACTGTAAAAACTCAGGATCGTTGAAATAGCAGAATACGTGAAAGAAGCAATGATTGTAATGCTTAAGTAAAGCGATTCTTTTGCACTACAGCTTAAGGAATAGGTACCTTATGTTTGCCTGACCAATTTACTGGTTTTTTATGTTTTTTCTATAGTGCAGCGGAAATTTTTTTTCGCACTTTTGAGCTAAAAAGTTTTAAACTAGAAACCCAAGATATTGATTTTAGAAATACAAACATTTTGACGCCAAAATGAACTTTCTCCTCTTTTTCGTTTTTGAGTTATTAGGAGTAATAGAATTAGTTTTATTTTGAAAGAATGTGTACATATTGTTTCATTTAGTTAATAAAAAAATGAATTTTGAAATTCTTCTGAAAAATTATTTATCGAAGTTCAAGGAAATTGATATGAAATAAATAAATATTTTCCATTCCGTTCCTTTGAATAAAGGCTCAGTTGAAGCCAGGCAGACAGAGCTAGAGGGGCTTATTGCCAGCATGCCAGCCAAAGGTAAGACAAACGTCGTATGGGTACTTTCTAGTTTCCTAAAACATACTTTCTCTTCTCCTAACTGCTTATTTAATTAATTCATTACATATTATAATTATCATTATACAGGGTGGTCAAAATTTCATTTGCTATAAAAATATGAATATACAGGGTGGTCCAAACTTCATTTGCTATATAAATATGAATATACAGAGTGGTCAAAATTTCATTAACTATAAAAATATGAATATACAGGGTGGTATAAACTTAATTTACAATAAAAATAAGAATATATAGGGTGATCAAAAATTCATTTATTATAAAAATATGGATATATAGTATACAGAGTGATCCAAACCTCATTTACTATAAAAATATGAATATACAGGGTGTTCAAAAATCCATTTACTACAAAAAAGCGAATATACAAAGTGGTCCATTCTTCATCTATATACCAATTTACTATAAAAATATACGGTGAAACAGGGCCGGCGCAAGTCAGGTTCAGCGCGTTCGCCGGAACCCGGCCTCGTATTTTGTACTGATCAAGCAGATGACATCCTCTTTATTTCTCTTTATGAATAAATTTGTGTTTATCAAATGAATTTATTTCATCTGTTCATTTTATAATTATATCTTATTTTACTGTTCAAACAAATATAAAAAATATTAAAAATAACCAAGAAAAATATTATAGTCATGCAAAAAATTGTATATAGTATTTTCGCGAAATCTTTTCAGTTATAAAACTAAACTTTAATAGTGTTATGTGAAAATACATAGATTCGAATCAAGTTTTATTAGATAAAATTATTTAAGATTGGCAATTTATACTCACAAGAAACGTTTTCAGATATAAAGCTAAAATTTGGCGCATTAAAATGCAAAAATACATAGTTGTGTACCAAGTTTCAGCTTATTAAATAAAACTATTCTATATTGACAATTCATATTCTCGGGAAAGATTTTTCAGATATATAGCTAAAATTTGATGCATTGTAACATAACAATTTTCAGCTCATTAACTAAAACCTTTCAAGATTGGCATTTTATACTCTCAGGAAACGTTTTCATGTAATAAACTAAAATTTAGTACATTGTAACATAGTTGCGTACCAATTTTCAGCTCATTAACTAAAACCATTCAAGATTGGTATTTTGTATTTTCAGGAAACGTTCTTAGGTATATGATAAAAATTTGTTGCATTGTAATGTGAAACTACTTATTTGCGTACCAATTTTAAGCTCATTAGGTATAACTAAAACCATTTATACCAAATGAAAAAAATTTGTATCTTTATAGGTATCAATAATTTTTTTTTTACTAAAATGATATCAGAGAAAATGACTAAATTCGAAATATTCGAGAAAACATTTTTTTGCAAACTAATCCGTCAACACGTCTCATCTTGTCCATGCCAGTCTTGATTCTTTTGAAATAGATTCATTTTCATTATTTGATATCTATTAAATATTTTTAATTGGAAATAAGCAAAACGGGCAATTCTAGAGCAATTGACTACTGATAGTATCTAATGGTTGAGACCTTGACCAAATTGACTACTTATTTATTTATATTAATAAAAAACAAAAATATCCTTCGATAGCTTCTTTTAATTGTTTCTCGTGTTTACAGTTTATTTGCTAATAAAGTTAGAAGAGAGGGAAAGCATTATATCGCCCTCTTTTCCCACTATGATTGGGATTTTATATTTGAATATAAGGCTGAAATTTTGAAGGCAATCTCGATTTAAGCTCCCCTCGGACAAATTTTTTAACAACATTGAAAAATCAAATTTAATTTTTATGGAAAATTTATTATTTTTATCTATATATTTTATATATAGATAAAAAATTATAGCTTCACTGATAAATTTAGAAAAGTCAAATTTTCCATCTCAGAATTTTTTTTTAATATCTCATCAAATTAACTACAGAAATTAATAAAACATCAATACAAATCAAATACAAGAAATTAACAATTAACAAACAGAAAAAAAAGTAGAAATATATGCTCATGAACAAATAACATGATCATAGATTTCCATCAAAAGATAAAACATAATTTAAATAATTCCGCGCAAAAACCCGATACCAGGAGCAAACGACGCATTAGCCATCCCGACCTTTTCCATAAGTTGTTAAGGAAACCTGGTCAAAACCTTAACAAGGATGGTATGACCTCTCTCTACCTCAGGTAATCTCTGCTTGTAAGAACTAAATAAAAAATTTCACAACTCGAGGACATTAGGACAAAATTTATAATTGATTTAATCATAGGATGCAGAGGACTATAATCCCAAGTAGTAACAGACAGACTGTTCCACAAATCAATGCCAGATCCTACAAAGGAATGTAAACCGATATTTTTCAAGAATTTTGGCTTTCCTCCCAACTCCTAAAACCCTTATACGCTTTGAAAATCACTTTCAATTTAGCCCATTTCCTTCTCTCCTAAGCTAGACCATCCTAATTCATTAATCATTGAAGTGACTCTATTAAACCTATCAAATTTACCAAAAACAAATCTAGACGTCCTCCTTTGCACCATATCAATTTTTCTCTCTAATCGTTCCAAACTATCGAACAATACTCTAAATTAGGTCTCACATAAGTTAAATAAACTTTTGACTTAACTTCTCTAGATGTTCCCTTCAAAATTCTACCAAACATCCCCATTTCCTATAAGCTTTATTGACTATATAACTAACTAGCTGCAAGGCACGCCCCCTGGACCCCCCGAAACCCACCCAGCACCCCCACTCCAGCCCCATGCCCACCCCCCACCCCCACCCTACCACCCCAACACTCTATTCCGCACACTAACCCACTAACCACCCTCACCCCCACCCCCGAAACCCCCGCACCATGCACCCGTTCACAACCCCCGCCCCCACACCACAACCCACACCCCATCCACCCCGGACCCCACCCCGTGCCCTCCAACCCTGCGCACCCACACCCCCGACTAGCCCCCTGGACCCCACCCCGCTATGCCCCCTGGACTACACCCCCACCCTACTCCGCCTCACTCCTCACCCCACCCCCATTCCACACCCGCACCCATCCTCAGCACCCAGTTTTTGCATTTCTAGCCTTCTAGTGACCCACAGATTATGTATACAAGATTTGGTCGATTTTGGCCCAAAAAAAAGAATTTTCATTTTTTGACCCCCACCCCCCATTTTGGGTGGTTAGTTTTTGCATTTCTAGCTCTCTAGAGGCCCAGAGATTATGTATACAAAATTTGGTTGAGTTAGCTCCATGGGCAAGAATTTACATTTTTTCACCCCCCTCCTTTTCGGGAAAATTTTTTTAAACAAAAGTTGTCAGAAATCATATTACCTACAACTTTGTTTATTATAAAATTTGCCGTAGGGTTAATAGTTTAGGAGTTATTTGATAATTTTCATTCGTGAGCCTCCCCAAACCCCTTCTGTGGTCAAAATATCTAAACGTTATATAGCTAAAAACGTAAGTTAGAAGACATCTGATGTAAATATGAAATTTCATAATAATCCCTTCACGTGAATCGTGAGCAACTTTTCGGAAACCACTGAAACAGACAGACATACATACAGACAGACAGGAATTTTGTTGAGAGTGTTTTCGTTCATAACTTTGCTTGAAACGTGTGCATCCGAGATTTGGACCAATGTACAGACAAAACCTTAATTTTATATATATAGAAAATGCATATCCCACTTTAAATTTGCCTGAATATGTATGCCTAAATATTTATAAAATTTAGATTCATTGATAATTTCATTATTATAATAATTTTGAGGACTATCCAAATTTCTACAACTAAATCTAACTAAATTTGACTTGGAATGGTTTAGTTCAATTGAATTGGATCTACATCATCCTTCAATTTCATCCAGATCATTCTGTAAAGTAAGCCTATCACAATCATTATCAATTACTCTATATACGACACAATCATCCACGAAAAGCCGAATAGATGATTGCACGACAGAAGGCAAATCATTTACATAAATAAGAAAAAGAAGAGGACCCATAACACTACCTTGAATCACCCCAGACTAACGCTCTAACACGCCAGTTCCAGAATACGTGTATAGCACAAGAAGTAAATTCCAATAATAAACACAAAGTTTACCAGCTTAGAAATTCAATCAAATGTATTTACCAAACATAAACGGCAATTTCCGTATATAATTACAATTTTTTATTTAATTAAATACAATAACCAGTAATTTGGTATCAACATAAATAAATATCCATTATACTTAGTTTAAATACATATAAACAAAAGGTATAATTATTATCCAAGTAACCATTATTAATATTTACTTAAATTGCAGCGATTTTCTCATAACTTTATATAAAAGGACATTTTTTGCTTAAGAGTTCATTAGTGAGAAATTTCCATTCGAGATGGCTTATAAGTTGATTTTAGCTTTGGGTTTAGTTTTATTAGCCGCTGCTATCAAGGTAAGCATAAATATAATTAATTTCCTTTATATTTATTATTTTTTATTTTAAATAAGAAAAAGTCAGAAATATTGGAATCTGTGGGGTATTCAGAATTTTTTTAGGGCAGAGGGTAACGGCTGACTTCTAATTTAATACATTTAAAATAAAAATTAATAATATTGGAGTTTATATAATATTTCGAAGTGACTTTTTTTTGGATTCATTATAAAATTATTAGCAAATAAATAATCGGGTATGAGGAGATATTTTGGTAAAAATGTAATTAACGGTCCATGGCGTTACATTTTTTTTATCCAATTTCCAACTTATGGCTCATGGGCCAGACGTGGCGCATTGTAAGATTACAAGAGGTGCATTTAATTATAAAATGTCTCACAGTCCATATTACCGATTCTTTAGTTCTATTACTTTTCATTCGAAAGAGAGTAAAGATGCTTGAGTTGTATGGCGCATCTGAACTCGTATGTGAAAAAATTGGCGCACTGAATGTAAGAGGTTGGCCACTACAGATCTAATCGAACCTACCGATAAAAACTTCAAAGGGTAGAAATTTCATCGAAAAGATTAAGGAAAAAAAATAAATAATTTTTTTTTTGCATGAAATTAAATTAACAATTGAAACAAATATGAGATGAGAATGGAAAAAAATCTAAATTGTTTTTAATTTTAACTTTGAATTTGTAGAAAGATAAAAAATCAATGAAATTAATATTGTGATTTATTGTAAATGAAGACCGGTGTGAGTCTTAAAAAATTTAAGTTTTTGCTTGAATTGATTTGTATTATCATTTTAAAAAATGTTTAGGACAGGCCTGGCCAACCCCCGGCCCGCAATCACGAATATATTTTTATCAGATATTTCAAAATATATTTTAAATCGCATTAAAGTAATTCAACGAAATAAGGCTCCCTATAATTATGATGAAGATTAACATATTAAGGTAGTTGTTCTGCCAAATGCGTTTTCTTAGGATTTTTTTGAAATTTAGAGAGATTATTATTTAAATACTTTTTCATCGATTGGTGGCAAAACGAAATTTATGAACAATACACTTCAGGAGATATTAAATTTCAAAAATCGAATTTTTCAGGCTCATTAACATTGCACTATACGGGATATCGGAAAATTTACATACACATTTAATTATAATTAAGAAACCCTTCTTACCATTTTTATAAAAAACTAAACCAACATTAAACAATAAGCACTACATATTTTAAGACAATTTTGATTCATAGTTACATCACAGTTTCTGAGATAATAAGGAATAAATAATGAAAAATGTATAAAAAAATTTACACTAGAAACAATTTGACAACAGCGCATTTATTTAACCAGCGAAAGATGTATAAAGCGCGAATGTGCTAGATTTTTTCAAAATTATAATTTTCATAAGGTGTAACGTAGGCGTTGATTACATTTGTTAAAAAATAACAAATCGATTTTTATAGAATTAAATCGACCTTTAAAATGTATTTTATCTGTCATTTTAATATCATTCTCTTACAATGGTGCCAAATTTGTCAAACGAGCATGGGATTGACTAGAATTGGTACATAAACAGCAAAAAGTTTTGGGCTTATGAAGTAATAAAGATTTGTTTTCTTAGTTTATTCTATATATTTCGAGCTCTTAACTCATCGTCAGGAGAACATTGAATTTATTTATTTGAAAAAAAGCAATTTTAGGGTTGTCTGGCTCAGTGTTGCCCCCCCCCCCCCTAAAAGTGTCTGGCTTAGTTAATTTTTAATTTAAAATCAACTTAACTGTCGAATAGTATTTGTTGGATTTTGAATCAAACACTTTTTTTGGCGAACATTTTTTTACAACTTTCTCCTATGCGCAGTAGTAGCAGTACTCAGGTAGATCAGGAAAACAGCCGATTCCCTACTCATCTATGCTATTAATACTTCTAGGTGAAATATCTACTTGAATCAAAACACTTCATGAAAAATGTGTCATGGGCTCTTGCACTATGTTATAAAGTTGCTTCATGTATTATTTAAGTATTCTTTTCAAACATATATTTTTTAAATAATTAGTGTTATACACATAAATGTAGGATTCGATAAATCGACTGAGAGGGCCACTTTAATTTAATCACATTGAAATTTCGAGGCCAATAAATCCGATTATCTAATAGTTTGTAATGAAAAATTAAGCCATATTGTAATCTAAGGGATGATAAATTTTGAATTTAATTTAATTTAAGGTTGATACCGAGGCTATATTAATGGTTGAAATTTCCTATTATTATTTAAGGTAGTTGTTTCGCGACAATACTAGCAAAAATTTAATGCTAGAGTATATTGAACAATCAAATTTAGGGAACGCGGTGTTGGTTTATAGTGAAACATTGTTAAAATTAAATTAGGTTGGAGTTGGTGGTGTTTCACAAGGAGAAAAAAATTAAAATACAAAGATTTTTTTTAGTTTACTCTATATATTTCGAGCTCTTAACTCATCGTCAGGTATTTGTTGGATTTTGAATCAAACACTTTTTTTGGCGGACATTTTTTTACAGCTTTCTCCTACTCTCAGTAGCAGCAGTACCCAGGTAGATCAGGAAAACAGCCGATTCCCTACTCATCTATGCTATTAAAACCTCTAGGTTATTACGATTATATTAATTAAAAACTCGTAATCTTATTCAAATCATTTATTTTACAATAACATCAACATATAAATATAAATACAAAGAATAAAACAATAACAATACATCAAGTATGCGTTGTACGCATCAATTCTCCCCTCCTTAAAACACGAACGCATCTTCACACAGAATCATTCTTCTTTCTTCCTATGTTTAAAATAACTCAAATGATATTTAACTAACCTTCCCCTTTCGTGACTATTTTACAATAATTTTTGCTCCATCCTCTTGAGTCACTACCAATCTATACGCTTCCTCTCCATTCTTATCCCAGTCCAGTCTATACAACACTTCGGTAATTAAAATAAAATGTGGTGCCAATCTTAATATCTTCTTCCTTACTTTCGAATTACTAGGTAGGATCGATTCTTCTAAATATAATTTTATTTGATGAAGTAACTCTTCCTTATTTTGATTTAATTTCATCTACCCAACATCTAGTTTCTCATCTTCTATTATATTCAACTCATCCTCCTTGACTTCCTTCAACCAGTATGGAATTAAATCATCTTCATTAGTTAATACCCTTCTTCTTTCCTCTATTTGTAATTCCATTGATGGCCGAGTGATTTCCGAAAATTTATTCTCACAACAAATAATATGACTAGAGATCTCACTTTCTATTCTTACTTTCTTAGGGAATCCTACTGCTTTTTGAACAAGGAACTCCCCTTTTCCTTGCCCCTCCACTCGTTTCCCTTCTTGAACCAAGTCTCTTCCCTATGTCCTTCCCGTCTATAGAATCCACAAAAACGTCTATCCTGAATGCAACTTCTATCCTGAGTGGGGCTCGTCTTCTCTCTTTATCCACATCCTTTAAATCCCTTTCTATTTCTTCTACGGTCTGCATAAACCCTTCAATATCAGTGAATTTCATTCCCCTAATGGACGATCTAATACGTGGAGTAATCATCTCGACTAAAACTTGCAGGATTGAACCAGCATCTTCGTCCGGAAAAACTCTTATATAAAGCCATCTTATTCTCAATAAATAACCTTATAGGTTCGTCCCTTCTCTGTTTCTCCTCATAAAACATAACATTTAAATGATAGAGTTTTTCTTTAGGAGACGGACTGGTATAAATATGCAATTGGATGTTGATGAAAGCAGTCCACGGTGGTTGTAAAAAATAAGACTACAGAGGTTTTATTATTTTACATTTATTTGTTAAACCGACGTTTCGGAGATTTATTCTCTCCTTCTTCAGGGTAACAAAAAGTCAATGAAAGTAGTTCAAAACATAATTACTTTCTGTCTCCTTTGACAATGCCAAAAAAACATTATAAAAAATTTTCATCTCGAATAGAAATAAAGTAAAAAGCAATTGATGATCAATATGTTAATGATTAACATATTGATCATCAATTGCTTTTTACTTTATTTCTATTCGAGATGAAAATTTTTTATAATGTTTTTTTGGCATTGTCAAAGGAGACAGAAAGTAATTATGTTTTGAACTACTTTCATTGACTTTTTGTTAGCCTGAAGAAGGAGAGAATAAATCTCCGAAACGTCGGTTTAACAAATAAATGTAAAATAATAAAACCTCTGTAGTCTTATTTTTTTACAACCACCGTGGACTGCTTTCATCAACATCCAATTGCATAACATTTAACTTTGAGACTACGATTAAACTATCGTATTCTCGGAGAAATTTCATTTTAAAATCTTTCCAATCCAACGCGGGAAATTGCTTCACCACCCGCCACTATGTTTTGGCCTTATCTAACAACTGACCCGAAACCACCATGAGCCAAACATCTTCCGGTACTTTATATTTTAATAGAGTATTCTCGACCTTTTTTAAAAATAACTTCGGGTCTTCCTCTGTGAGTGTTCTAAACACTGGAAGGAATTTTCCCACGTCTGCTAATTGAATATTCCTATTAATCTCGAAATCACTACCCTTTTCCGAATTTTTCTCCCTTTTTATCATTTCTTCCAATTCTATCCTCTAGTTTTTTTCCTCTTCCAAATCATCCTTTAATTTTTTTATTATTTCTTCAAAATTATTTTTTAATTTATTCACCTCCTCTCCCAAATCCATTACTCTATGCTCACCTTTTTTTATAACATCCTTGATCTTCGATATCTCCTCCCTCGTTTCCATATTCGAAAAATTCCTCTTCGCCACTGGTCTACTAGGTTTTTCTATCATTTTCACATTATTCGGGCGCCAATATTACGATCACATTAATTAAGAACTCGTAATCTCATTCAAATAATTTATTTTACAATAACATCAACATATAAATATAAATACAAAGAATAAAACAATAACAATACATCAAGTATGCGTTGTACGTATCAAGGTGAAATATCTACTTGAATCAAACACTTCATGAAAAATGGGTCATGGGCTCTCCGACTAACAGATGATGATTATAAATTATTTTATTAAATATTAAAAATAAAAGAGGGGGCACATCAATTTATTTTCTCTGCCTATTCAATTAAGAATTTCGATGACAAAATCTTCAATAAGTAAGTCCTATTGCTGCTCCCTGTCGGATGTTTTTAAATGAATAGTATAAAACGCCTGTAGGGTAGGCAGCCTGGCGAGACAAAAATGAGGCAGCGGAGTTTTGCGCCCGAGAGCGAGGGTAAAGAGCGAAGTGGGGGAGCAAAACAAAAGAAAAGATGTGTTTTTATTACTGCATAATATTGAATTTTTTATACTATGCTTCTATCACCAGCTTAAGCTCGGCAGGGTAATCTGTTTTTCTTGTTATATGATTGAAAATTAGTAAGTGTATTTGAGCTTTGGAAAATGTAAAATTTTTTCCAAAATTTCGCCTGACTTGAGGTATTTTCTCAATATTTAATTGTGAGCATAATTGATAATAATTGAGCAGAATTTTATAATATAGTTTTTGTTAAGTTGAATGAAATTTCCAGCTGCAAGTATATTTATATAAATTAAATTGAAAGTTTTTTGCCGAAAGTAGAATTTTTATAAATTGAAGGAGACAAATAAAAGAGTGTATCTTTTGCTGGAATTATAAATTCGTTATAAATAAATTAAAAATTTATAATTCCAGCAGAAGACACACTCTTATTGTCTCCTTCAATATTAATAATCGATCTAATCTCATTTAAAAAGATTCTAGAATCTGAATACCCAAAAAAATCGATCGGAATCGGATAAAATTTCCATATCATTTATCTTATCATAACTGACGTCAACTTTGAAACATATATTTTCAAATACTCAAGTCGTTCAAAACAAGAACCAGAATCAAAATGGAAAACCCCCAAATTCTCAACCTCAAAAATCCCTCAATCCAACCAAATACGGAAGGTTTTTTATACCAGATGTGGTGTAATATTTATGATTAAAAAATGAAGATAAATAATTTCCAATTTTATGTTTTGATTTTGCTGGTATATACCATACATATTTGTCTACCTAAATAAAAACATAAAATTGGAAAATATTTATCATACTCATACTTCAAATCTGGTAAAAAAAACCTTTCCAAACACTTCAAATAGATCTCCATTCTCCATATTAATAATAAACGGAAGCATCAGCAGTTATGGTACTGTGATATTCATAGCATTCCATCATACACTACAAATATATTATTTTCCAACCACCTGATCTATCGTATATATCAAGCATTAACAAATTTTAAGTTTTTTCACACATTTCATTAAAATTTTTAAATACTTTAAACCAGGTCTGGCCAACCTGCCACATGTGGCCCTCGACGGACTTACTTGTTGCCCGCGGTCATATATGTCAAATTGTTTTTATCGGGTATTTCAAAATATATTTTAAATAGCATTACCGTTTATAAAGTGACCAGCTTACTATTTCAACAAAAAGAATCTACATACATCCATCCGATCGGTTATTTCAACCCATAATAATATATATTTCTAATTAAAAAGATTGATGATAACGGTTAAATCTACCAAACTGTTCTCTAATAAATACATTATATATCGTCGGCTTAGAATCTAAACCTGCTAATTCCATTTTTTATCATATATGACATATTAATACGGTTCGAAAGAAAAAGAGATGCAGCATCGTCCAAGTAAAGCTGTTACTTAAAATTACGATCGTAAGCTGTAGAAAAAAATGTAAAAAATAGACTCTTTCCATAACAACAATATTAAATTTTGTTTGTTTTTTCTCTGCCCTGTAAACTTTCCTTGTTGGGAGTTAGCAGGTTTACACTCTAAAGCGACGATATATTCATTATATATAGGTATATGTTTATTTGTATAAAACAGAGGACATTGATTTCTGCTTTTGGCATTGATTTTATTAATTGCTTAAGATTGTAGTAATGGTAATCATTATCTTTCAAACAATAAACCCTATAAACTATAATTAAAATACCCATATTTTCAGGGTGATGATGCCATGAAAGAATTGGCGGAAATGCTTCACGGAACATGCATTGGCGAGACTGGTGCTTCTGAAGGTAACATTTCTTTTGAACAAATTCTGCATATATATTATGATATTAAATTGTTTCACTTTTTTATTAGATCTCATTGCTAAGGCGAATAAGGGAGAATTCTCTGATGACCCTAAACTGAAGTGCTACATGAAATGTATCTTTGTCCAATCGACAGGAGTGAGTTAAATTTAATAGTGAGTTAGTTGTGAATATAGAATAAGTTGAATTTAAATTAAATTCATTTTTCAGATGGAGGATGATGGAACTTTCAATGCGGATTCGATGATTGACATGTTGCCAGAATCAATGAAGGGCCATGCTGCTATAATCAGAGCATGCAAAGATGAAAGTAAGTTTTTTATTTCACTTAAAAATAAACCAGACAAAATGAAAATATGGGGGTGGCAATTTGTTTCATCAGCATTTTTAGATTTGCAGAGGGGCCTCAAATTTTTTTTTTACTTTCCATTCTGTAATATTTGCAGTTAATCAAATAAATTCTCTTGCTCTGCGAAATTTCAAGTTTTTAGCTTTAATAGTTTAAAAACTACAGGCCTTTGACAGATAGACAAATTGTAAAATATCATCATAAGGGTTTCGTACTTTATTTCCATTGTTGGTACGGAACCTTAAAAAATAAAGTATTAATTTTTGTCTTATTTTAAAGCTGGAGCGGACCCATGCGACAAAGCATTTAATATTAATAAATGTTTCCATAAAAAGGATCCTAAGGTACTTACTTTAGTGGTTATTTATTATTTATTAATTTTTGAATATTTATTTTATTACAATTTTACTAATCTTCAATTTTTTTTTCAGTCATACATGCTTGTTTAATTCCATTTAACTTTAAATTTGTAATTATTTTTTAAATGAATTATAACTCTTATTACAATGAATTATCAATAAATCAATACTTTGCCGTTTAATGTAATTTTTTATTGTAAATTAAATCTCTTTAATATATGTATAGCAGTGGCGTGCGGTCAATGGATGCTGTGGATGCGGCGCATCACTAAAATTTTAAACATTTAGATTATTTTCATAAATATAAGAGCTTGACTTCAAAATTTCAGGAGGATCTTTAAATTTTCAATTTATTATCCGTTATTTCAAATATTGCTATAAATAACATTTTTTGTTTTGAAAAGTATATGGTTCTCGAAATGAAATAAAATTGTTGCATAGTTTCAAGGGGCAATTGAAATGAATAAGCTTGCGGATAGAAGGTTTGAACTCCCTGCCTGGTAGACATATCTTCCAGTTCAAGCATGTCAAAGACAAGTCCAGACTCGTTAGTCGAATAAAAATTGTTCTCGCTGAGGAACTATAAAAATAGATAAGGAATACAGAAAAGGAATAAATAAAGTGGATTCGAGAATTTTTGGAGTAATCCATTTCTAAGAACTCTCAATATATAAGATCGGAAATAACTAAGAGCTCTATAGACCATTCATAGCTTGCTTATAGTAATAGAATTAAGAGAAATTTTAGATTTTCATCTAGGACAGGCTGATTCATTGTGGAAGGTGATCGATTTCCATCTCAGGGACTGTGGAGCTTATGTTACAAGATTTAATTTCTGACTCCTACCCTCACTCACACATATCCGTTTGGGATGAAGGTCCCAAAATATATTTTTAAAAAATCCAATGTTAAATGTGAAAAATATCGAAAATCAGGTCAGGTTCAGCGCGTTTGCCGGATCTCTGCCCCGCATTTTATACTGATCAAGCAGATAACAACCCCTTTGTTTCTCTTAATGAATAAATTTGTATTTATCAAATGAATTTATTTAATCGGTCCATTTTATAATCATATCTTTTTTTACCATTCAATCAAATAAAAAAAATATTGAAAATAACCAAGAAAAATATCATAGTCATGCAAAAAATTGTATATAGTATTTTCGCGAATTGTTTTCAGGTATTTAACTAAAATTTAATACAGTGTAATATATAAATTTTCCTTACTTACAATAATTAAAGGCTCCCCAAAAAATTCAGAGCAAAGCATCTGAGAACTTTTCCATCTTCATCTAAATAAATAAATAAATCTTTATAACTCGGCCTGTTTAGAGGCATGATTCCTCGATGGCTAGGTCAACAAAACATCCAATACAAATTAACTACAGAAATTAATAAAACATCAATACAAATCAATTACAAGAAATTAACAATTAACAAACAAGAAAGAAATAAAAAAGTAGAAATATATGCTCATTAACAAATAACATGATCATAGATTTCCGTCAAAAGATAAAATGTAATTTAAATAATTCCGAGCAAAAACCCGATACCAGGCGCAAACGACGCATTAGCCATCCCGACATTTGCCATAAGATGTTAAGGAAACCTGGTCAAAATCTTAACAAGGATGGTATGACCTCTCTCTACCTCAGGTAATCTCTGCTTGTGAGAACTAAATAAAATTTTGCACAAATCTAGGACATTAGGACTTGACAAAATTTATAATTGACTTAATCATAGGGGGCAGAGGACTATAATCCCAAGTAGAAACAGACAGACTGTTCCACAAATCAATGCCAGATCCTACAAATGAATGTAAACATATATTTTTCAAGAATCTTGGCTTACGAATCTTTTTTCTATCATCAGCTCTACCTAAATTAATTGTGTCCTGAAATCTATTCGTGATTTCCTCCCAACTCCTAAAACCCTTATACGCTTTAAAAATCACTTTCAATTTAGCCCATTCACTTCTCTCGAATAAGTTAGAGCTAGACCATCCTAATTCATTAATCATTGAAGTGACACTATTAAACCTATCAAATTTACCAAAAACAAATCTTGACGCCCTCCTTTGCATCCTATCAAGTTTCTCTCTAATCGTCCCAAACTATCGAACAACACCACTCTAAATTAGGTCTCACCTAAGTTAAATAACCTTTTGACTTTACTTCTCTAGATGTTCCCTTCAAAATTCTACCAAACATCCCCATTTCCTATAAGCCTTATTGACTATATAACTAATAGGCATATCCCACTTGAAACTAAATAATTGCCTGAATATGTATACCTAAATATTTATAAAATTTAGATTCATTGATAATATTTTCTTTATTAAACTAATTTTGAGGACTAACCAGATTTCTACAACTAAATCTAACCCATTTTAACTTGGAATGGTTTAGTTCCATTGAATTGGATCTACACCATCCTTCAATTTGATCCAGATCATTCTGTAAAGTAAGCCTATCACAATCATTATCAATTACTCTATATACGACACAATCATCCTCGAAAAACCGAATAGATGATTTCACAACAGAAGGCAAATCTTTAAATATATAAGAAAAAGAAGAGGACCCATAACACTACCTTGAATCACCCCAGACTAAGGCTCTAACACGCCAGTTCCAGAATACGTGTATAGCAGAAGAAGTAAATTCCAATAATAAACACAAAGTTTACCAGCTTTGAAATTCAATCAAATGTATTTACCAAACAAACGGCAATTTCCGTATATAATTATAATTTTTTATTTAATTAAATAGAATAGTAATTTGATATCAACATAAATAAATATCCATTATACTTAGTTTAAATACATATAAACAAAAGGTATAATTATTATTCCAAGTAACCATTATTAATATTTACTTAAATTGCAGCGATTTTCTCATAACTTTATATAAAAGGACATTTTTTGCTCAAGAGTTCATTAGTGAGAAATTTCCATTCGAGATGGCTCATAAGTTGATTTTAGCTTTAGGTTTAGTTTTATTAGCCGCTGCTATCAAGGTAAGCATAAATATAATTAATTTCCTTTATATTTATTATTTTTTTATTTTAAATAAGAAAAAGTCAGAAATATTCGAATTTGTGGGGTATTCAGGAATTCTTTTAAGGCAGAGGTTAACGGTTGACTTCTAATTTAATAAATTTAAAGTAAAAATCCATAATAATAAGTTTATATAATATTTCGAAGTGACTCTTTTTACTTTACCATACAGGGTATGGTCAAGTATTGTAATCGTGCATGAAAAAAGTGTTTTTTCCTTCTTTTTTTCGAAATATCTAAAAAACGACTGAAACTATTTTGATTAAAAAAATTGAGCGAAACCATGGCATTTCGCTCTACAAATAAGCTCTAATAAGCGAATATCGGAAAAATTATATTTTTAGAGATAATAATTGTTTTTTGTCAAAATGTTGTTAGTTAGTTAGTCTGTCTGGTTGTCTGGTTGGGTGTCCGTTAGTCTGTGCGTTACCAAACTTTTGTGGACGAGCTAGCTCAAAAACTAGTGTTAATATCAAAACCAAATTTCACAGGTAGTTTTGTTTCGTTGAGTCTAAAAGCTGATTCGATTTTAGTGCACATTGACCAAAATTAAGGGGGGTGGACGGGGGGTTAAAAATTAAAAATATAGGCTATTTGAGAAAACTCAACCAAATATTTTATTCATAATCAGTGCGACCCCAGAAGTCTAAAAATGCAAAAACTAACCTCCCAAAATTGGTGGGGATGGGGGGGGGTGTAAGGTCAAAAAATGAAAATATAGGCTCTTGTACAAAACTCAACCAAATTTTGTATACATAATCAGTGCGCACACAGTAATCCAAAAATTCAAAAACTAACCCCCCCCCCTACATGATTATAAATAATTTTATTAAATATAAGTGAGAGGCCAGGTTGTATGGTAAAGTCAAGTGGATGGCCACATCAGAACACGTCAGCTTATTTAGATTTATTATACAATTATTAGCAAATAAATAATTGGGTATGAGGAGATATTTTGGTAAAAATGTAATTAACGGTCCATGGCGTTACATTTTTTTTATCCAATTACCAACTTATGGAGCATGGGCCAAACGTGGTTCATTGTAAGATTACAAGTGGTAGATTTCATCATAAAATTTCTCAGAGCCCATATTGCCGATTCTTTAGTACTATTACTTTTCATTCGAAAGATAGTAAAGATGCTTGAGTTGTATGGCGCATCTGAACTCGTATGTGACAAAATTGGCGAATGAAATGTAAGAGGTTGGCCACTATAGATAGATTAGATAATCGAACCCAGATCATGAACCTAACGTAATAAAAGTTCTATAAGTGAAAAGTTGGGAGCTTAATAAAATAAAATAAATAATTAAGCTTCCGATAAAAACTTCAAAGGGTAGAAATTTCATCGAAAAGATTAAGGAAAAAAATAAATAATTTTTTTTTGCATGTAATTAAATTAACAAATAAAACAAAAATGAGAAGGGAAAAAAAATCTAAATTGTTTTTAATTTCAACTTTGAATTTGTAGAAAGATAAAAAATCAAAGAAATTAATATTGTGATTTATTGTAAATGAAGACCGGTGGGAGTCTTAAAAAATTTAAGTTTATGCTTGAATTTGATTTGAATTATCATTTTAAAAAATGTTTAGGACAGGCCTGGCCAACCCCTGGCCCGCAATCATATATGACAAATATATTTTTATCGGATAATTCAAAATATATTTTAAATCGCATTAAAGTAATTCAACGAAATAAGGTTCCCTATAATTAGATGAAGAATAACATATTAAGGTAGTTGTTCCGCCAAATGCGTTTTCTTAGGATTTTTTTGAAATTTAGAGAGATTATTATTTAAATACTTTTTCATCGATTGGTGGGAAAACGAAATTTATGAACAATACAGTTCCGGAGATATTAAATTTCAAAAATCGAGTTTTTCAGGCTCTCTAACATTGCACTATACGGGATATCGGAAATTTACATACATATTTAATTATAATTAAGAAACCCTTCTTACCATTTTTATAAAAAACTAAACCAACATTAAACAATAACCAATACATATTTTAAGACAATTTTGATTCATAGCTACAACCAACACAGTTTCTGAGATAATGAGGAATAAATAATGAAAAATGTATAAAAAAATTTACACTAGAAACAATTTGACAACAGCGCATTTATTTAACCAGCGAAAGATGTATAAAGCGCGAATGTGCTAGATTTTTTCAAAATTATAATTTTCATAAGGTGTAACGTAGGCGTTGATTACATTAGTTAAAAAATAACAAATCGATTTTTATAGAAATAAACCGACCTTTAAAATGTATTTTATCTGTCATTTTAATATGAAAATATTCAATCTCTTACACGGGTGGCAAATTTGTCAAACGAGCACGGGATTGACTAGAATTGGTACATAAACAGCAAAAAGTTTTGGGCTTATGAACTATGAATACTTATTGTCTGTTCTATTTACTCTAGCATTAAATTTTTGCTAGTATTGTCGCGAAACAACTACCTTAAACAATAATAGGAAATTTCAATCATTAATATAGCCTTGATATTAACCTTAAATTAGATTAAATTCAAAATTTATCATCCCTTAGATTACAACATGGCTTAATTTTTCTTTACAAACTATTAGATAATCGGATTTATTGACCTCGAAATTTCCATTTGATTAAATTAAAGTGGCCTTCTCAGTCGTTTTATCGAATCCTACAATTATGTGTATAACACTAATTATTTAAAAAATATATGTTTGAAAATAATACTTAAATAATACATGAAACAACTTTCTAAAAGATGATGATTATAAATTATTTTATTAAATATTATAAATAAAAGTGGGGGCACATCAATTTATTTTCTCTGTCTATTCAATTAAGAATTTCGATGACAAAATCTTCAAAGTGAGTCCTATTGCTGCTCCCTGTCGGATGTTTTTAAATGAATAGTATAAAACGCCTGTAGGGTAGGCAGCCTGGCGATACAAACATGAGCCAGCGGAATTTTGCGCCCGAGAACGAGGGTAAAGAGCAAATCAAAAGAATGGGGGAGCAAATCAAAAGAAAAGATTTGTTTTTATTACTGAATAATATTGAATTTTTTATACTATGCTTCTTACATCAACTTAAGTTTGGAAGGGTAATCTGTTTTTTCTTGTTATATGATTGAAAATTAGTAAGTGTATTTGAGCTTTGAAAAATGTAAAATTTTTCAAAATTTCGCCTGACTTGAGGTATTTTCTCAATATTTAATTGTGAGCATAATTGATAATAATTTAGCAGAATTTTACAATATAGTTTTTGTTAAGTTGAATGAAATTTCCAGCTGTAATAAGTAAGTATATTTATATAAATTAAATTGAAATTTTTTCGCCGAGAGTAGAAAATTTTTTATAAATTGAAGGAGACAATAAAAGAGTATGTCTTCTGCTGGAATTGTAAATTCGTTATAGATAAATTAAAAATTTATAATTCCAACACACTCTTTTATTGTCTCCTTCAATATATTTATATAGATGACGGAAGGATTTCGTCTCTAGGTTTAAGCCAACTGCGGCTGAAGGCTAATAGAATCGATCTAATCTCATTTAAAAAGATTCTAGAATCTGAATACCCAAAAAAATCGATCGAAATCGGATAAAATTTCCATATTATTTATCTTATCATAACTGACGTCAACTTTGAAACATATATTTTCAAATACTCAAGTCGTTCAAAACAAGAACCAGAATCAAAATGGAAATCCCCCAAATTCTCAACCTCAAAAATCCCTCAATCCAACCAAATATATTATGGAAAATGGAGAATCTATTTGAGGTGTTTCGGAAGGCCTTTTATACCATATGTCGTGTAATATTTGTGATTAAAAAATGAACATGAATAATTTCCAATTTTATGTTTTTATTTTGCTGGTATATACCATACAAATTTGTCTACCTAAATAAAAACAAAATTGGAAAATATTTATCTTACTCATACTTCAAATCTGGTAAAAAAAACCTTTCCAAACACTTCAAATAGATCTCCATTCTCCATATTAATAATAAACGGAAGCATCAGCAGTTATGGTACTGTGATATTCATAGCATTCCATCATACACTACAAATATATTATTTTCCAACCACCTGATCTATCGTATATATCAAGCATTAACAAATTTTAAGTTTTTTCACACATTTCATTAAAATTTTTAAATACTTTAAACCAGGTCTGGCCAACCTGCCACATGTGGCCCTCGACGGACTTACTTGTTGCCCGCGGTCATATATGTCAAATTGTTTTTATCGGGTATTTCAAAATATATTTTAAATAGCATTACCGTTTATAAACTGACCAGCTTACTATTTCAACAAAAAGAATCTACATACATCCATCCGATCGGGTATTTCAACCCATAATAATATATATTTCTAATTAAAAAGATTGATGATAACGGTTAAATCTACCAAACTGTTCTCTAATAAATACATTATATATCGTCGGCTTAGAATCTAAACCTGTTAATTCCATTTTTTATCATATATGACATATTAATACGGTTCGAAAGAAAAAGAGATGCAGCATCGTCCAAATAAAGCTGTTACTTAAAATTACGATCGTAAGCTGTAGAAAAAAAATGTAAAAAATAGTTTCTTTCCATAACAACAATATTAAATTTTGTTTGTTTTTTCTCTGCCCTGTAAACTTTCCTTGTTGGGAGTTAGCAGGTTTACACTCTAAGGTGACGATATATTCATTATATATAGGTATATGTTTATTTGTATAAAACAGAGGACATTGATTTCTGCTTTTGGCATTGATTTTATTAATTGCTTAAGATTGTAGTAATGGTAATCATTATCTTTCAAACAATAAACCCTATAAACTATAATTAAAATACCCATATTTTCAGGGTGATGATGCCATGAAAAAATTGGGGGAAATGCTTCACGGAACATGCATTGGCGAGACTGGTGCTTCTGAAGGTAACATTTCATTTGAACAAATTCTGCATATATATTATGATATTAACTTGTTTCACTTTTTTATTAGATCTCATTGCTAAGGCAAATAAGGGAGAATTCTCTGATGACCCTAAACTGAAGTGTTACATGAAATGTATCTTTGTCAAATCGACAGGAGTGAGTTGAATTTAATAGTGAGTTAGTTGAGAATATAGAATAAGTTGAATTTAAATTAAATTCATTTTTCAGATGGAGGATGATGGAACTTTCCATGCGGATTCGATGATTGACATGTTGCCAGAATCAATGAAGGGCCATGCTGCTATAATCAGAGCATGCAAAGATGAAAGTAAGTTTTTTATTTCACTTAAAAATAAACCAGACAAAATGAAAATATGGGGGTGGCAATTTGTTTCATCAGCATTTTTAGATTTGCAGAGGGGCCTCAATTTTTTTTTTTTACTTTCCATTCTGTAATATTTGCAGTTAAACATTAAAATTCTCTTGCTCTGCGAAATTTCAAGTTTTTAGCTTTAATAGTTTAAAAACTACAGGCCTTTGACAGATAGACAAATTGTAAAATATCATCATAAGGGTTTCGTACTTTATTTCCATTGTTGGTACGGAACCTTAAAAAATAATGTATTAATTTTTGTCTTATTTTAAAGCTGGAGCGGACCCATGCGACAAAGCATTTAATATTAATAAATGTTTCCATAAAAAGGATCCTAAGGTACTTACTTTAGTGGTTATTTATTATTTATTAATTTTTGAATATTTATTTTTTTACTAATTTTACTAATCTTCAATTTTTTTTTCAGTCATACATGCTTGTTTAATTCCATTTAACTTTATATTTGTAATTATTTTTTAAATGAATTATAACTCTTATTACAATGAATTATCAATAAAACAATACTTTGCCGTTTAATGTAATTTTTTATTGTAAATTAAATCTCTTTAATATATGTATAGCAGTGGCGTGCGGTCCATGGATGCTGTGGATGCGGCGCATCACTAAAATTTTAAACATTTAGATTATTTTCATAAATATAAAAGCTTGACTTCAAAATTTCAAGAGGATCTTTAAATTTTCAATTTATTATCCGTTATTTCAAATATTGCTATAAATAACATTTTTTGTTTTGAAAAGTATATGGTTCTCGAAATGAAATAAAATTGTTGCATAGTTTCAAGGGGCAATTGAAATGAATAAGCTTGCGGATAGAAGGTTTGAACTCCCTGCCTGGTAGACATATCTTCCAGTTCAAGCATGTCAAAGACAAGTCCAGACGAGTTAGTCGAATAAAAATTGTTCTCGCTGAGAAACTATAAAAATAGATAAGGAATACAGAAAAGGAATAAAAAGAGATGATTCGGGAATTTTTGGAGTAATCCATTTCTAAGAACTCTCAATATATAAGATCGGAAATAACTAAGAGCTCTATAGACCAGTCATAGCTTGCTTATAGTATTAGAATTAAGAGAAATTTAAGATTTTCTTCTAGGACAGGCTGATTCATTATGGAAGATGATCGATTTCCATCTCAGGGACTGTGGAGCTTAAGTTACAAGATTTAATTTCGGACTCCTACCCTCATTCACACATATCCGTTTGGGGTGAAGGTCCCAAAATATATTTTTTAAAATCCAATGTTAAATTTGAAAAATAACGAAAATGATGCAGTATTCGATGATATATGCAAAAAAAAGCGAAGAATAAAATAAAATTTCAAAAAAAAATGGGTTCTTTTTTGAACAGCATCCCCTGATTGAAAAGTCACCAACCGCCACTGATGTTTATATATAAGTAATATATAAGTTCGTATTTCAAGATCATCTTTACTAAGCCAATTTCTATTTCATAAACTAATACGAATAAATCAAAGAGGGTGTAATCTCCTTGACGCTCTACACACATATATAAATGAAGCCATTTTTGTAAGAAACATGCGTTTTTTAAAAGCCTCTTCGTTGTTATATTCTATAAGAATCGAAGCAACGCTTTCACTAAATCGTTTATCCCTATGACTTCCAGAGAATGAAACACGCGACTTATAACATAAGACCCGCTTCCACAGATACCTTCGACTCCTACCCAGTCCATAAAATATCTTCGTCCTCGTCTTTCCACGATGGAGGCCTTTAGGGGCTGCACCTTCTTTGTAACTCCTTCTAGGATCAATATCTTTAAAAAAAGTGAAAAATCACTATAGGGGTGACATCTATTCAAGATGATATATTAGATTAACATCTATTGCTAGACAGGTATTGGTGAACAACAGCATTCTTTTTTTTTTTTTTTTTTTTTTAATGTAATCGAATGCAAGAAGGGGTGCGCCAGTAAAGATACAGCTCCTATGGATCTCGAAAGACCCGTGCATTACCGAAGAGAAGGGAAAGTTGATTAAGTGAGAGGGTGTAGACGTAGGTGTCTATGCACCCCGGTTTTGAAGGTTTGAAGCATTCCTACCAATAAGAATATAATGGTTATTTCACAAATGGCGAAAGAAAAGAAAATCATTTAAATTATTTGGTTATTAGAAATTCAATAGGTAAGTATGGGTATTGTAATAAGAAAATGTATATTATTATTAAATTATTTATTTTATTTCTAAAAGATTTCCAATATAGCTCTTTTTTTGTGAGAAAAATGATCGAACAATACAAATTTTTATAAAAAGTATTAAATATTTTTTTCAAGGAAGCCGAATTCTGGTATCTGATAGTATATAAATTAATACATAAATCATAAAGAGAAAAATCATATTTTATAAATATATAAATTAAATAATTAAACATTATTTTATTTAAAAAACAGAAGACTCTCATTTTATTTTTAACCTAAAATACAAATTAAAAAAATATTAAAAATAGGACTGAATTCATCTGATAGGCAGAATACTAGAGAAAACAGCGACAAAACATAAACAAAACAGGCTACTTAATGAATGAATACAAATTCGGAGAATAGTCTAATTCTTTTTGTAAGGTCTAAATTTTTTTTAACTTTATTCTCAGGTGTGAGATAACATTTTAAAAACCTTATTAACTAAAATAAGGCTTTTGTAAATTAAATTATATTTAAAAGTATTATTGGGAAGAGACCTTCAAAGTAATATAGTTATATTTCAGACGATTTTGTACCTGACGTAATTTTGTAACTACTCACTTGAAATTCTGGAAAAAATTATTCAAAATCATTCAAACAAACGACAATTAAAAATTGTTTTGATATTTCAAGTATATTTTGCGAGATAAGATCTTATCTATATGAGATATTCATGCTTCTTATATTTTTACTAGCACAAGCAATTTCTCAACTACAGATGAGTGTACACTGTACAGCGTTCCCACGATCTTAGGCTTCGCCCTAAATCGTCAGCAAAGAAGTAAATTAGGAAAGTTGCTCTATTGTACATCAATATAAAATATATTATAACACTAAAAATATACGATTTTATTTCAAAATACATCAAAAAACAAAAAATTTTGTTTAATTTTCCATTTCAAAGACGGGTAAAATTGTAAGTCTTCTTTGTTAATACGAATTTCCTAAGTACAAATATTTCGAGATTTTTCATGGTAAGTTTCACAGCTAAGAAGAAAGAAGAAGCTTTAAAGAGAATTTTCGATTAATGTTCACTTATGTTGTTTCTCGTTGACATAATTTAATTTGATTTAATTATTTGAGATTAACTAATTTGATTATGTAATTATACCTATAAAATAAAAATAAAAAGACGAAACGATTCCTTCCACACTTCAATATTGTATGGGGTCCACTTTTCTACATCATTTTTACGGAGATTTTGAAGAAATATACCTATTGCGCTCACTCTCTTGGCGCGACTTCAGGAAAATTTCATCATAGTTTTTCCGATGATGACCCCGAGACCCCAAAATGACCCTCCATTCAAAAGTTTATATATATATTTGTGGGTATGTGGGGGGGGGGGGGGGGTATGTATCGCAATTTTGTGGGTGCGCTCCAGGCCACAAAGTTTAAGTCTTGATGTAAACAAGAACTGATTAGTTTTTGGTGACCCAAGGGGGTGGAAATGGTGGGGGGGGGGGTTGAAATCTTAAACAATTCATAACAACGTTAATATGAATGATACCAGTTTGGTTGCAAATGGCTAATATATTCTACTAATCAACCTCTACAACTTGTGTCTGAAAAGTTTTTGATAGGAGAAGTCTAAAAGGGGGTAGAGCCCTTCGAAATCTACCTCTTCCTACGGCCAGCCGCAGGGATTTTTTTATTTATCTCTTTTGACTTTAAGACTATCTGGATAGTATCTTATATAATCGAATTTCGACTCATTTCAATCCAGCCGATTTTCTTGTATTTTTTTTACATAAGCGCTCAAAAAATATACACGACTTAAAAACACTTTCAGCAGAAGAACATATAGAGCGGGTGGCGTATGATTATTTTTTGTAAATACAAAAAAAAAAAAAAAAAAAAAAAAAATGTGAAATATGAGTCAGGATTAATCCTGGCTCTCTCAGCCACCCGTTCTGAATCTGAATTAATTTGTTCTGAAGCTGAAAGTGTAAAAGGTTTGTAAATAAATTTGTGTAATGGTCTTTTGCCTTTGTAAAGAGGCGGTCCGCTCCTCGGAGGCCCATAAACAAAATATGTAGAAATTAAAAGTGTGAGCTTTTTCAAATAAAGGTATTTTTTAACGACTTATTTTTAAATATATTTGTAAACATGTAAACAAGATATTTTTGTTTTGATTTAATATTAATTTAATGTTATTTTTTAATTGAAGACAAAAAACTTTGATTCAAGTTATCCTTTTTAGAATGGAAGATGAAGATAAGGATAATGAAGGTGATAAAGAGCAGAATAATAATGTCGACCGGGAATTCGATATCATATCTAGCATCCTTTTGAAACCTTTATCCGAGAAAATTGAAGAAATTCCGGAAGGGCCTGAAATCCCTCCATGGACGAAATGGAGCGATGCTTTGGTGAATGAAGAAAACTGGGATTCTAATTCAATAGAGGGTAGCATAAATAAGGAAACGGAGGATGATATAAAGTAAATTTCTTTTCAGAATCAATAATCTAATATTTATATTTTTTGTGAATACTGTGCTAACTCCTGTAAACTAATATCTCAACCAAAACATTCTGTGAAAAAGTTCGAAAAAGTAGTGAAATCTACTGTGCAGTCAAGTTATATTCGCTAAGAATAATTAATAAAAAAAAAAAAAAAAAAAATAGGTAAAATTGCGAGGTGGTGAAACCCATAAAAATGTTTCACCTAGAACCAACACTTATCTCCTTAAAAGTTAAGAATAATTAAATTGAGAAAATAGAAGTTTCAATTTAAATACATTCTATCCATTTTGAATGAGATTCTAAATTTTTAATTTAGATTATTTTCATCAAACTTGGCTGGGCGAATTTAGTTCATTAACCCTTACAGTATAATTCATAACAGCAAAGTTTAATTAATATAATCTAAATTAAAAATTTATAATCCATAAATTTAGATTGTCATTCAAAATGGAAAGAATATATTTTAATTGAAACTACTATTTTCTCAACTTAATTATTCTTGGCTGCACAGTAGATTTCACTACTTTTTCGAACTTGGCCTGTTTTTTTTACATAATGTTTTGGTTGAGATTTCTCTGCTTTTTGTAAGCAGTTTCTCTGCTTTTTGTAAGCTACGTGAAAAGCAAGAATATGTATACAAAATTTGGTTGAGTTTGGTCCAACGGGGTAGAATTTTCATTTTTGAACCTCCCCCATTTTGAAGGGGTTGAAAGATGGAAAGTTTGAATTTTTTGAATTTTTCCTTTGTGTCTCAATCTCAACTAGCAGGACAAATTTCATGATGCAGGGATGATTGGAAGTACGCTATAGGTTTTGATGACTTGTCAGAAAGTCAGTCAGTCAGTGAGTGAGTGCCAAAATTAGCTATTTTCTCAGGTTCATATCTCAAAATCTATTTAAGTTTTATTATTGGAATTTGGTACTCTCTTCACGATGGAATACATACTTATATGTGTATAATTTCAGCTTTGTATCTCAAATGGGTTTCGAGCTGCAAGGGGGTCAAAATTGACTCGAAATGGTTCGTGTAAATAGCGTACAGTGTTTTATCTAGAGATTAAAAGCTGATTAGATTTTGGGTGAAATCGGAACCTGTCTAGGTTGACTCATGACATTTTTTAAATAATTAATACGCCATGTACGGGCGTGAAACCTGGACAATTAGAAAAGCTGAGAGAAAGATATTAGAGGCTTTCGAAATGTGGTGCTACAGAAGAATGATGAATATCAAATGGATGGATAAAATTACAAATGAAGAAGTTCTTGGAAGAATCGGAGAAAGAAGAACCTTGTGGAAGAGTCTGAAGAAGAGAAGAGGTCAGATGATGGGGCACACACTGAGACATGGGGGACTGCTGAGGGATATCTTGGAGGGGGAGGGGGGGAAGAAAAGGGGAAGGGGAAGACCCAGATTAGAATATTTCAACCAAATAATTGGGGATATGGGATGCCAGACATTTAGAAAGGTCAAACAGCTGGCGGGCGACAGAGTCGAGTGGAGACGGATTGTTGCATCAAACCAGTCTTAGGACTGTATACTCAATGATGATGATGATGATGAATACGCACAAATATACAGAGATACCGTATATTTTTTTTAAATCACTTTTTTGAAATAAAAGAAAAATTAACTGAGAAAATCTCGATATTAATTTTTTTAAGAACATAATCTTTCTACATATTAATGCATTTATCTATTTATTGTGTAATAGAAATAAAACTATATAAATATATACGTGAGGGTTTACTCATGGCTGTCGACAGCGGGGGCGTTAGGGTGTTAACACCCCTTCCTCCCAAAAAAAAGATGTTGAGGTAAACATCGAAATTTTACAGGATACAAATAAAACGTTCAATAAAAATTGCTCATAAAAAAAGACAATCTGGACATCAGGGAGGTCATAACTCCTACTCCTAGGAGTATATCCATACTCGCCTAACCTCTCGGTGGGAACGAATCCCTCCCCCCCCCCCAAATTAACTAGCCCTCACTGAAATTTTTTCTGGCTTACGGCCGTGGGTTTAGTTATAGTAAAATCACCTTGTGCTCAAATCATACATATTTTTTAATTAATATTTCCTTGCTAGCTCACTTGATCTCTAGAAGATGTTTCTAGATATCAGGATATCTTTTGGACACCTTAAAGACATCTTAAAGACAATAAGAGCTAGATAAGACATCTTCTAGAGCGAGTGTGCTATCAGGCTTGATATAATTTACATTTTCCAATAAAAAATCCTTTTCTTCAAGCGAGAGTTTTTATGACCCAATGGGTCACTGCAAACTTCCTCCTCATGTCCCTGTTGACCGGTATTTTCGAGCTAGATGGCAACAATTCGTCATGGTCTGGTCTTCGACGGATACTAGAAATTGCCCCACGGATTTAATCACCCCTAATTTTCATCTTCTTCAATATCCTGAAATGAAATTAATTATTACAGCTATTATGAATCTAGAGGTTAGCGAATCAAATTGTTTCACTTTTGAATTTTGACATTTATCTATTCTATAATATATAAAAAATTTGGAATACAAATTAAAAATATTGAAAAATAAAAAGTTATAGTCGATTAAAATATAAAAAATCGGCAATTTCTGACAGCAAACCAAATTATACTGAAGCTGTGTGTGACTTCACCAATTTCTATAACACTCAAACACTATTTCGAAATCCGTAATTGTTCAAAAAGAAGTTTTGCGATATCAAACTCTCAAAAGAAATTTTCATTTTTACTTGAAATTAATTTTTATAATAGGACTTTGACTCAAATGTTTACTAAAAACTTTGAGTTACGTAATGTAGAGAATATAAGTGGGGTCACAAATTCTATATAGTGATATTTTCCTTGCGCATATTCAGATATACATTCTCATCTTGTAGAAATTCTAGGAGTGTTTCTCACCTGCCTTCTACAAATAATCGTCAAACTTTGAAAAGCGATAGAAAATGCTCAGATTTGGAAAATATCTTTATTTATAAACATAACTCCAATCAATTTATTTAGTAATATTTTTGTAATTTTCAATTTTAATAATTGCATAAATAAAATTATTTTATTTCTTTCTTATTAATTAGTAGAGATTGTGGTGTTGGTGCAAGGTGAAACATCTTTAATAAAGATAAGTTAAAATTAAAAAATTAAAAGATGTAAAAAAATTTTCTTTTTCAATATATACTATATATTTCGGGCTATCAACCCATCTTCAGGAAGTACAGAAAATAACTAATTCAACTTATTGAATAACAGGTTATATATATATATATATATATTTATTGAACAGAGGAAAGAATGTTTGAATTATTTTAAAGGACACTTTCTATTAGGCTATTGTTAAGTGAAAATTTCAGGTTGGGTAGGGGTTTATTGACACATAGGTGTGGATAAATAAAAGAAAAGTTAGAAGTTCATTGACTTATGTCTCTAAGCTGCGAATAAATTTTTGGCTTTGTTATTAATAGGTCAATTATTATGTTTTGTTTTACATCAAGTTGATTTAAAATTAAAAAATTAAAAGATGTAAAATTTTTTTATTTTTCAATATATATATTTCGGGCTATCAACTTGATCTAAAACAAAACATAATAATTGACCTATTAATAACAAAGCCAACAATTTATTCGCAGCTTAGAGACATAAGTCAATGAACTTCTAACTTTTCTTTTATTTATCTACACCTATGTCAATAAACCCCTACCCAACCTGAAATTTTCACTTAACAATAGCTTAAGAGAAAGTGTCCTTTAAAATAATTCAAACATTATTTGCCTCTGTTCAATAAACATATATATAACCTGTTATTCAATATGTTGAATTAGTTATTTTCTGTACTTCCTGAAGATGGGTTGATAGCCCGAAATATATATATTGAAAAAGAAAATTTTTTTACATCTTTTAATTTTAATGTGAAATAAGTGACCAAGAATCCTTAACTCATAGTAAATCAATATTAAATATAATTGATAGAGATTTTCTTTAGGAGACGGACTGGTATAAATATGCAATTGGATGTTGATGAAAGCAGTCCACGGTGGTTGTAAAAAATAAGACTATAGAGGTTTTATTATTTTACATTTATTTGTTAAACCGACGTTTCGGAGATTTATTCTCTCCTTCTTCAGGGTAACAAAAGTCAATGAAAGTAGTTCAAAAAATAGTTACTTTCTGTCTGCATTGTCAAAGGAGACAGAAAGTAACTATTTTTTTAACTACTTTCATTGACTTTTTGTTACCCTGAAGAAGGAGAGAATAAATCTCCGAAACGTCGGTTTAACAAATAAATGTAAAATAATAAAATCTCTATAGTCTTATTTTTTACAACCACCGTGGACTGCTTTCATCAACATCCAATTGCATTAAATATAATATTTATTTACTCTTATCTTTCTTTCTTATTAATTATATTTATTGTTATTGACATTAAGTCTTAATATAACTAATTCAAGCATCAAAGATTTAAACTAATTTATTAAATCGCTTTCTCGCGTAAATGTCCATTTCTTATTTTATTTTATTTTATTTATTTTTTGTGATTAAATTGCAAGTTATCAAGACTAGAGAGCTCCAATACTCTTTACTCCATCTAAAATCCTTTTAGTATAGATATATAATTGGCCTTCGGAGTTAAATGCAACGGGTAAGTAGTTAATAAGTGAGTATACAGACTAATAATTGAAAATTGGCCGTATACAATACCATCAGATTAGTGACGTCACTCCTAGATTCATGATAATTCACCTGTTTTATTTTTCAATATTTTTCTAAAACAAACAAATATCTATATTTTTAATTTTTAAATAAAGTATTAAAAGTAAAAATTTATTCAATAATGTTTTTTTTAGATGCTATCAGAAAATGTGGGATTCGATATCGAATACGTTTCGGATCAGTTTATTCCGAATGGGGGAAAACCATGGCGGCCCTGGCACCATGTCTATAGCCGATGCAGAGTCGGAAAGGTCTCTATATCTATTGAATATATTTCTTTAGTCAATTATTTTATTTGTTCAAATTCTAATCTTTTAGGGGACTCGTCATAAACTAACAACAAATCCATATGGGAAATACATAGTACGTCTGTTCTATCTGGGAGAATGGAGGCGGATTTACGTGGATGATTTTATGCCTGTGGATGTAAATGGTCGTCATCTGGTCCCAATCAGTCCTTATCCTGAATTATGGCCTTTTCTATTGTCTAAAGTAAAGTATTAATCTCAACAAAAACACTTGTGTAAAAAAAGGCCAAGTTCGATTAATAAAAACCGTTTGACAAAAAAAGTAGTGAGATCTAATGTGCTGCCAAGTTCAACATCATCAATTTATTAAATGAGTCGAGAATATATTAGTAACTTCAATTAAAACGCATGTTTTTCATTTCACATGTCCCTCTTTATTTTTTATTGATTTCACATTTTTAGTTGAAATTATTTTCATAAAACTTGGCTTTTACGCATTATTATGTATGTTAGGAATTACTAGTTACCATCATGGGATCTTAATAAGAGGGGAGTGGTGGAGGCCCTATCAAACAATAATAATAATAATTTAATGCGTAAAAGCCAAGTTTTAGGAAAATAATTTCAACTAAAAATGTGAAATCAATAAAAAATATATAGGGACATGTGAAATGAAAAACATGCGTTTTAATTGAAGTTACTAATATATTCTCGACTCATTTAATAAATTGATGATGTTGAACTTGGCAGCACATTAGATCTCACTACTTTTTTGGAAAACGGATTTTATTAATCGAACTTGGCCTTTTTTTACACAAGTGTTTTTGTTGAGATTTCAATTCTTTTTGTAAGTTGGATTTATCCTATAACTTTCACCCCTTCATTTCGGGCCTTGAAGAAGGAAAAGTTTCGATTTTTCAATTTCCTCCTTTATTAATGTGTCAAGCTATACCAGTATGCCAAATTTCAGCATTCTAGGTTCATTGAATTTTTAGTATATGTTAATTAAGTCTATAAATTTCACCCCTTCATTTTAGGTCCTGAAGAAGGGAAAGTTTCGATTTTTGGATTTTTCCCATTAATTGTATCCCAAACTCTACCTGCCTGCCAAATTTCAGCATTCTAGGGTTAGCGGAAGTACTCTAGTATTTTGATGAGTGGGTCAGTCAGTGACGAAAAAGCCTATCTTTGGCTTCTTGTAACTTGGATGGTATAAACAGTAGAAATATGAAATTTTGTAATTTAGTTAAGCTTATGGACCAGTATTCTGGAAAAAAATTTCAGCCATATAGAGGTTTCCATTACAGAGGCGTCAAAATGCCCTGAGTTGTTTCCTGTAAAGGGTAGTCTGGCAGTGCACACATCCGCGCTCGAATCGAACTTGGCTGGGGCACTGCCGTGCCCCCAGATTTATCTACTTTTGAAAATAAAAATATTGGATGGAGATAGAAATTAAAAAGCTCAGGCAGACTTTCCTGAAAAATTTTTAAAGACCACTTCTAATAAAATACTTTAAAATCAAATGAATTTTTTTTCATTTCATAATAAATAAATCATGGATTTAATCAATTAATGTAAAAATTAAAATTCTTTGGAATTTAAAACCTTTATTAATAGTTCAAAAGGGAAGTTTAATACGAGTATTCAGCGCCTAACGATGCAATAGCAATACAGATCGTTCTATTGAATGCATACCCTACAATTACACAGGCCGCGCCACAGTCTTTCTAACCAGTCCAACACAAATATAAGAACAGCACATTTTTTCTCCTCTTTTGGTTTTAGGCAGGGATGCCCACAGAGGTAGGGATTAAAAGGCAGAGTGCGACATTGAAATTTCTGCGGTAAGGGGATTGAAAATTGTTGCAAAATTAACATTATTTGATAACTGATAAAAACGGTCATGTTAATAACTTCAACATGATAAAAAGCTCTTCTAATTCTTTAGAAGTGAATAAAATATAATGCACAAGGGTGGGGGGTTACTTTTCATGAAACTGGGGAGGAAGGGGTCGTGAAGATAGGGGGGAATCTTTCTCTTAGGACTATTTACGGGTTAACAATCCTTAATCACTTTCTAAATTTCAAGCTCTTAGCTTAAATATTTAAAAACTTAGACTTGTGAGAGGTAGAAAGATATTTTATTGAGGCTCATAGAATGGGGAATTTCATAAAGTATATATGAGCCGTTCAAAAGCAGAGTGGACCATCCCTCTTTTGGTTTTTTATGAGAAATCTAGAAAAATAGAGGTAAAGGTTCGAGGCAAAAGTGGTACCTGTGGTGTAATCTAGAAGGACGTTTAAAAACTAAGTTTGGACCACTCTGTCTATTTAGTTGATCAAAAATATACTTCATTATAGATGTTTATCAGCGAAAATGAGATTTGTGGGTTGGTCCACTCTGCTTTTGAACGCCTAATATATAAGAAAGATGAAGTAGACAATCGAATTTAGGGAACGGGGTGTTGATAGTGAAACATTATTAAAATTATATTAGGTTGGAGTTGGTAGTGTTTCACAAGGAGGTGTGTGTCCTTGTGAAACACCAGAAACTCCAAACTAATATAATGACGTAGACAGACAGACTAATGAAGTCTCTCCAATAGGGCTTGTTTGTTATCTTTTTTGTATGAATCTGAAAAATTGTAAATATTTATTCGAAAAGCTAATACTTATAAATGATTGTATAATATACTAAAAATTTAAAAACAAGTTGAGAAATCAGCAACAGCTAGAGACCCTTGTTAACGGTGATAAAAAACATATTCTTATGGGGAGAAATGTTATTGGTCACTGATAACTCTGTGCCAATAAATGTCAGGGGGTCAATTTGCATTGAATTCACCCTACCTTAATAATACACTATACATATTAAATTTTTGCACTAAAAGTTTCTTTAACTCAAGCCATCTGCTCTGCGACCAAATTTTGCTACTATCTTGATCGCCCCGATCCAAAAAATCAAAATCAAATGATAAATTATAGTGACAATATTTGTTTCTAGGCCTTGCTTAAAATCTCTTCTCTTTATTCGAGGGATCAACTGGGATATAAATTTTTGGAAACCATTCATATGGATCCAATTATTCATCTAACAGGATGGTGCTCGGATATTTTTGTTCTGAAAGACATACCGATTTCTAACATCTGGATGCTGATTGAAAAATTAATGTGTCAAATTCGGGAAGTTAAAGTCAATGAAGCAGATAATTTGGATGTGATTTATAGCCGAGTTAAGTAAGTATACATAAAGCTAACATCTACATATATTAATTGAAACAAGTTTAGCCTTGTCCATGGAAGCTAATTTTTGTTTTTCAAAAATATGTATGAATATATCAGCCCAAAAGCTGATTGATCATCTTCAGTTCCAGTATTAGCAGACTTGAAGAGATTTATTATAAAAAATGAGGTCTGGAACACCATAAGCAGGGACGGCGGAACCGTGGGCTCAGGGTGGCCAGTTGACCCCCCTTTTACCGTTACTTTACCCCCAAAACAACTTTGTTGCCAAATTGTTGGTTGTAAAATTAATGTTATACTATTATCTGTTTGCGTTATCAAAACCTAAAAATCTTGAGCCGTAACGTTAGCCTACTAATTACTCATTTTACTTAAATAGGTAGGACTAGGTCGAGAACAGGCTGTCATCTTTTCAATAAAAGCACCATACAAACTGCTTAAAAATGGGTTAAATTGTACCAATTTGCTTCAAAATTTTTATTTTACTTTCCTCAGTGGGCTAGACGACGGCGACGATCCATCAGTCACTTTCATTTTATCAGTCATAAAATGAGACTAGGATGAAACATGAAAGCAACAATGTACTGTTAAAAAAATAATATTGAAATAAAAACACGAACTAGAAAGCAGAAAATAAATTTTTATTCAGAAGATGTAGAGCAGAGTTTTCAGCCTTTTTATTCTAATCAACCCTTTCTGCAATTTTGTAAGAATTCCATTCCTCCCTTTCCAGGATTTTCTTACTCAAAAAATTTATTTCAAATAATATGCTTTTAATATTGAAAATACAAGCTATTATATTTTATTTTGAATATATTTCTCAAAAATGGGTCGCGCCTTGAAAAGGATAAGATCCACTGCTCTAGAGCCCTAGACCCATAAGAAATGCGAATTTTTTGGCTACCAAAAAATATTTATTTTCTTCTTTTTAGTGAATTTCGAAATAAAAACTTTATAAATATATATTTTATTTTATACATATTTTTTTCATTAAAATTTACATGACTTATATATTAAAGGATATGTATTTGTTATCGGTGAAAATCAGAGGAGCTAGTTAACGGGAAATAAATTAATTATTCTTATTGGAGAAAAATGTTGTTCCCCTTATAACTTTCTGCCATTTGAGTCAAGAGGGATGAATTCGTTTGATTTTACATGAAATTATTAATTCTATCTTAAAGAGATATGATGCACATCATGATTTTCCCCAATAGAAAATACTATTTAAATTAAATTTTCTCTATAAATTACTACTTGATTAAATATTGTATTGTTATCGTCTATCTATTCTACTTAATTTCAAATAAAATCATCTCGAAAGAAGTAAGCAAAATTTAGTTCTAAGATTATACATGGCTTTAAAAATTTTCTTTTGACTTGGGACTTGGGATTAAGAAACCCAATCCAAGAGTAGAAACATACTCTTGACTTAACAAACATCTTTCAAGAAGGATTTCTTTTTATTAAGTGGATATCGATGAGGCAGTCCAAAAAAAAAGAAGATAATTTACACTATGTTTTTATTCTTTTTATTCATAAAACCAATTCTTTTTATGTTTAAATTGTATTTTTTGTTTAAAATAATATTTTTTCTTTTTAATTCCTGGAATAAATGAAATTTGTATTTTCATTGCAAAAAAGTGTGTCTTCCAAAATTTCAAGATTAGTTTTAAAAAAATCCTTTACAAGATTCTATATTAATATGCAAACAGACAGATAAATCAAGTTAAATAAAATCTCGTAAATAAACTAAATTAAAATTATTTTAGAGTATTATCTAGAAATATTGATTATGCCATCGAAGAATCAATGACAGACCCTTCTATTGAAAATCTTGGCCCTGTTGCGATTGTTGCGGAAGTAGATGCAGTTCCTTCGTTTAAAAAAAGGGATAAGGATAGCGAAAAAGATATAAGTTGCGTAAGTTTGCATTAGGTTGATATTTTAACAATTGGGTTTTCCACATTTATTTTTATCCGTCATATCGATCGTATAACGAATATTTTTATTATTAAAATAAATAAATAAATAAAACGTTAAAATAAAATCGATTTTATTCACTTTTTAATAAAAAATTCATTAATAAATTTTAAGGAGTTAGGTGTTGGTTCTAGGTGAAACATTTTAATATAATAATAAAACTTGAGTAAGATACTAGGTAGGTTTCTACAAAAAAGAAATAAAACAAACTCAATTTTGTTTTATTTCTTTTTTTGTGAAACCTACCTCGCATCTTGCTCAAGTTTTATTATAATAAAAAAATCATTAGTTTCGCTCTTAAAATAATAATAATAATAAAAGATTAATATAACTTAAAACCTTTGGTGCGCTCAGCAAACGAAATTGGCAATAATGAATTCTCTCAACAATTTTCAATTTTTATTGATAATTGTTGTTTCAAGAACGATATCTTATATTTAAGACTAGCTGCGACGCCGGGCTTCGGCGGCCCTCTTGCTAGCCAGGGGGTATAGCCCCCAGCCCCCCCCCAACCCCATTTCACCTTCGCACCCACCCACCTCACACCCCACTACGCACCCTTTCCACCCACTTCACTCCCACACCCACCGGGCCCCCTGCACCCCACCCCTGTAATCCACTGCCGCACCCAACCCTGCAGCCATCCGTGCACCCAGTTTTTGCAATTCTAGCTCCCTAGATGACCACAGATTATGTATAGAAAATTTGGTTGAGTTTGGTGCAAGGGCAAGAATTTTCATTTTTTGACCCTTCCCCTCCCATTTTGGGTGATTAGTTTTTGCATTTCTAGCCTTCTAGTGGCTATGTTTACAAAATTTGGTTGAGTTTCGTCCAAGGGCAAGAAAGATACGAAGCCTTTTGTGTTTTAGACCTCAAAATCAAAAATCCACCATTTTTCAGTTAAGGGGTCAAATTTCAAAAAAATAAAAAACCTTCCCGAGATTTCGCATTAATAAACCTATGTACCAAATTTGAATGCTAAAACTTAAAAATCGAGGAGTTAGAGCACTTTAAAAATTTCAAAAATATATCCCAAAATGACTATAGGTATCTCACTTTCGGGGACACTTTCTGTCCGCCTCCGTGGTGTAATGGTCAGAGTAACTGACTGGCAACCCGGAGGTCTCGGGTTCGATTCCCGGCTATACCCAGACATTTTTTCTGTAAGTATAGGGTCTGGTAATAAAAATTAAGTGGGAGATAAATTTAACCGAATTTATCGCGCGGAGAATTTACCACTGCTCGAAGCCCCTAAAACCTTAATAAATTGGATATTGAATTGTATCTAAGTTTCTGAGATTGGCTCGTGATCCCGGCTTCTTTTCCTTCTACTCTGTTCTTTTCACGATGGAGGGGCCAGCCCATAGCCCATACAGGCCTTTAGGGGATCCACCTTCTGGTGTATCTCCTTCTCACATCAATATCATTAAAAAAAAAAAAAAAAAAAAAAATAGAGCAAAATACTCAAATAGGTTTCTTTTGTATTTCAATGCTTCACCTTTCTAAACTAAAGCAATATCGATATCTTTTCAGGTTTAAGAGATCTTGAAAACTCTGAAAACATATTTTGGGACCCTTTCCCCTCTTTCGGGTTCGAATTTCAAAAAATTCTTAGCACAACCATAAATCGTTGAAAGAATATACACAGCAAATTTTATAGAAACTAGGTCAAACGGTTTAGGCTGTGCGTTGATAGATCAAACATCACCTTCGCTTTTTATTATATATATTAAGATTATATTTTTATTTTATTTATTTTCGAAAATACAATTAACATTTTTTTATTATTTTTATTAATTTAATTATTAATCTATCTTTTCAGAGTAAGATGAGTATTTTAAGTAATGCTAACTATCTTCATGATTCTGAGATTATAAATCCCATGAAAAATGTTAAATCTTCTATGAATCAAGGAACTATCGATGAAGATGATGATTTGCGAGACCTGAGACCAGCCATATCACATAATCTTATGATATGTGAAGCGAAAACTATATGTCTTGATAAAGACAGGCCTCCAACGCCGCGATGGAAAATGTTTCGTTGGAAGGAATGGGCAAAAAGAAATGGCATTTTCTTAGAGGAGAGAAATATTTATTCCTTACATATTTATAGTGCGTTCAAAAAGAAAGAAATGCCTATGAAATTACCAAAAGGACCTTATTCTAAACTTGTAAGTTAAAAACCTAGAATAGATTTATTAGCACATTTTTTCTTCGAAATCCTATTTTAAAATTAATTGTTTTCATTTAAAAATTGAAGTTGAAAAATTAATTTTAAAAATTCGCCATTGGCGGTCTAACTTAAGTTAGTTGTATCGCCAATTGGATTTTCTTACGATTTTTTTGAAATTTAGACAATTATTTAAATAGTTCTGCATCGATTTGTGGCAAAACGAAATTAATGAACAATATAGTTCCAGAGATATTAAATTCCAAAGATAGAGTTTTTCAGACTCTTATATATTGCACTATACCGGATACCGGAAAGTTTACATACATATATAATTATAATTATGAAACTCTCTTTACGATTGTTTTAATGTTAAATAAACCAACATTAAACAATAACTATTAAATTTTTTAAGAACATTTTAATTCATAGTTACAACACAGTTTCTGAGATAATAATTAATAAATAATAAAAAAATTATCGCATCCTAGGAAGGGATTACACTAAAAACAAGCTGGCAACAACGCATTTATTTAACTTACTTTAGTACACTTTTTTGCTTCAGGCATTGTCGCAACAGCTTTCAATCGCTTATTAAGAACTTTTTGTTTTATAAATTTCCCTTTATAATGTACTTTATCTGACATTTCTATGATAAAATATTTACAAGCTCGGACAGTGTTGCCAGATTTTTCAAACGAGCAGTTAGTTCGTACGGGATTGGCTAGTAGTGGTACATAAACAGAAAAAAATTTAGGCTTATGAATTATGAATCCTTATTGTCTGTACTATATAGTCTATCATTAACTTTTTGCTACTACTGTCGCGATATAACTAACTACCTTAAATGAATCAGTCTTCAATGTATTTATCGAAGCTTCAAGAAAAATATTCTTAATTTAATTTATCTTTTAATTAATTCAGTGGGAGCCAGAATCAAGATATCCAATAATTTTGGTGAAAAAAACTACAGTCAGAAAAGAGGATCGATCTACTTTTGATATTGAAGTGAAAGCCATCGAAGAACCACAGTGGATCCGAATGGAGCAAATTCTGCCTATCTTTAAAATCTTACGTGCTTATTTTCGACCAAGTAGCTTTAAAAATGTATTAAAAATAAATCGAGAGAGTTTAATGGGCTCATCGAAACCAATAAATGAAACTACAAAAAAGAATAACAAAGAAAAACCAAAAGAAAAGTCCAAAAAGCATAAAGAGAAAATACAAGAAGAGAATATAAACCTGAAATTAACTAAACAATCTTCATTTATTTTATATTGTGATCTACCAGTTAGTAAAAAAGTATTAATTCAACTTTCAGTACTTCCAGACAAAATCATTAAACATGAATATCAGAATACGGTTCAACGAATTTCGTTGGAGAATGATGAGGATACGTCGAGAACTAAGGTAAACAAATATAAATCATAAGTTTAAATTATCTTTAAATGATTTATTAAATAGCGTACATTCTACAGTTCGTAGTGAAATAGTAAGGGTTTTCGATCAATAATAAATCTTTTTCAATCATTAAACAATTTTGAAATATACTTTTAAAATCAAACTTTATTAATCTTACAATACATCATACCTGAAGACATGGAGAAATCGAGCTAAAATCATAAAATCACAAAATAGCCATCGATTTTCATCAAATACTAAAGTAGCAACCAATCTACATGGCATTTTTAAGGTTCTGTAAGTAGAGTTAATCAGTGCTGAAGATGTGAAGGAATCGACTTAAAATCAAATCAATTCCGATCTAATATTGAAGTAATAAACATAGAGAGCCCAAGGCTTTAAACTGAGGATAGGACATTGTGGAGGCGGTAAAAATCTTCAAATATGGCTTGTAAACACGTTTTTCTAAACGATTTAAGCGTAAAATACGAAAATACATTTGTTGTAGCTTTTTATATAATTAACATATTTTGTAATAAAACATTTGCAGTGGTTTGATGGATCTCATCTCTAAACCTTGGGCCCAAGCACGACATTAACTACATGAAGCTAAAATACTTATTGTTGACAAAACTAGGTTTTTTTTTTTTTTTTTAATGCAATCGAATGCAAGAAGGGGTGCACCAGTAAAGATGTAGCCCCTATGGATCTCGAAAGACCCTTGCATTACCGAAGAGAAGGGAAAGTTGATTAAGTGAGAGGGTGTAGACGTAGGTGTCTATGCACCCTGGTTTTGAAGGTTTGAAGATCATAGGTGCTGGGAAAGATAGAGGCTGGGAGAGAGTTCCAGTTCCTTGAAGTCATAGGTTTTATGACATGTGCCTGTTGTAATATATATATGTGTGTAATTCCCAATAACTGAGGATAGTCCAATAAAATTTATGCCGAAAGGTCTTATTCAGAAAGTTTTATTAAACCCGGTGCATCACACTTTGGCTGACACTGATTTCTCAATCAACCCACAGCAGTATCATCACAGCCACGATCTCCAACAATATAAAACATTTTTAAATTTTAGTAAATCAATTCTGAGGTGGAGCTTTAATGTTGGAGGGTAACTTATGAATAGTATATTTTTTGTATATAGTTTAATAACAATTTCAGTAATTTGGGTGTTAAATTTAGAAGGTTGTTATCATCTTCCACATTTGTGATCCAAAAGTGCAATGCCCAGAACGACCAAATTAGGATTATTTATTGGGTTGCTATAAATGTTACAATATATTTTTTGATGCAAGCTCGATTTGAGGGCAGAATTAAAATTTTTGCTATAGGCCGGCACATTTTATTGCAACGGGACTGATTTCACTCTAGAAATCCGCACAAAGTCTCGGATAAATTCTCAACAGTGCTAGCCGAAATTATTTTCGACGGTATATCTTTCTTAAAGGCACCGTAAAATGTGGTATTAATGTGCCACGAGGTGTATTAATGTACCAGTTCAGCTTTATAGCCTTTTATTGCACTCTGCCGGGTAGGGTGTAGATTGTAGAACTAGAAAAAACGTCGAGTGCTCACCAAGGTGCGTTTATGTTGCGGGGTGCCGGAATGCGAGGTTATACCATAGTTGCAGAATATATCAAAATATTTCTTTATTTTTTTTTCAATGAATATAGGTAACTTTAGGGTGTTATCGTCCATTTTTGATAATAATTAGGCTGGATATTGGGATCTTGGACTAAATTTCAAAAAGTTGAAACACGTTTCGTCGTATATTTTTCGACTTTTTCAGGCAATCTATAACAATTACAAATTATAAGAATATGATGCCATTAGATAATTCAAGAAAACAAAACATTTTTTTATAACTCCAAACAATATTCACTTTTAGGATCAGCTTCCTCGTTGATAGATAATTACAGACCATTAGACTGGATATTGTAATAACATGATTGACAAGGCTTAAACAAACTTAATAATACAAGACAAATAAAAAATTATAAAAAGATCATCAACATACGCAGTCAGAACTGGAATTTCAACATTCAATAAATTTAATGTATGTTGATGATCTTTTTATAATTTTACCGAAGGACAAAGTCAACATAGTGTTGGATGTTTTTAATTCAATTGACAAAGACATACAGTTTACACTGGAATTGGGAAATAACAACTGCTTACTATACTTGGATGATGTTTGCAGAACAGCAACCAATGAATTAGTGACATCGTGGTACCAAAAACCATATAGTTCTGGTAGAAGTTGTATTATTATGTTTGTCCAAGCCCTGTCAATCATGTTATTGCAAAATCCAGTCTAATGGTCTGTAATTATCTATCAACGAGGAAGCTGATCCTAAAAGTGAATATTGTTTGGAGTTATAAAAAAAATGTTTTGTTTTCTTGAATTATCTAATGACTTCATATTCTTATAATTTGTAATTGCTATAGATTGCCTGAAGAAGTCGAAAAATATACGACGAAACGTGTTGCAACTTTTTGAAATTTAGCTTTTAATTATTTTCTCAAGTCCAAGATCCCAATATCCAGCCTAATTAATATAGGTAACATTTGAGTTTTGTACAAAGATTTACATAAACATGGTATTTTTTTCTACGAACATTATTAATGTTTCGAAATTTTTTAGGAGTTTTCAAGAAATTCATTAGAAGATGTCGAGATGGAAAAATGCATCTATCATTTGCTTTTAAATGAGTTCGATTGGTCGAATCGTGGCAAATCAGGCCAATTGATTTATACTTTACGAACGCACAGTGTTGATGCAAGAATTTTCACCTTATCAGAGGGCCAGGAGGCGATTAAAGTTATCTATGACGTCCCTCAAAATTTTGAGATATTGATTATGTCTCAAGCACCAATTAAAGTAAAGTAATTTTTTACTTTTCCTTATGTAGAATAAGTGAAGTATTGTATTATATGGTAATACTGGCATAAAACATTCAGTTTTCTCCGGAAATAAAGGACTTCTGAGTACAGTAAGAATATTTTCAGTTATTGGTGTGCCATCATGATAATCCAAAGGCAAGTCAATTAAATTTAAAACTTAAACTATTTATCATTTCAAAACCACACTTGCAATAGTTTGATCCAAATCAGCCGTTTATGAAGGCCTCAAAGATTTTAAAATGTCTCAAAAATGACTAGAGAGAATTTATTAATCCGTAATATTGTATTTAAATTACAATATATAAAATCGAAAATAACTAAGAGTGCTCTAGACAAGTCATAGCTTGCTTAGAGCAATAGAATTAAGAGGAATTTAAGGTTTTCTTATAGGACAAGCTGATCCATTGTGAAATATGGTCGATTTCCATCTCAGGGAATATTGAGTTTAACTGAAGGTTTTCTACATTTATTTCAATCGCGAATCTAATGTAGGGAATTTTTGTCAAATATTGAGTGAAAATAATATTTGAGCTTATATATTTCTAACTTGAAATAATGATATTAAATAAATTTTATTTTTATTGAGTTTAAGTCATAAGATTTAATTTCTAAATCCTACCCTCACTCACACAAAGGATTATCCGTTTGGGGCGAAGGTCCTAAAATATATTTTTAAAAATCTAATTTTAAATTTGAAAAATAACTAAAATGATGCCGTATTCAAGGAAATTTGCAAAAAATGTGAAGATTAAAATAAAATTTCAAAAAATGAAGGGTACTTTTTTGGACAGCATCTCTAGGTTGAAAAGTCACCAATCGCCACTGGTATGTAATGTACTTGTATGTTACCCTTTTTTAGTCGACGATTTTTTCCACACCGTTCAACCGATAGAAATGTAATTGAAAACCTACCATTACTTTAACAAAATGAAGCGCTGATTAGTTTTTGGTATATATTGACCCACGAACATTAGTACTTTATTCCAATACTTTTTTAGTTTTTTTCTAAATATCTCGAAAATGACTTAACCAATTTTGAAGAAATTTAATTTTATAATTAAATATATATTTATGACCACAAATAAGGTTATATAAAGTTTTTAGTCAAATTATATTTTAAAGTACTTTTTTAGTAAGATAGTACTTTTTTAAATTCTTTAAAATTTATTCGTTTGATTACTTTAATATAGCTCATGTTCAAATCATCAAAAATGGAATATAATAAGGTTATTCCTTTAGTATTAGAAAAATATCTATAGTTATTTATGATTTTAAGTCAAGATGGACTTCAAATATTTGATTAATATTAATAAAGGAATAAATACAAAAGAGACAATAAAAGAGTGTGTCTTCTGCTGGAATTATAAATTTTTAATTTCGTTATAAATAAATTAAAAATTTATAATTCCAATAGAAGACACAATCTTTTATTGTCTCCTTCAATTTATAAAAATTCTGCTACTCTAGGCAAAAAGAAAATTTTAATTTAAAGGAATAAATATATTAATATTTCAAACGGCTTTGGATAAAGTCAGCAACGATTCGTTGCAGTTTATTTTCATTTAATCTGAACGTATTTATAATTTTCCAAGGCATTCCAAACCCGCTTGAATTTCTTCATCGAGTGAGATAGACGCGAATATCATCAAAAAAATATTTTATGCACTTTTAAAGAAAAAATCATTTAAGATCTTTATTTTAGAAATACAAACATTTTGACACCAGGATGAACATTTCCGTTCTTGAGTTATCATCGGTTTCGTGATTTCGGTTCTTTAAAAATAAACTTCAAAGGACAGTTGACGGACTTTATCCATAGTCATTTGAAATATTAATATGATTATTCCTCTGATATTAATCAGATAGACAGAACAAATAAAGAAATTTTAAAGAATTAAAAAAAAGTACTATCTTACTGGAGAGTAGAGTAATTTAAAATATAATTTTCCTAAAAAATTATATAACCGTTTTGGGGTCCTCAAGGTACTTGAATAGAATATTAAATTTGATCAAAATCGGTTAAGCCATTTTCAAAATATTTAGAAAAAAACTAAGAAAATACTAGAATAAAATATTAATGTTTGTGGGTCGATATGTACGAAAAACTAATCAGCGCTTCATTTAGTTAAAAGTAATGGTATGTTTTCAATTTCATTTCAATCGGTTGAACGGTGTGAAAAAAATCTTCGTCGAAAAAAAGCCTAACATATTACAATACTTTATCTACTCTGCTGGATAAAGTAAAAAATATTTTAAAAGTATTTCTCTATTTTTGCATAGTCTATATTTCATTCAAGCTAAAATTGATTATTTATTTACTCTCTTTTATGTAAAGAGTATCGTTCTAGTCCGAGCGAACGGGTATTTTTATAATAACAGTAATTAACAAATACTTATCATATATTTGACTGGACTTGTCCGGACTTGATTGTTCTTGACCGAACTTGACTGGACCCGCTCGCAACTTCTCAGGCGTCATTAGATAATAGATAAAGACGGATTCATCTATCCGCGAACTTTTCGCAAAATAAATTCTCAATTAATTTTTTTGACCACATTCAAATAATTTTTTCATACATCAATGCATACATGACCAGTGACCACGGACTAAATGAAAAAAATCGCCCATTTTGGGCTCTGGACTAGACCCCATGTAATTTGTTGCAAAACCCTCATGTTCTAAAATTCAACCTAAATTAATACTAGATACCATTTGTGTTTTTGGTTGAGACCATAGGTTCCGTAGTTTTTACCACTCAGCTAAAACATTATTATTGTTTATTTTTATTTACCCTTTGAAGTCGCACTCGGCGTGAGACCGATTACAATACTTTGCCCGGTTCGCATGGATAAAGTAAAACATTTTTTTAGACCCCCCTCACAATTTCGAAAAAATTCAGGTTACGATCTTAATGATTTGGTCCCTCTCCTTTGTATATATTTTAATTTATTTTTTTAATAAAAAAGAGGATTGAAATATTTATCAATATTCCAAGGAATTTCGTTCTGGTGGAATATCTTATCAAAAAAATTATTTCATTCTGTTCTCAGTTAGTGCTAGGCAAGCAAGGAGGAAACGTCTTCTGCTCAACCAAAGGTAAAATAATCTTCTTTAGGTTACTTTCTAGTTTTCTAAAAAATACTTTCTCTTGCTCAAACTGCTTATTTATTTTATTACATATTAAGATTATACAGGGTGGTCGATAAAATTCATTTACAATAAAATTATGATTATACAGAGTAGTCCAAAAATTTATTTACACTAATATTATGATTATACAATGTGTCCTAAACATTTATTTACAATAGCAATGATGATTAAACAGGGAATCTAAAATTTTTTTGAAATATAATGATGATTATTTAGTGTGCCCCAAAAATGTATTTACTCTAAAATTATGATTATACAGGCGGGTACAAAAATTTATTTACATTAAAATTATGATTAAAGATCTTGTCTCAAAATTTTTATGCAAAAAAATTATTATCATAGAGGGCATCCCAAAAATTCATCTACAATAACAATTATGATTATACAATGTGTCTCCAATATGTATTAAGGAGGTTCGTGACTCTTTATCATTTTTATAAGAAAATTCTCAAATTTTTACCATCAAATCATTGATGTATTAAATATTTATTCTCGAAATTTGAAGTTGATCGTCTGTCCAATTAGCGAGAAATAAATTATTGAAAATTGTCCCTTTAACATGGAAGCAAATGGACCGAGTTCTTAAAAAGGCTATACTTCTATACAAATTATACCATTTTCTACAAATTTATACAGATCAATAATTCAACTTTCATAAATCGAATGATACATTTTTCAATAAATTTGGCAGTCTAGTTAATTAGTTATTCATAAATGCAAAAATAAAAAGGTATTTGCAACCAACAGAATATATCAAAAGCACTAGTGTAGAATTCCAAATCTATTTGTTGAAATTGTTTTTGTGTTAAATAAATGTTTTTATAATGAGAAAAAATTTATCTCAATTGGATGTTGATGAAAGCAGTCCACGGTGGTTGTAAAAAATAAGACTATAGAGGTTTTATTATTTTACATTTATTTGTTAAACCGACGTTTCGGAGACTTATTCTCTCCTTCTTCAGGGTAACAAAAAGTCAACGAAAGTAGTTCAAAAAATAGTTACTTTCTGTCTCCTTTGACAATGCCAAAAAAACATTATAAAATTTTTTTCATCTCGAATAGAAAACAAAGTAAAAAGCAATTGGACTGCTTTCATCAACATCCAATTGCATATTTATACCAGTCCGTCTCCTAAAGAAAATCTCTATCAAATTTATCTCAATATTCTTTTTATTAATATTATCAAAACCAATATTTTTATTCGAAATTAACATCATTATTAACAATTTTTTTTTTATTAAAAAATTTATTAGGCAGAAGTTGTCACTCTGGAGAAAAACAAAAGATTTTTTCAAAGATTAACCGATAGATAAGCTGTTTCGAACTCCCTTAATAGAAGAAATATAGTCTGGTCCGGAAATTAATTAAAAATAAAAGTCATCAATGTTCAGGGTTGCAAAATATTTTAATTTGTGATTTCTTTGTTTCTTGTTAAACGCGAAAAATTTATTAAAAATAAAAATTATCAATTTATATAGAATTTTCTTCAATGATTGAAACATTTTTAATGGTTTTTTTGTCTATTCTAAGAAATGAAAAATTTGTTATTAATAAAAATTATCGATATGTACCTACATGGTGTTCCTCAATAAAACCGAAATGCTTTACAAAAATTTCAGCGTACCGAGTTTTCATTTTTTTTCGCTCAAATGATTTTTAATCTACTCTGACAACAATTAATTTTTTTCAGTTACTTGATGAGAATACCTTGATGGAGAAATCACTATTTCTAAGCAATTCTCTGGAGCTATATAAGACGAAACTTGAATCCATTGTTCTGTTACTAAGCTGCTCTCAGCCGGGTACAGATGCTTTTCTAAATCTTTTGAATCAATTTAAAGAAGCGTTGCTGCCGGAACATATCCCGATTCCAGGAAGAGATCCACGATTTCCTAAACGAATTCCTCGAGAAATCTTCAACGAATTCCAAATGGTAATTTACTTTCTCTTCTTAGTGAATTATTGATTTATATATCTACAGAGTCTATAAATTAGTTTTCACCCCTACAATCGATAATCATAATAAATATTTTTTATTAATGCTAAAAAGTGAGTGTTTTAAAATTCGTGAATGTTATGAAAATAGATTAAATTTCTTTATCATGCTGCGCATATATATATGTTGCAGTAAAAACCCGTTTTAGTAAGATCGGGTTCTTACTAGTTAAAACGCGTTTCACTGAATACTATTGTGGCAACTAGAGTTTATTGATGTTCGTTGAGTTTGGTTCAAAGGTCTAGAATCTTAATTTTTGACATAAATTTTAATTTTCTCATTAATATATCAAAGAATAATTGATACGTCAACAAAATTATTTTGACCGCGCTGATTTGAAAAAAAGATATTTTTATCTCGCGAGACTACTCCGCAGACTCCAATAGCGTAATCCGCAGTAGTCTCGAGAGATAAAAATATCTTTTTTCAAATCAGCGCGGTCAAATAATTCTTGTTGACGTATCAATTATTCTTTGATATATTAATGAGAAAATTAAAATTTATTTAATATCATTATTTCAAGTTAGAAATATATAAGTTCAAATATTATTTTCACTCAATATTTGACAAAAATTCCCTACATTAGAGTCGCGATCGAATAAAATGTAGAAAACCTTCAGTTAATTAATGGCAGGCATCTAACATACATGCTAATAGATCTAGCGCTCTGGACTGGGAGATCGAGTATATAACATCTGAGATTTCCAATTCACTCGGTGATCCATCCGAATGTCTAGCGGGCTATACACGAAATGACGTTGGATTGTAGCTAAGTGGATTACATCTTTTTCTCTCTTGGTCCAGACTTAATACTCCGCAGACTCCAATAGCGTAATCCGCAGTAGTCTCGTGAGATAAAAATATCTTTTTTCAAATCAGCGCGGTCAAAATAATTCTTGTTGACGTATCAATTATTCTTTGATATATTAATGAGAAAATTAAAATTTATTTAATATCATTATTTCAAGTTAGAAATATATGTTCAAATATTTAAAATGGTAACAACCCATTTTCGCACATTGTTGAACAAAGAATCGAATTTAGAAGTATGTTTTTTTATGCATAGTAGAGTTAAAAAATCTTAAATCTGAACTTTTTCATAATTTATTAATTTAATACCTTAAAAATAGAAAAGAGATTAACCAGACAAGCCAAATATAGAATAAATTTCGTAAAAATTAGTTTATTTTTCATATTTAAAGAGAAGCTGGCTTAAGCCGGGATTATCTAAAGTCATTCGTGGTATATGAGCTTTAAGGCCCAGTTCTGAATACAGTCAGGGGAGTGAGATTGGACAGGGTTCAAACACCCTCATTTAACAAAATAGAACATTATGATTGGCGATGTCCCTTAGAAGGGGTAGAAAACTAAGAATTATATAAAACATAGCCTCCACACACCAAGGAGACACGATCGGAAATGCATAAAAAGGCTGACACGAAGAAATATTGCTCTCTATTACTCTATCCATTTTACACTCTCTATATCATACCTCTAGCCTTTTACACTCTCTATTACTCGATCCATCTTACACTCTATATTATTCTCTATCTATATCGCTATTCTTCCAATATTCACGGCGCCTACATCAACTCGATATCACGAGTATATCTCTTCGTCCTGGAGCCGTTTTAGCGGACATTTACATTCATCCACTTGCTAGCCCCTCCATTGGCACTTATATCATTAGCACGATAGCTAATTGAATAGCACGGACAAGAATATCTGTCCAGCACTCGTGAAGGCATCACAGAGGCTTATCAAAAAGGCGAGACTCCTGGGACATTACGTACTCTTCGACGTGGCAGTCTACGGAACCGGAGCGAGAAGTGGACGCAGCACAGCTAGCGCTGTTTGAATTATTTGAACCAGTCAGCGCACTTCAAGAGCAAACGTAATTAAGCACAATTTCTTTGAACGATCTCCGTTCACCCCTTAAAGCCATCAAATTATTTAATTCTTTCTGACTGTTCAATTCACCAAGGACCTTAATAAATCATATATTATAAATCAAATTCTTGATTATCTTTTGCTGTTAAGAAAATTTCCCCATTCTCCTTTGCAGCTAGAATTCAGTCAATTATTTTTATTTGTTTGCCTATTTAAAATTGTTTTTTTTTATTATTTTTTTTGTAAATTCATTGCATCAGATTAACTTCAGTAACGTAGAATTTGAAACATAAGAGTAAATTCAGTAGTTTATCAAACTAGTACAACGAGATACACTGAGTTACACCACCACCACCACGTCAATAAAGGTTAGTATTCTCACACTCAGGAATATTCCCCTTAAAAGTACCCCAACAGAACTAATTTCCCTACCCCTCCAACCACCTACCCTCCCTAACCCCATTGCATATTATTTTCACTCAATATTTGACAAAAATTCCCTACATTAGAGTCGCGATCGAATAAAATGTAGAAAACCTTCAGTTAATTTTTGACCTTCGCATCAATTTGGGTGTTTATTTTCAAAAATTTTTAAACGAAAATGTCAAAAATTATAAGCAAATTTATAGAGGATGTAATTTTTGACATTTTGGTTTAAAATTTTTTGAAAATAAACACCCAAAATGAGGTGGAATGTCAAAAATGAAGATTCTAGACCTTTGAACCAAACACAACCAATATCAGTAAACTCTAGTTGTTGCCACAAAGGCATTCAGTGAAACGCTTTTTAACTAGTAAGAACCCGTTTTTACTGCAACATATATATGTGTCAAAATTTGGTCTCTAGGATTTAAACCAACTGCCCTGAACTCCAGGCCGACTCCTGGGAGGCAAAAATTTCTGACATACTCTATAAAATTACTATATCTTCTACGATCCAATATTAGAATTGGCCTTCCTTTTAAAATAGTTTTAAAAATTACATTTTTCATTTTTTGGAGTTCATTTTTTTTACCACAATTCCCTGATTCGTATTACAGCAATTTATAAGTTTCTTAAAGCTTTGATGGTAATATTGTATAATAGATAACTATGTGTTCCATGAACTCATAGGAAGATAAATAATTATGGTGTCGTAATTCGTAAATTTGAAGTTGATTATTTTCTCAAAACCATTTTATTTTATTTTTTGAGTATTCAGATCGATAGTAACGAAGTATCACGTTTTTGGTCAAAAATAATACTTTAATTGTTATTTTCAAGTTTTCAATTCTTTATTCCATCATATGTTCAATAGTTTATAGTTTATAGCTCTGACCTAATAAAGAACCGAAAGCTCGAAAATAAACAATTAAGGTGTTATTAAAAACTTGATATTTGCTAAAAATATTTTTTTATAGATTAAAAAAAAAATCTCAAACTATTTTTTTTTAAAGCCACAATAATTTTTTTATCTTAAGATATATAGGTATGTGTATGAACAATGTTGTATCATTAAAAATTTGAGTAGGTAGCTCAAATTCAGCAGCAAGAATATGTAGGTACTTGAAATAGGTTATGCTTTTTTCTTTTCATTAATATTTCTATTATTTTAATGTTTTTATTTTCTAAATAAGTTCTATATATATAATAAATGTACCAAATTTTTGAAACATTAAAGTTTGCCCCTCTTTCAGCCCACCAAAAAATAACCAAATAGGATCATGGGAAGAGATATATTTTAGCTCCAAGGACTGCAAACCTCCTGATTAGAATGGTGGTTTTTTGAAATATTTAAAAAGACCACACATTCATAAAAATCAAAACAATTTATTTTAATTTATTTTAGGTTGTTACTAAATATTTATTGAGCGAAGAATGTGAACCAGATAACTTAGAAGAACAAGCCTCCATCATGGAAAATCTTTTCTATATTTTTGATAACGATGAGTTTGGTAAGACAACAGGTTTATTTCTCCAGTAATCACATATAGCTTGAAACGCATGCTCAATTCTTTATATAGGACGAATAAACCCTATTCTTTTAAGGACCGATTGCATATAGAGTAAATCAGTGGGTTCCTTTACTTATGTTTGAAGGTTAACCTACAAAAAAATAAACAAATAAGCTAGCTCTGGTTCCGTACCATATAATTTTTGAATATTTGAGTTTTTTTTTTTTAATGATATTGATGTGAGAAGGAGATACACCAGAAGGTGGATCCCCTAAAGGCCTGTATGGACTGGCCCCTCCATCGTGAAAAGAACAGAGTAGAAGGAAAAGAAGCCGGGATCACGAGCCAATCTCAGAAACTTAGATACAATTCAATATCCAATTTTACTAAGGTTTTAGGGGCTTCGAGCAGTAGTAAATTCTCCGCGCGATAAATTCGGTTAAATTTATCTCCCACTTAATTTTTATTACCAGACCCTATACTTACAGAAAAAATGTCTGGGTATAGCCGGGAATCGAACCCGAGACCTCCGGGTTGCCAGTCAGTTACTCTGACCATTACACCACGGAGGCGGACGAGGTACCAAATTTTTTATTTGCATAGAGATTGAGGAAATTTGTCGAATTTTTTCATAATTGTATGTATCAATCAAATCATTTCTAAATCCCATCAGATACAAAAACAACCCAACAATGGCCAATTTGAAGCTCTCTCTTTTTGTAATTTTAAAGTAAATTAAATTTAAAAGAATTTAGCCTAATTCTACTTGGAGAGATTATTAGAGGGACCTACTCTATAAGATTAAAAAAAATATTTTTGAATCCATAAAAAATATACCCTCCCAAAATAATAATTTGATTAAAATTTTAAAAACGATTTTTGATTTTTAGCCAAAAGGCATACACATAACATGTAAAAATTTCAAGTTTATATCTTATCTTATTTAGTTTGCAAACTACAATGCTATGGCATACAAACTAGAACGCCTGCGAATCACTGCTTATGCAACCGTATTGACCGATTTGCCAAGCAGTTGCGTTTAGTAATTTAAAAGGGGTTCTTCAGCTTGAACGCTTAAGGCATGTTTATTTTTAACAATAAAAACTCACTAAATTTCTTGCGATTTAATAAGGAATACATCAATTATATATTTTTATTTAATTAATTATTTAATACCCAATTAAACTTATTTTTTTTAAATATAACTATGGCAATATGACATATTAATAGAAAGAAAAAGAAATCCAAACAACAATATTAAATTTTGTTTGTTTTTTTCTCTGCCCTGTAAAATGTCCTTGTTGTGAGTTAGCATGGTTTACACTCTATGGAGACGACATATATAAATGATATGTAAATGTATCTTGTAGAACAAAATTGTATGTTTTTTCGAAATATTTAAAATAAATAGCTGTTGATATGTAATTTGCACTCAGAAAATAATGAATTTTTCAGGGATGGAGTATTTACAGGAATATAATCAGAAACTGTTTAATTTTATTAGAGAAAAACAAAGCTTGGAAGACAACCAAGAGGTAATTATACATATTTATTTAATTACTATCATAAAAAGCTTACAGGCTAGCAGCTTGCCCCAGCAGTTCAAACCAATTCTGGTCCCTTGATAAGTATGTAAAAGAAATTTTACAAACTCATCATTTCCCCCTCTCAATCTCTCCGACAACTCGGTAGCCATTGACGCCTCCGACAAAGCCGAAGCTTTTTCCTCATATTTTGCGTCCAACTCAAACCTGGACGACAAAGGGCTTGAACCACTCAATACCCCTCCAGTACTAATATAATGTCAGATACTGTTTTCAGGATACCAGCAATTCTAAAGATCATCCGGAATATAAAGTTCAACTCTTCTGCTGGCCCCGACGATATCCCTGCCATTCTCATTAAAAAATGCGCCCCTGAACTTGTTCCTATACTATCCAAATTATATAATCTCTCCTATAACTCTGGAATATTTCCGGAGGCCTGGAAACTAGCCAGAATCCAACTAATTAAGAAAAAATTCGATTCTTCCAACATAAAAAACTATCAACCCATAGCAATCACTTCTGTCTTACCCAAAATCATGGAAAAGGCCTTCAACGAGCAAGTTTTACGACACTTAGAGTCAAATAAATTTATCCACGATAGGCAATACGGCTTCAGGTAATCCCGGTCGACCGGTGACATCCTAGCATATATAACTCATATCTGGAACAAAACCCTGCAGGCCGGGAATGAGACCCTCGCGGTAGCTTTAGACATTTCAAAAGCCTTCGATATGGTCTGGAACGAAAATCTTCTTGCCAAATTGACCTCCGTCGGCCTTGCACCGAAACTCTGTAAGTTGTTCGAAAGTTTTCTTTCAGACCGTAGTATTAAGGTTGTCATCGATGAAATATCATCTTCCCCCTTCCACACCACGCTGGAGTTCCTCAGGGATCGCTTATCTCCCCTACGTTTTTTCTCATCTATATCAATGACCTTCTGAACATGCCCTCCAATCCGGTACATTGTTACGCAGATGACAGCACCCTACATAATGCCCCTGCATCGCATAAAAACCTCATCCGTGGAGGGGTGCCTCCAAGCATTCTCTTGCTTGGATGCAATTCAGAAGCGAGCAATTAAACTAATAGGAGACCCGGCTCTAACCAACTCACTCGACTCCCTGGCTCACCGAAGAACCGTTTCTGCCCTTTCCCTGTACTACAGATATTATCACGGTGTCTATTCAGTCGAGCTGAAATCAATTATCCCCCCTAATGCCCTCTTTACGAGAAACACGCGGTTTTCAAACGCTCAGCACCCCTTCGCTGTCAAATTGGATAAAAGTCGAACAAGCGCTTTCGCCAACTCTTGTATCCCTATGACCTCCAGAGACTCGAACTCGCTCCCTGCCACCATCTTTCCCGCGACTTATAACCTTCAGCTATTTAAGACCCGTATCCACAGATATCTTCGACCACCGCCCAGCCCATAAAATTCTTTCTTCTTCTTTTCACGTTGGAGGGGCCAACCCAGGCCTTTAGGGGTTGCACCTTTTTGGTGTAATTCCTTCTCTCATCATTTTCATAAAAAAAATTATTATTATTATTTTTATAAAATAAACATTAAAATAGTTATTATTATCATATTTTAATTTTAAAGGAAATCGATTCAGTAAAGAAGGAAGATATCAGGATAAACAAATCAAAGAAAGAACCAAAACCCCCGACTTCGAAGTCCTTTAGAGGGGGTTCGAAGATCTTTTCCGCAAAGAAAGTCCGAACCAGTTGGCTGTTTGAAAAAATTCTTCTTAAGCCACCAAGGGATGTTCTCTGGCTGATCCAAGAGATGTTTTGTAAACGACCCAATTTGTTATACTTATATCCGTTCCGTTCAGAACTCACTAGAAAAAATAGCATGAAAGAATATCGGGGTGTATTCAAAGATTTAGATGACTCAGTGAATTTCTATGTGCTATTTCGATTTCTTGTAAATACGTATGCGGAAGAACCGACATACACAAGCATTGATCTTTACTGTGAGAATATTGAGGTAATACCCTAAATCACTGATTTTTAACAGTCTATTTATAATTAAAGTTCAAGGAAAGCGGTGTTGGTTTATAGTGAAACATATTAAACACAGGAATTATTTAACGGATTATAGTGGTGTTTTACAAAGTGGAAATAAAATTAAAAAAATTAAAAAATCTTTTAAATTATTTTGGAGATTTTTTATTTATCTCTATACATATTTCGGACAAAAAACTGTTTTTTGTTAAACCTCCTGATGAAGGGTTCATAGCCAGAAATATGTATAGAGATAAATAAAAAATCTCCAAAATAATTTAAAAGATTTTTTTAATTTTTTTAATTTTATTTCCACTTTTGTGAAACACCACTATAATCCGTTTAATAATTCCTGTGTCTATTTATAAAATATAATATTTGATCAGAAATGACATTAAACTTTTTATTCAAGCATTTTTTTAGAAAGCGGCAAACTACCCTTATAAAGTGATAACAGTTGCTTTACACAAAATTTAGGTTTTTGAACTATACATTAGTCGAATATTGATACTAATCATAATCTATTGGCCAATATATAACAGTTGTAAATAATCCCATTTCATCAATTGATCTCGATACTTTTTAAGGAGGCTTGGGACAGCTTATCTAACTGGTAAATCTCTGAGTGACAACTTCTGCCTACTAAATTTTTTAATAAAAAAAAATTGTTAATAATGAGGTTAATTTCGAATAAAAATCTTTGTTTTGATAATATTAATAAAAATAATATTGAGATAAATTTTTTCTCATTATAAAAACATTTATTTAAGACAAAAACAATTTCAAGAAATAGAGTTGGAATTCTCGACTAGTGCTTTTGTTATATTCTATTGATTGCAAATAACTTTTTATTTTTACATTTATGATTAACTAATTAACTAGACTGTCAAATCTTTTGAAAAATGTATCATTCGATTCATAAAAGTTGAATTATTGATCTGTATAAATTTGTTGAAAATGGTATAATTTGTACAGAAGTTATAGTCCTTTTAAAAGCTCGGTCCATTTACTTTCACGTTAAAAGGACAATTTTCAATAATTTATGGGACAGACGATCAACTTTAAATTTCGGGAATAAATATTTAATGCATCAATGATTCGATGGTAAAAATTTGAGAATTTTCTTATAAAAATGATAAACAGTCACGAACCCCCTTATGTTAACTCTCAACGGGGTTTGCTAAACGCTCTTAATGGTACACTTTAATAGAAAATTCCCAGCTTAAATAGAAAATAGTATTAGAATAATGGTTTTAAGTGGATATTGATGAGATAGTCCGAAATTCAAAAAAGAAGATAATTTAAACTATCTTTTTATTCATAAACCGACGTTTCGGAGGCTTATTCCCTCCTTCTTCAGGGCTTTGAAAAGTCAGTGAAGAAAATCAAATGTGACATTCACCTATGTCTCCTCTCTCAGTTGCAGTAACAATAATATGTCGAATTTCATTCTCAGCAGAATTTAGTCTAAGTCTGGAAATGGTTTAAATTTCTGCTTTAGCGTTTCGCAAAATTCATTTCCTATTTTCAGCGAATCGAAGTTGTAAAAGTGAAAGTCACTGATTTAATTAATTTATTTTAATTTACTTTGAATTTTTCATTAGACTACTATAGAGAAATTCACTTTTTGAGGTTATTTTAAATTAAAATGAGAAAGTTTTTATTTCCTCTTTTTTCATTTGTTATAAGGAATTAAGATCGATTTTATGTTTCTAGACATGGGAATTGTGTATTTTAAACAACGACACCAAAGATGAATTATCTCATCCGCATCCTTATCGAGTTGGACGAAATTTCGTAAGAAACAAAACAGGTTACACTATATACGGTCATGTTTATCACGAACAAGGGAATCCCCTCGATATCCCATGGCGCCTTCGTTTCTGGACCAAGGTATGCAGACAATAAATAATTTTTTGTCTCACTTTACCTCTAGGAATGAATTTACAAGCGTTTAAAATCGAGTCTAGAATTATCATTCTAAACCAAGCCCTGTCCAACCCGAGGCCCGCGAGCCGCATGCGGCCCAGTAGTGCAATGACTGTGGCCCAACATAAAATCATAAAGTTCCTTAAATATTAATAAATTTATTATATATGTTGAGATATATTTATTCCCTTTTTGGAAATATGAGATTTAGATTTGTACAATACCAGACTTTTTTCAAGAATACAATTCACTAAAAGCAAAATTTGAAGCTCAACTATATGGTATAAGATAAAAAATAAAAAATAATGAAATTTCGAATATTTAAAAATTCTTCTTCATCTCATATTTTCATTTTCTAAAATATTTATTATTTCAATCATTTATATGCTATGACAATAACCAAGTCTATAGTTATATCATTCTAGTACAAGGAGACAAGGAATTGCGGATTTCTAGAACAATCACAATTAATTGATAATTTCTCTCGTGGACTAAAACTTGTCAGAACTTGTCTTTTAGATCTTTACACGTTCTTACATGTCAATAGATAATGGATAGTCAGGGATTATTATATCCGTGACTCTTTTAAAAAATAAATTATCAATCCTCATATCCTTCTTTAATCCCATTCGATTTAAACCAGATTTGTACAACACGTGGCCCTATATTAAGTCATAAAATTCCTTAAAACATTGAGATTTACCATATAAGTAGGTACTGGAAAACACACAACAATTTGGCCTGATAATTTTTTTTCTCTAAAATAAGAAACCTGAAAAACTACTGTGAAGTTTTTGAAAAATAAAAGTACTAATTTTAAATTTTGAATCTGGAACTAGATTTCAAGATTCCCGAAAAAATAATCATAATTTTGGTCTATTTTCGACTCCATTTTCATTAGAAATAAATTTTCTACTTGCTAACTTTATGATTGAATTTTCGAGAACAACAATATTAGATACCGATCTGAAAGAAACATTGAATATTGTCTCTTTATTAGAATTTTATATTAATTATCTAGTCAAGAAAAATATAAACAAATGATAATACATGATATCACTTTTTGTTAGTATGTATTTACATATACGAGAAGCTATTTTCTAGTATAAAATTTACGAAAAGTAAAATTAAAAGTATGGGCTAAAAAAATAATAAAGTTCTTATTTCTACATTATTAACTATCTTTTTTGAATAAAAAATATCAATTGATTACAATACTTTATCCCCGGTCCGAGTCAATTTTTTTTCTTCAAATGTGGCCCGTGAAAGCCAAAAGGTTGGACACTCCTGGTCTAAACCTTGAGCATTTTGACTAGAGTATCTAATCAAAAATGACTAATCTAGGAGACTTTTTTTTTTTTGATAAACAGTTAAACCATTAAAGCACTTTAGCGTAGTTAGGGCGTTTTCCCGGGGGGGGGGGTGCAGCTGATTAGCCACCACAAGGTTTCAATTTCCGTAGTCCGTTTAGTGATCAACTAACTTCTAGTATAATTAACAAATTTTGGAAGTAGCGAAATAATTTAATAAAAAGTACATAGATGATGACTCGTAATAATGGAGTTTCAATTTTTCTAGGGGCCAATGATGAGTTTTGTAGGGGGCACTGCCCCCTTCCCCACCCTAACTACGCCCATGTTAAAGCAACAAATCTATAAAAACAATGCTTTGTTCAATAAAATCGGTTCCTATTTGGCTAACTCCAGTTTGCACAAGGAGCGTACTAACGACATAGTTTTTCTAATTTTAAGTTAATTTCAAGACACACTGAGTGCAGTAAATTGAGCAATAAATTTTCTAACGCAAAACGTTATTAAAGATTGTTAAATTGAAGGATATTTTATCATATAATCAAAGGGACAGTTTTAACTAACCTACTATCTAAAATCCTGTTGTATTATATAGACAGACAGTCAGTGTATTGACAATAATAGGATTTCATTTTTTAGTACCATACTCTAAGGAAATTTTAGAATGTCACTCATTTAATTTTACAATATAATACAAATATCTAAATGTTATAATTTTTAGGCTAGATCCACTTTGGCTTTAGCTTTAAAACTGACACTGAACTCTTTTCCGGCATTACTCCATTTTTTGAAGTGCCTCGATTTGACTCCTAAACTACCTCCTATTAAGATGTTGATAACTTTGTCTTTTCTACAGGACGGAGTTCAACCTTTACATGCATGTAAGGCTGACATATTTGGTGAATGCGTTCCGGATCCAAAAGGAGCTCCTCTGAATATGGTTAATCAGACTCTTCATGGTCATTATATTCCAAATCGTAAAACGATAATTTGTTTAGCTATATTGAAAATCTCACAGCCTCAATGGATTACAGTGCGTGTCTGGCTTTCGCGTCCAAATATTAAATTCTTTCTTAGGTAAGTAAACTAATAAATATTTCAAGTGCGCAATTGGCCCTAAGTGTCTCGAATATGCGATTATTATTCAGTCAGGAGGTGTTACCGCAAAATACGCTTACGAGTGAAATTCTGACTAAGAAAGTGTATAAGTAAAAAAAATGTGGGAACGTATATCAATTATATACTACAATAAAGAAACTAAGGCATAGTTTACACCTAGTCTTAGCACACACTCTAAATCATTCATTCATATAGAATTACAAATGAAAATGGTAGAATATTGGCTATGTACAGTACACTTGGAGAAGGCATATCGGACTAAAAGTGAATTCGTTTCAAATAAACAAACTGTAAACACAAATGTATTGAATTTAAAAAACACAATCTCTTTAATATCCTTATTAAAAATTCACCTTTGGATTTAAATATAATCTGTACAACTCTTTTTACGAACATATCGGCATAGCATTACAAAAGAAAATAAACTATTATTCTTTCATCTAATAAGCTTAAATTGGACGCTTCAAGTTTATAAGCGTATTTTATATGACCCTTAATTTCTACTTTTAACTTTTAAAATACGCCTGAGATAACCACCAGCCCAGCACCAAACGTTATAAACGCTGCCGTATTTGATTTGATTGATAGTTCGCAAATTCTCGGTGTAAAGCTAAATAACTAACAAATCGGGCTCACCTATAATTGTATAAAGAAAACACGCGAGAATGTCAAATACTGAAACCGAGTGGCTAGGGATGATTTTTATTATGTCCCAATTATTAAATTCCAGACTGGGTGAAATTAACTCTTCTGACATATATTAAAATTTACCTCTAACAACTGGGATTGAGTTCTTTAAAAATCTTAATTCTTCTACTATCATAGGCAATTTGAGTTTTTAATTGTCAGTGCCCTATTTTGGTGCAATTGGGACCTGATTCGCTTTTGATACTGAACCAAGAGTTGAAAAAATATAGGACCCAGCCGGGTACGATCCGGCATCCTCTTGTTAAGCCTACAAATGCCTTTTCCATTTAAGCGATGGGTCCCCAACTAGGTCATATAATCAAATTTTATATATATTCAACTCTTCAGTTCAGGCGCGTTTTCAACTATTTTCCTAATAGTATGCTTCTTATAAATTTACTACAAAGCCCATCTCTCTGATTCTTTAGGGAATCGAAACATGAATTTTGTTCAGATATTCAATAATAAATTTTATTTAGAATGTTTAATGTTAACGTTAGATGAACGAGAAAGTTAAAACTTTTTATCCGGTCACTGCCCACTTTTCAACTCTTAGTCAAAAACGAATCAGGTCCCAATTGCACCAAAATATATCCATCTATTGAAGGAGACAATAAAAGAGTGTGTCTTCTGCTGGAATTTATATATATTGAAAAAATGTACATCTTTTTTTTTAATTTTAATGTGAAACAAGTTACCAAGAATCCTTAACTCTATAGTAAATGAATATTACATATAATTTTTTTGCAACGAAATTTTCTCTGGAGAGAGACGGACTGGTAGAAATTTTAATTGAATGTAATGGAAGGCAGCCCAGAGGTAGTGAGCAAAGAAAAAATTAACACATATAAAATAAGGTGTAATTTATTGGAATCCTTCCTCCTTTCCTTTCAAACAGACGTTTCGGAGGATTTTTCCTCCTTCTTCAGGGTTTCAAAGGGTCAATGAATGAAACAAAAAATAAAATGTTTCCTTCTTCAGGGTTTCAAAGGGTCAATGAATGAGAAGAAGGAAACATTTTATTTTTTGTTTCATTTATTGACCCTTGAAACCCTGAAAGGAGGGAAAAATCCTCCGAAGCGATCGGTTTGAAGGAAAGGAGGAAGGATTCAATAAATTCACCTTTCATATGTGTTAATTTTTCTTTCTCCTACCTCTGGGCTGCTTCCATACATTCAATTACATATAATATTTATTTACTCTTATCTTTATTAAAGATGTTTCACCTTGCACCAACACCACAATCTCTAATAGTTTTTAAGGAATTTGGTGTTGGTACTTACTTGGTGAAACATTTTTTTTTTTTTTTTTTTTTTTTGGTATTTTTATCCAATAATACCACACTCTCTACTAATTATTTAATAAACTCATTATAATACTATACAGATAGTGTTTGAATATTATTATCCATCTCCGGTTCCTAAAAAATCTGTTAATCTAATTACAAATATATAAAATATTACCATATATAAGTTACAATAAGAAATAAATTTAATAATGTTTTTAAGAATCTCGGCTCTGGATTACGTAGATAAAGAGATTTGCCTGCATAGCAGTCAGGGCTCAATTCTGATTACTAATCTTTGGCTTGAGCCTGGAGATTCAGATGAAGAACAGGAGGAGACAAATGTAAATAAAACGAACAAAAGTTGTGTGGAATATCTCATTGAATGTTTCACTAGGCCATTTCTTTGGACACTTACAGAAAATGAAACTAATCTTGTTACCCAAGTTGAGGCCAAACAATTGGAATCGATGCGACTTTTCGATGACAACAAAATTGACTTAGTTAAGGTAACAAATGCATTTCTTTCATTTTCAAACATATTAATTCTTATTGTTTTGATAGCTATACTCAAAGGCCCAATATGTAAGACAGAATGAGAGTATATGGCATAGTCAATCGCGCAACACCGATTTTTTTCTTTCCTCCCCGTCTAACACCGTAGCTCCAAAATGGATTCTTCAAATTTCAGTGGATGAAGACAAATCGAGTAATGTGAGCTTGGAGGAAGATCGACGCCGTCAAGAAGCTTTCAAATTGGTGAAAATGATTTGGGAAGAACATGAGCCCAACAGGTTGGAGAGATTTCCGGTTGTACTTATATCATCATCATCATTGTTTGCTTGTTTGTTTGTTTCAGACATATGAGGGCCTATGTGATGAGGCGTGAATTCGGAAAGGAGAGACGGGAGATAATCCAAGGCAGAAATCCTTCAGGATTGGAAAACACGCTTTTCGAAGCTCTCAGCTCCTTTGAGAGATACCATCGATTCCTCACAATGGATTTAAGTGACGAACCGTGGCCTCCTCCGTCATGGCCCTATTTCTCAAAGGTAAGCCTTCACAATCACTATGCATCCTTTCTAGGTCAAAATACATATAAAATGAACAATTGTATTTGACAACCGGTTTATTTTTTATAAAAATCGGCCCAATACACGATGTGTTCAGACAGGAGTATTGAATTCACTAGAATATTTTCTATTTATTTATTTTTTTCAATCAGGATTTTTCTCTAATTCTATATCTGTCTGTATTCTCGTACCCACAACAAATTATGAGCAGGAGATTGTAGAAAGTTCAGAAGTGGATAAAAAAAATTAAATATATCTAATACCAGGTTTATATTAGATTGTAGGTTTACTAAAAATTTTCAATTTCAAATTAGGACTAAGATCGATTTCAAAAAGAGAAAGAATTAAAATTATGATGAATCACTAACAGTTTGGGAATTAATTTCAAATTAATAATAGTCTTATTGAATTTTGAAAAGATATTCTTGCCTAGAGTAGCTGAAATGTTGATCTTTAAGAAAAATCAATGAGGGTGCTTGATACAGGTAGGCTGTTGCATTATGGAATAGTTAAAAGGAAATGTTCTTTAGGGGGACTCTTTGTAAATGTTGCCTCATGACGAAGGGTGAAAATTCTAAACATTAGAATCTCAAGTTTAAGGATTAAAATTCGGAAATCGTGAAATTCACTTTTTTAATTTCAAAGAAGTACCTATATTTCAAAAAAAAAAAAAAAAAATATTCATTATTCACATAGGAAATATATTTCTAATCATTTTTTTAATTTATAAATGCCATCCCTTTTCCAATGCCAATTTAAGCCAAATCATGCACCATATAACTTTATTTTTCAGACCAAAAGATTTATAAAATTGTAAAACGATTAACTAGAAATATAAAGGCGTTGGTTGCTCAGTGCTGCTATCTAGCGGCATTTTAAAGTTAAAAGTGTCTAATCAAGAATATCTTATTAAAAATAGAATAGATCGCATTATTCAAAAATATCTTGGGAAGGGCCTTCACTAATGCTATTATAAAATAAAAACGTTTTGAAAATAAGATTTACAAACTTACAAAGCTGGGGTCTTTTTATTTTATTTCTCTTTTCTTTAAGAGCAAAGGCTGGTTAAGCGGGGTGCAGATAGTTTATCCGCCAGGGGCTTCAAACTCTTAAAAGGTCTGATCTTGGTGAATAAATAAAATTTTTGCACCTTTAGATTCCTCTGGGACTACAAATTAAGAAGGATAAATTTCATATAAAAATAAAATTAATTATAAAAATTTCAAAAATAAACTAAATTTAGACTGAAATCACAATCTCGAAAATCTAATATCATTTAAAACATCGTTTTAATGAAAATTCAAAAGAAAATTTTTAAATAAATTGTCTATTTTATTTATTCAAATGAAATTAATTAAACAATAATTAGATTATTTATTTGTTTCTACAAGAAAGAGATCCCCGAGATAGGACTCGAATGATGATGGAAAAACGAAATTTCTGATCCGGATATGATTAATAATCCAATTTTATCAGCTTCGAAATATTGAGATTTAGAATTTTTACGTAACATTAATTCAAATATATATTTTTATAAATGATAAAAATAAAAATCTACATTGAAAACATTAACACTAAGCTTTTCTCAAATTTAAAAATATGTATGTATAAAGTGTATACTAGTATACAAAATTTCGAAATTGGGGAAAAGGTAGATATGACAAATAATTATAGGTGCACTTTTAAATAAATTTAGAAGCAAATACTATAATATTATTTATTGACAATTTTTTTATGAACGAACTGTTTGATCTAGAAAGTTATAACAAGGTAAGTAGAGGTGCAGATTATTAATACAAACATCTGTACTAAATTTCAGCTTTTATCTTAATTTTATCTGTATGCAGCGCTTCATATAACAATATGACCCTTTTTTCTGAATTTTTACATTTTTCATTCAGAAGTTATTGTGAAGTTAGACAGCTTAAAATTTAATCGATTCTTCAATTTAGAATTACACATATTTCAGAACCAGAGCGCACTTTCCATGGTCATCTATTTTTATGTAGTGAATCCAACAATCCAAGTATAGAGACAGAAAGGTTACTCATTTTTAAATATGAATAAGCAAAAAAAAAAGAAAATGAAATCTTTTCTGAATCCTGAATGCCAAACAAGCATGTCGTGAAAATCTGAAATATTTAAGTGTACACTGTACATATTTATAATTTTTATAATTCTTACAATAAAACATTTCACATTTTCATATTAATAAAATCTTGAATTAGTTGTTTGTTGATATTAAATTTTTCACGTACAATATATATCACGTTCTAAAAAGATAAAAACTAAATTACTATTAATCTAGGAGCAACGTTTCAACTTTTCTCGAGGGAGGGGGGGGGTAAAGCAATTTTTAAATATGATTAATTTAAAACATTAAATTAACAAAAAAACAATAAATTCTTGACCAAGAACATACATAATACACTCATAATAAAAACAAACTCCATTTATAACAAAAAATTTAATTTAATTAAACCTACATAGAATATTTACAGAATCTAGAAAGCATGATAACCAATGTTTGAAAAGTTTTAGGAACCAAAATATTCGTATTACCTAAACAAAGACATGAATATATTTTGGGCTTTCTAACTTACGAACTTGTGTTTGAAATATGCAGAAAATCTAAAAAAGCAAAAATTAATAAATTTTTACTTGAGGATCTAGTAGAGAACGGTTGTAGCTAATAAGCTGAAATTCGGCACATGAGATTGTATTGATTAATTATATATATCACTGTACCATGTGTACCATGTTTTATTCAAATATTGTAGAACAACACTAAGTAAGACCTAAGGTTCTTGTCTCTAAGCAAATTAAATGAAAATATAAACATATTCATGAAATGTTTTTTCTTTATCATTTAAGGTAATGGAATCTGTGAAAATAACACAACCTGATATTGAAGAAACCGTTGAAAGCTTTGTCAAAGATGTGTCTCAGAAAATTGAAATAGAGGACGAAATTGAGTGAGTTCAAAATAGTATAATAGTGCCCGCCAAAAAATTGTGATTATTTTAATCATTTTATAAAAATGTATCGACTTAAACTACACCTTTTCAACGTGTATTTCAGAAAATCCCAATTGTATTTCAGAATTCTCAACCAAACATTAGAAAATCCCAATTGTATTTCAGAAATCTCAATTGTATTTCAAAAAATGTCGTTTGTTTAGTTAATTGTTTATATATGTTTATTTTTTCAAATATCTACCTACAATTGACATTTTCTAGAATTCAATTGAAAATTCTCAAATACACTTGGGATTTTCGGAAAATAAGTTGATATTTTCTGAAAAAAAAAAAAAAAAAAAAAATGAAAAGGGTGTAGAGAACATATAAAGACCAAGGGTACGTACCCACCCCCTAGCTTTATGAACATCCCCCCCCCCTCAGTTTCATGGAAAGTAACCCCCCCCCCCCAGTTTTAAGAAAAGTACCCCCACTCCATTTATTCACTTCTAAAGAATTAGAAGAGCTTTTTGTTACCTTTTGTTGAAATTATAAGACTTTACCGTTTTTATTTTTAGAATATAATGGTAATAAAAATAATTTTTAAGAAAAAAATAAAAACCGACTTCAAAAAATTAAATGCAACAAATAAAATACACTAAAAGGTATAAAATAATTATTATCTTATTTAGTTACAACTAAACGACGAAATATTAACATGAAATTACTTTTTGAAGTCGGTGCCAAACAAACTATACCTATAAGCGAGCGTACCCGCCAAACGTACTAAGTAAGATCCGTCGAGTGCGATTCATAAAAGGTACGTATATGTTTTGGCACCAACTTCAAAAAGTAATTTCATGTTAATATTTCGTCGTTTAGTTGTAACTAAATAAGATAATAATTATTTTATACCTTTTAGTGTATTTTATTTGTTGCATTTAATTTTTTGAAGTCGGTTTTTATTTTTTACTTAAAAATTATTTTTATTTTTCTTTTTTTAGTGATGTTATTAATAGTGATCATATCATCAGAACTTGACCAAATTAATATGACACCATCCCTAAGACACCCCCTTTTGGATAAAAAAAGAAACATCGAAATCGGTTCATAAACAAAAGAGGTTAGGTCTAAACAAACCTAATAAAAAAGGTCTAATACCTATGAAAAAAAAAACGAAAAAAAAGATGGGACCAATCGGAAGCTAGACTGGACCCAATGCAAAAAAAATTTCAAAATCGGTTGACAATTGGCGGAGATATGAGGTAACATAGGCACAAAAAAAAAAAAAAAATTCAGTCGAATAGAGAACCTCCTCCTTTTTTGAAGTCGGTTAAAAAGCATTCTGTGTCTTAACCCCCCTCCCCCGCGTGGGCACCCCTGTACATACATATTTGAAAATATATCATAAATATTTATTTATTTGTTTATTATTTGGTTTAAATTTTTATAAGATGCTTAAAATGTTTAATATTTTTTAGCGAACTACGTACGATACTCTTTAAACTTAAACCTATTCAAATTTTTTTTTAGACAGTTAAACGGAGAACGTGAAAATAAAATGAATGAGGCATTTCAAAAATGCAACTATTTTTGTAACAGGCTTGTTAAAATGAGTGATTTTATTGTAAAATGTAACGACGAGGTAAAAGAGTGTATGGCTAATATAAATGCTGAGAGAGATAAGATATTTTCCAAATCAAAAGAAAAATCAAAAAAAAGATAAAAAGAAAAGAGATAGGGAAAGGAGTATACCATTATAAAATTAAATAATAAATGGATGATTAATAAAAATCAGTTAATATAAATTTTACTACAATCATATTTTTAATAATTATTAGCAAAAATAATCTGAAGCATGTTTTTTTTGTAAGAACACCAAAAATTAATTCAAAATTTCTAAAAAAAAAAAAATAAATCAGTCGAAACATTTTTCTTTTGACAACAACAGAATAACCAACCCATATATATATATATATATATATCATAGAGTAATATAGAGTGAAAGGCTCCATAAGGAGCCATTGTATTTTAGCGTATACGAGTTACAGAGCTCTCTGGCGGTTCGGAATGGGCAATAAAATGGCGGGAACCGCTCTCTTCGGGGCAAATTTTGGGGACGTCACAAACAGGTAGCGGATGATTCTACTATTATTACTAATTAATTTTATATAGGGTACTTAAATTTCAGGACTTTTAGGTCGTTTAAAAAAGTATGTTCTTTATCTGATTTTGTGTCCCGAAAGCAACCTTTCACAAAACAATGACGTCGAGAACTAGGCATATTTAATAATATTCTAATCTATAAATTTGTACGTTGGAAAATTTTTCTAAATTAACTTTTAGCACAAAGCCTGTATGAATCTTTTATCTAAACAAAGGCTTTGAATATCCTATGACTATGATCTTTGAATAGCTCTTAAGGACTAAGAATAATATTCTCCGAGCCGCTAGAGAGCTCTTTGGGATATTCGGTAGCCTTACACTCTATATTACTCTATTATATACATATACATCAGTGGCGTTTGGTGACTTTTCAACCAGGGGATGCTGTCCAAAAAAGTAGGTAAACTTCATTTTTTGAAATTTTATTTTAATCTTCGCTTTTTTTGCAAATTTTATCGAATACACTCCATCATTTTTGTCATTTTTCAAATTTAAAATTGGATTTTAAAAAAAAAAATTTGGGACCTTCGCCCCAAACGAATACTGCTTTGTGTGAGTGAGGGTAGGAATCAGAAATTAATTTTTGTGACTTAAACTTCACAGTCTCTGAGGTGGAAATCGACCATCTTCCACAATGAATCAGCCTGTCCCTAGAAGAAAATCTTAAACTCCTAATTCTATTGCTATAAGCAAGCTATGACTTGTCTATAGCGCTCTTAGTTATTTCCGTTCTTAGAAGGGGATTAGACTAAAAATTTCCGAATCATCTTTATTTATTCCTTTTTTGTTCTTCAGCGAGAACAATTTTTATTCGACTAAAACTTGTGTGAACTTGTCTTTGTTATGCTTGAACTAGAAGATTTTTTTTTTTAATGATATTGATGTGAGAAGGAGATACACCAGAAGGTGCATCCCCTAAGGCCATGTATGGGCTAGCCCCTCCATCGTGAAAAAAAAAACAGAGTAGAAGGAAAGAAGCCGGAATCACGAACCAAATCTCAGAAAGCTAGATACAATTCAATTTACTAAGTTTTAAGGGCTTCGAGCAGTGGTAAATTCTCCGCGCGATAAATTATGTTAAATTTATCTCCCACTTAATTTTTATTACCAGACCCTATACTTACAGAAAAAATGTCTGGGTATAGCCGGGAATCGAACCTCCGGGTTGCCAGCCAGAGATGCTGACCATTACACCAGGGAGGCGGACTATAAGATATACCAGGAAGGGACTTGAAACATTTTAGGAAAAGTCATTCATTTTATTGCCCCTTGAAACTATGCAACGATTTTATTTCATTTCGAGAACCAATATACTTTTTAAAACAAAAAAATGTTTTTTATAGAAATATTTGAAATAACGGATAATAATTTAAAAATTTAAAGATCCTTCTAAAATTTTGAAGTCGATCTTTATATTTATGAAAATTCTCTAAGTGTTTGAAATTCACAGCATCCAAGGACCGCACGCCTCTCATATACATAGTATAATAAAAAAAAAAGTTTTTAATTTCAATCTAAGTGAATAAATTTTCCAGACAATCAATATGATATTTTCCAAAGTCTCAACAAGAAAATATTTTTAAAGGACATACTGAAAAAATATATTCCAGGATAGGGCTACTATCTGGCGGCATCTTTCAGAAGCAGTAGTTTATTTAATTCAATCAAGACCTGATCGCGCTCTTTAGCCGTTCGGTGTAAAAATAATTTTGCTGCCTTTATATTTATTATTATTAATTTATTAATATTGATACTCAATCTCAAACAAATTTTTTTTACAATTTTTTCAAAAAGTTTTATTTTTTATTGATTTTAATTCTCTTTTTCTTCTTATTTTGCTGATTTAGGTATTTACCCACCCCTAGATCGAGCTTTGAATAAAAAATAGCTACATGATGAGACTCAGCCCTGCTTTAGATATTAAAACTCTCCCCTCCCCCAATAAGAACCCATTGATTTAAATATTCAACTTGGAATATATTTTTATGATTGTTTATACTTTATAATATTGTACTGCTTAGCCTAATAATTTTATCGTCTATCATCTTGAATTGATAATATACATATTTGATATTCGTGAAATTATCATAAAATGATTATATTGTTTTTGTAATTCCAGATGCGAAAGCCCTATTTTCGTGAAGCTTTTGGTGGTGATAAACCGACTGTTTACTGACTATATAGTGAGGCATTCCATGCCAAATCGGACGCTTTTAAAAATTTTAATTTTTGATTTCCTTCATTTTTTTGACATTTTTTAGTACCCATAAAAAAACTCTTCCAGAAATTTTGAAATTTTTTTAATCCTTGGTTTAAAAGATATTGAATTTCGGTTTGTCGCTCATAACTTCTTCAAAAATGGTCCTCTTTTTTTTTTAATTTTGGTTTTTTTACATACTTTTTAGAAAAAAAATACAAATAGAATAGAAGTTTAAAATAAAAAAATCGAAGTGTACATACAGTTTCAAAAAACAAGATTACAATATTCAAACTCAAAAATAGCATATAAGAAACATTTTAAATAATCTTTTGTATTTTTTCTAAAAAGTATGAAAAAAAACAATAGTTTTTTTAATTTGGACCATTTTTAAGGTACCATATGAGGGGAAACCCCGAAATTGGATAAACCGGTGATCAAAAACATTTAAAAATTTACCAGGAAGAGTTCTTTTAATGGGTACTAAAAAATGTCAAAAAATAAAGGAAATCAAAAATTAAAATTTTTCAAACCGTCCGATTTGGCATGCCCCAGTACATACACATGGTTCGAATCGAGTAAACTAGATAAGGCAAAGTCTCATATTAATTTTATTGCTCGGCTTGTTGGATATCCTTAAAAGGCAAACATTATAGATCGTTTTCAAAGAAAAACAAGTTGACACCGCGTAGTAACCGTTTGTGACTTTAAAAACCGTCCATGTTCTCCCTCACTCTCTTAAAAGGTTTCTTCAAGGTGCGAGGTCCATTTGTGATGGATTCGATTAGCATAACTTGAACTAATATTGTCAAAAGACTCGTTTTTTCATTCCTCAACGCACATCATTTAACATTAAAAGGGAGAATTGTTTACATGTTTTGACTTCGTGCTGGCTATTTAGACCAATCCGTCATCTTTAGATAAAAAGGCTAGAAGGGCTTTTTTCTGAATGGCCAAAGTAGAAAAACATCGCCGCAAAAGGGGCCGAGTGCGGTGGTTTCTTTTGTCCCGGAAAGCGTCTGCAGCTAAGGGCCAATTTACACAGTGCCCTTGCGACTGCTATTGACAATCTTGATACAATTTTTGATTGACAGTGAAAGAAACGGAGAAGGAAAATTGTCAACGAGAAGAAGCCAAGCCGACTGACAGTTCATGTCAGTGTCATGTCGAAACGGAATAGGCTTTTACCTTTTAGTATACAAGAGGATTTCTAAAGCGAACACAATAAAAAAATTCATCTAAATGGTTAATATAAAAATTATAGTATATTTATTTATAGTGTCCACTAAATGGAAAATGGATATATAAGAGTTAAAATGCCGATAGAAGCAGACTTTAAATTTCACAGGAAATCACAAGAGGTTGTCATTTTCTAGATCAACGAAGAAATGGATTATTTTTAATTATAATATGCCAGATGGGTTGTTTTCACCCCATCGGAAATCGAACTCGAGTGTCAAAATTAACAATCCGGGCCAATTGGCTACCTTGGAAGGTGAACCCCTCTCTGACATACTAAGGCCCGGTTGTATGTCGCAAAGTAAATGCTTTTTTATCACTAACACTGGGTAGATGGTAAATGGAGGGACTGGGATGGCCAATCAGATGCCAGCCACTGACAGTGCCTATCATCTGATTAGCCATCCCAGTCCCTCCATTTACCATCTATTATCCTTGGTTAGTGGTAAAAAGCATTTACTTTGCGACATACAACCGGCCCATAGTGTCGCACTATATCAGAGAGGATCTCCTCAAAGAGTAGCTACATGGCCCGGATTGCTAATTTTGGCATTGGGGTTCGATTTTTGAAGAGGTAAAAACAAACATTCAGACCTATAATTAAAAAAATTAATTCCATCTTGGATATAATAAATTACAACCTGTGTGATTTTCTTAAAAAATATAAGTTTTTACCTAAGATCAAGATTAGAATATTTTCCCCTGAAGAATATGGAAAGTGGAATATTTAGAAATGTGAAAGTCTTGGCATGAATGGATCCGAGTGTTTACCTCAAACTATTCTTTGCACTGAATTGAATAATCTAAGATTTTAATGATAGGTATTATTTTTCAGATGTTGAAAAAAAAATATATTTTCTATCTTATAGTGCATTTTGAAATTGAAATGATAATCAAAAATTTTCTTGTTCTTCTTTTAAACCCTGAAGAAGGAGGGTAGATTCTCCTAAACGTCGGTTTTTAAGTGGACGAAAGTGACGTTCCAATAAATTTATTTTATTCGAAATTTTAATTTTCATTATCCTTAGGCTACCTTCCATCAATTCTTTTTTGACATTTTACCAGTCCGTCTTTGAAGAAGAAAATACTTTTAATATATTAATAATAGGTGTAATTTTTCAAATAATGAAAAAAAAATGTGTGAGCCTCATCCACATAAGCTCGCGGGGAAGTGAAACTTTAGCCGTAGATGTTATTGAAAAATTTAAATTATTTTTTTTTTTATAAATTTTATTAAACCAATTATTTTACATTAATTAATGTATACATTGTATTTTTTGCTTCGATTCCGGAGATTACTTCTCCACCATCGAGTGTCCTTATTTTTAATAAGAGGAAAAATCTAATTAGATAAAAAAACCTCTTTTCCGATAATTATTTCAATTCCATTATTCCCCAATCAAGTCGATTGGTTTGCTCTCCCTCCAACTCTCCATTTAAATTATTTAAATTTCCAAATTTTAATAAATTTTATTTGTCATTAAATATTAGTGGGTTTTAATTGTCATTAAATATTAGTGCGTTTTAAAAAAATGATTTCGCCTCTATTGAGTCATTTCCCCTTTATTGTAACAAAAAAAAAAAAAATCAAACAGATACGTCGATAAAGAAGTTTAACTTAAAAAAAATATTTTCTTCCTTTTAGTGCATTTTGAAATTAAAATTTTTGAGTTCCTTTTATGAGTCAACAACGCTGCTACTTTCGGCAAAACAAAATCTATTCAATTATTTCTCAAGTTTGCTTAAGAATTTATCATCTGAGCTTTAAATTACCCTTAGTATATATTCATATTAAAATGACTTTAAATTGTTTTATTTTAAATTAGCTATTTTAAACCATCAAACTCACCAGCTTTATATATTAGTATAAATTATCTTTTATCATTATTCATAACATCATAACAAAATAATTTTTCTTTAGATTGAAATGTTTTATTTGTATGAAGAAGTATATAATTTTTTTAATTAATATAATATCTATTAAAATTCTTATAATTCTTCGATTAAATTATTCCACAGAAATTTAATTTTTACCTTCTATCTGAAACGAAGAGAGGATTAGAAATTATCTAAATTGAGAATTTCTTGTTTACTGGGCAAGTGTCGATTTCTTTCTGAGATTCCTTTACAAAACGATCATTATTTCTTTTTGAATTATTATTTTTTTATCCTAAAACAAGTTCGGACAGGTTTTTCAATCGAATCGTGTCAGAACTCGAATGCGCCGGAACCCGCAAACCGAGGGCCAGAATTAAAGGAGGCCCAAATGCTCTTTAGCATTTTATTAAAATAGAGATTTTGCTAAGTACAAATCCAAGAGGAAGAATTTTAAATTTTAAATAATTTTCTTTTAATATACGAGTTCATTTTCCTGTCAAAGAACTTGTCATCTATTAGATCCCAGATGGATTGGTTTCTTTTAATTATATATCACAGGATTGTTAATTTTACCACTCGGATTCGACTTCCGAGTTAACAACCATTCTGATATATAATTAAAAATAATTCTATTCCTTCTCTAATTTAATAGATAAACAACCTCTTGTAATTTTATTAGAAATCTTTTTCTTTTTTTTTTTTTTTTTTAATATATTTTTATTCATCATTCTACATCTAAATTCGACTCCGACTCCGAAAGGTTGGAAATTCCGATTGATTTTACACCTCCGGCTCCGATAATTTTGAATCGAATGTTATAACTAAGGTCGAACCCCGGCCAGTCAGAGCGCGCACCTACAAGTTTTGACTTGCCGATCTGGGAATACCCTCATCAAAGATCACACCAGCATATTTTTCTATTGTTGTATGTTACTTATGCATGTCTATTATTATTTATTTAAAAGGATCGTAGGGAGTTGGACCAGAATTTAAATTAAACGCAAAGTTTTTTAATTAAATGGGCCAAACGTTTCGTCGCTGATTAGCGACTTCCTCAGTTGAAGGAGACAATAAAAGAGTGTGTCTTCTGCTGGAATTATAAATTTTATTTATTTATAACGAGACTATAGTTTCGAGGGCTTTGCCCTCTTCATCAGTCTATTACAATGGATTCACAGGAATTAATTTATGAATTGTAATAGACTGATGAAGAGGGTTTTCCTCGAAACTATAGTCTCGTTATAAATAAATAAAATTTATAATTCCAGCAGAAGACACACTCTTTTATTGTCTCCTTCAATATATAAAAATTCTGCTACTCTCGGCAAAAACTTTCATTTTGACTTTCTCAGTATTGTCTTGATAACAAATTGGATGATTCGGTGAAGACATACTCTTTGGAATGTTTTTTTTGGTAGTTTTATAGCACATGGCAAATAAGATTATAAAATGAACCACTGAAGAAGTCGCTAATCAGTGACGAAACTTTTGGCCCATTTAATTAAAAAACTTTGCGTTTGATTTAAATTTGAGTCCAACTCCCTAAAATCCTTTTAAATATTTGATTATGGATGCGAACAATGAAATATTATTATTTCGAGCCCCGGCTGATCCTTTTGTCTGTAATAAAAATAATCTTTTCTTCGTTCCCTAAATTTGAATTTATTATTATTTATATTTGAATGATTAAAGAGACTGATTACTGAATTATATTTCTATTATTTCATTAAGCCTGCCCTTAAGATCGTTCCCTAATATAGCTCAGATGCAGTACGCTCTTTCCCCTACTCTCACATACGCAGAAAGGCAAAAATATTTTCACTGCGTCGTTTCTCGGATCTGGCAACATTACATTCTTACCGACGCTAAAAGTCAAAGAATAAAAAAAAACACTTCATGAAACAGCTCAATGCGAAATTCCAGATGAGAACTGTATAGTTAGGTTGAGAGAATTAGCTAAAAATCTTAAATGCACCAGCTGCAGAAGTTTTTTTAGATATGAAAAAATTGAATAATTTTAGTGTGACATTGCCAACTCACCATCTATCACTTGCCATGCCATGAGAGAAAAAATTAAAACCTTAAAAGTATCTAACTTTTAACATTTTTCATACAAAACGAATACCGCTTGATACAATTATTTTAACAGGAAAATATTTGTTATATCTTCAGTTAATGATTCTCAGTTTTTAAAAATAATTTCAAGAAAATTATGATTGTTATTTAATGAAACAGTCGCTTTAACATCAATCGGGATAGGGTTTGTGTGTTAAATATGCAAATTTTAATGGTCAATATTTACAAATTCTATTGAAAAACATTTCTACGTATAAAGGACACTTATAAATATGTGTATTCAAAGTTTTAAAAGGATTGCAAGAAAATCGATTTATTAGGGAACATCCTTAACAGTTAGTAAAATAGATGTCTCTTCTATTGCGACTTCAGCTCCGACTCCGATAAATCAAATTTAAAATCTCCGGTTCCGACTCCGGTTTCGGTAAACCCACCTCCGTATCATCCCTAATCTAAATCATTAGATAATAATTTCTAATTAAGTGTAGCTGTACACCTGGTTTTCAATTTCAATTAATTCAAATGTACGTAAGTGCAGTGAATTAAGTTGAGGTTGAAAGATTTCTTGTAATTTCTTCTCATTTAAATAATTCTTTATTCAATAAAAGCTTGTTCAAATTTTCATATGTGAAATGAATAATTTTGATTTGAACGGATCCTAGTTTAACCACGATTAAAGGAAATCTATCGTCGTTAATGTATGGACAACAGGGGGTTGACTGGCTTGGGCGTGTGGTTGAAAAAAAAAGAAAAGAAAAGTTGCTGTTTTATTCCAGGGCATTTATCAGTGACAGGGAAATCCATTTGGAGAACAGAAGCACTGCCCTGGGCACCGGGACTCTTCAAGAATTTTTTCATGACCTACTGTTTGTCTAATGATATATGTAAATAAATAAATTCATTTCAGGAGGCGAAAAAAAACACGACAGACAGACACACACTCACACTAATAGTCCTGCTCATTTTAATCAAGCTTACATTTTATGTTAATCAGAAATGCATGCATTCACGAGAAAAAATTTGATTTTAGAAATTTAAATTTTTTTTCCGAAAAATATAAATTATAATAAGTACAGGATACGTGAACAAAATAAATGTTTAGTGCATATCACATGATTTTCTTTTTTCTTGCATTAAATTAATAAATAAATAAATCTTTATTACTCGAGCTGCTTAGAGGCATAAGTCCTCGGGGGCTGGATCAACCAAATATCAATACAATTTAACTACAATAAATTATATTAAACATCAATACAAATCAATCAATTACCTAACAAGTAAAAAAAAAAAAAGAAATATATGCTCATTAGCAAATAACAAGTTCATAGATTTTCATCAAAATTCCGAGCAAAACCCTATACCAGAAGCAAACGACGCATTAGCTATCCCAGCATTTGCCATAAGCTGTAAAAGAAACCGGGTCAAAATCTTAACAAGGAAAAAAAGATTATTATTTTTTTTATTTTACTTTGGTATGCTCCAACGATTAAAATAAAGTAATTAAAAGTAATGTATTTTGTTAATAAAAATGTAGAAGTTTACTCAGGCTGCCATTATAGGTATTGGCAAAAATCAGAGGTGCTAGATAACGGGGAAGTAAATGTAGTGTTCTTATGGAAAAAGAAAAATTATTGTTTCCCCGATAACTTTCTGTCAACAGATGTCAGGTTTAAATTCGCCATTCCAATACATGTAATTATTAATTCAATATAACTCGAAGAACCTATCAACAACCTATCCTATTTTCGCCAATTGAATTTATCCCCAAAAAATTTATTGTCTGTTTAACTGAATCTCGATAGCTCAATTGGGATTAGAGGAGGCCGTAGAAAGTTCGTTCCATGGCCAAAATGTTTGTTGTTGCTTTTCTTACCAAAGACTTACTTCAAAAGTTGAAAATTGAAGCAAAAAGAAAAAAAACCGAGTCTTTCCACAAGGGTCTCTTTGACTAATAAGCTAAAATTCGTTAAGTGAAAATGACTTGAAAACTCCATAATTTTGTCAGATAATGTTTTTTATAAAAGGAATCTATTTGCCTGACCAAAATTACAGGTTTCCATTTGAAATAAGTAAACAAGTTAATGCCACTTAGTTGTATAACCAGAAGTAGTAGTTAATAAACAATATCTTTTTTTTAATGATATTGATGCGAGAAGGTGCAGCCCCTAAGGCCTAGGTTGCCCCCTCCCCCACCCCATCGTGATAAGAAAATGAAGAGGAGATTTGTCGGGCTGGCTAGGATTCGAAGGTATCTGAGGATTCGAGTCCTAAGCAGTTGAAGGTTATAGAAGGCAAGACGGAGGTAGAAAGCGATTTCCACGGTCTGCGGACCTATCTTTGGGGGTCCAACAAAATAAAAATAAAATTATAAAGTAGTGTAATTATTGAAACACCTTCGAGCCTTGAAGTCCTCATTCCGAGATTATTTTCCAAACCCAGACCACGGAGAAAATTAGATTAGCTATGGACCCATTTCATGTAAATGTTACAGACATAACAGGCCTGACATCTATCCAAGAAAATCAATTAATTGAAATAAGTTGTGATTCGACTTTAAAAAGAAAATTCAAAGAATCTGCTTTAACAAATTTTTGGTTAAATTTAAAATCTGAGACGAAGTTATCGGAATTGGCGCTGAAGCAGTTGTTGCCTTTTCCCACAACATATTTGTGTGAAAAAGGTTTTTCCACTCTTGTGTATCTAAAAAATAAATACAGAAATAGACTACAAGTAGAGGCAGATTTAAGGATTCAACTTAGCAAAATCAACCCAAACATTAATACTTTGGTCGCAAAAAGGCAACACCATCCAAGCATCTCATTAAAATTAAATAAACATAGATACAACATTGTGAGTAAAATGTACTTGCATATAAATATTACAAATAAAAATATTAAAAGCGATTTTTTATTTATTTATTTTTAGGGGTCCTCGATTCATATGGTGAAAAGTGGCTCTTGGGGTCCGCTCTAGGAAAAGGTTGGGAAACCTTGCTCTAGAGCAGCGTTTCTCAACCTTTTTTGGCCGGCGGACCAGTAAAATTTGTAAAAAAAAATTCGCGGACCAGTGATATTTTTTTAACAACAACATTTTACTAGGTATTAAAGAACTACTATATAAGTTAATTGTAACATTTTTATTATCACTTACTTACAATAATATTTAAATGTAAAGATATGTAATTATATATACATATAAAAATTAAGTATATAAAGCTTTAACATAAATCACAGAAAATTAAAAAAAAATCACAAACTCATGGACATAGTAACACAACAAAAAATATCACTCTTACGATTACTAAAAAATTAAATCAAAAGCATTTACAAAAAATATAATTTGTTGTTTGTTTGTAATAATAATTATTAATAAATAACAAACCCTTGACAAAAATTACAACAAAAAATGTCAGAAATTATAAAAAAATCACAAAATCATTGCATATGAACACAACAATATAATCCAACGTGTGATACTACACTAATAATTAAATATCTATAATTTCTATATTGGCATGTATTGTTAATGAGAAGATTGCGCGCATTTGTTAGCATTTCGGGAATTTTTCTTCAGTGCCGCACTAATAATAAATTACATAGAATTAAAATTAGTTTAAGATATTTGTATTTCGTAATTTTATAAATTAAAACTAGCTGCAAGGCCCGCCTTCGGCGGCCCTCTTGCTAGCCAGGAGGCACGCCCCCTGGACTCCCGCCCTCGAACCCCATCCTCACCCACACTCCCACCCACCACCACTCCCGAAATCCCCCCCCCCCCCCCGCCCCCCGCACACCCCACCCCCGCACCATGCCCAGTCCCAGCCCCCACACTACCACCCAACCCCCCGCCCCCACACCACCATCCCAACACTCCATTCCGCACCCTAACCCAATAACCCCCCACCCCCGCTCACCATGAACCCATTGTCAACCCCCGCCCACACACCACCACCCGCTCCCACCCACCTCGGACCCCGCACTCCATCCACCCCGGACCCCACCCCGTGCCCCCCAACCCTGCGCACCACACCCCCGCCTAGCCCCCTGGACTCCACCCCGCACCACCCCATGCACCCCCACTCTACTCCGCCTCACTCCTCACCCCACCCCTATTCCACCCCCACCCCCACCCTCCGCACCCAGTTTTTGCATTTCTAGCTCTCTAGAGGCCCAGAGATTATGTATACAAAATTTGGTTGAGTTTGGCCCAAGAGAAAGAATTTTCATTTTTTGACCCCCCCCCCCAATTTGGGTGGTTAGTTTTTGCATTTCTAGCTCTCTAGAGGTCCAGAGATTATGTATACAAAATTTGGTTGAGTTTGCTCCAAGGGCAAGAATTTACATTTTTTCACCCTCCCCCTTTTTGGGTGAAATTTTTTTAAACAAAAGTTGGCAGAAATCACATCCCCTACAACTTTGTTTATCATAAAATTTGCCGTAGGGTTAATAGTTTAGGAGTTATTTGATAATTTTCATTCGTGCGCCCCCCCCCCCAAACCCCCCTTCTGGGGTCAAAATTTCAAAACGTTATATAGCTAAAAACGTAAGTTAGAAGACATCTGATGTAAATATGAAATTTCATAATAATCCCTTCAGCCGTTTTTCACGTGAATCGTGAGCAACTTTTCGGAAACCACTGAAACAGACAGACATACAGACATACATACAGACAGACAGGAATTTTGGAACGTGTGTCACCAAAATTTGGCGTGATTTGGAGCAATGTACAGACAAAACCTTAATTTTATATATATAGATTAGTTATTATTATTTTTTTTTATAAGTTTTTTTCGCGGATAGAAAAAATTGTCCACGGACTAGTAAAATTTCTCCGCCGGACCAGCGGTTGAGAATAGCTGCTCTAGAGGACATAGCGATAAACGATTTGGCGAAAGTGTTCGTTTAAATAAATCCTAAAGGGTTAGGCTAAGAAAAAATTATTGAAAAAAAAATAAAAAGTCTAAAGTTAAAAACTTATAATAGGCCACTCTAAACCAATTACCCTGTATAATGTATAATTATATTCGGATGTCAATTCGAAAATTAAAATAATAGTAGGTACTCACTAACTATCCGAAGGAGTTTCCGTCATTTCTAAGGAATTAAAATAAAAATTGCTATCTATTCATTTAATTAAATCTTAATTTAATAAATTAAGTAAATTTAAGTAATACTTATCATCATACCATATACGCTTTTTAATAATATTTATATATTTTTCATCGAAGTATTTCCTGTTCCGGCTTTATTCTCGAGTTCTTTTCGTTCAAAATTCGATCCCAGGGGTTGGAAGAACATAAATTACTTGAGATATTGCGAGTTTCCATTCTGATTTAAACATATTTTATCTGTGCTGGACACATCACAGATTATAAATGCCCATCGGTAATTTCAAGTTCCTGTAACTCTTAAGACCAGTTGTATGTCGGTTGGTAAAGTCTTTGTAAAAGTTGAGAAAGGGTAAAAGCTTAGAATTCTCCTTGTGTCAGGCGGGTTGGTGAATTAGATGAAAGTGCGTGTCATCTGATTGGCCATCCGGCCGGCCTCAAGGTGAATTCTAAGGTTTTACTCTTTCTCAACTTTACAGACTCTACCAACCAACATACAACTGGGCCTATGTAGGTATGGATTAATCTGTACGACATTCTAGAACGCGGCACCAAAAAAAGGTGTTCAAACCTTGATAATTTATTAGAGAAGATATTCCGATTACTAACTCGTAACTTCATATTGCTAGGCGCGAATCTGGTAAAAAAACTTCTTTCACTGCTATCTGTTAAGGTTTTACATAGATAAGATTTTTTAAGGATGGGAATAGGCTAAACAAAATAGGCTCTACATATACCGTAGTATATCGAACCACCACATTTTTTTCTTATTTATGTTTAAAAATTGTCTACAATCTGAAATAATTTTTTGTTCGTCTGTTTGTGTGTTTATGTCTCTGGATTTTTATACCCACGATAAACTGAGATTGAAATCTCGTAGAAATCTCGTTTTGGTGACGCAATGTGTGTTGTGTGTATACTTCTATTATAAAGAACTGATTAGATTTTATACTCAGAATTTTCAAATCGTTAAAGTCTGAGCTGACATTTGCTAAAGACGTTTTTAAAGATGCACCTTTGTACTCAATTTTAGCTTTCTAGCACAAACTGAAAAAATCAGACAAAAATTGACAATTCTCCAGAATGTGTTTAAACAAATTATTATAATATTTACATTTAGGGTTCATATTAAAAATTGTATAAAACGGGATCATTCTATTGAGATTTCCTTGGCTCTCTATATTCTCTTCGTCCTAATCTATTAAACCTATAAAGATGAAATCAATTTAGCATGTAGTTAAAGTTTAATGATCCTCTGATAGTCCAATCGTCAAATTCAAAAACTATTTAGAAACCCCTACACAAAGATAAAAGTTTTAACTAAAAATAAGAAATATTCCTGCACCCCATTAAGTAGGATATTGTTTAATACGAAGGGTGTACCGCGATTGGAATTAGGTGTACACGTCTTTGGAATTATGTGGAATTATTTTGGAATTCATTAGATAATTCCCCTTCATCTATTGTCTTCTCTTTGGAAATGAAAGTGGAAGTGGAAGTAGTTGTACACTATATTAGGTCGCGGTTCACCCCTCGGTTGAATATATCCATGTTGTGTTTAAAATTTTATATATTGACGGCCCAACCGAGTGCTAGGAACCTTCCTTGCAATATCACAATTGCTTTGTTACTCTGTGATTTAAACAACTATAAAAATTAATAATATTATACTATATATTAAAAAAATCGCCTGGGTTATCATTATTCTATTAATCATGCATATTGTAATTTTTATTTTATCGCCCCAGTTAAATACAGACTATACAAGCAAAAAGTCAAAAATCACTAGATTGAAAAAAAATTCTTCGACTAAAAAATAGCTACGATAAGAAATCTCGATCATTTCCACTATTAATCACCATTAATAAACCCCAAGTAATTAATTAACGCTTGACTTTTGTATTACGTTTGGCCATCATGGCTCGATTAAATTGTTAATTAGCCAGACTGATTTGAATATCATCAAAGACGCCGGCGGCTTTCGATATATTAGTTTGAATAATAAAACTCTAGCAAGCAAATTTGTAGTGAATTAGAGTAGGAACATAAATTATCAACAAAATGGAATACATTTTCTTACATAAATCGACTGACTTTTCTGTAATTGATAGCATAGTTACAAATATAATCAAATACGAGTGTTTTGGTGATTAATTCCATCCCAAAAACTTGTGATCCAAATTTATAAATTGGCAAAATAAGAAAAAAAACTATTTCAATCGTTACATCTTCCCACAGATAGAAAATTATTTTTTCATCGGACCGTTATCCTGAAGAGGTTTTATCCAAAGACAATTGTACCTCATTTTTGCCCAAATCAAACTGACTGCGCAATTAACTAATTTGGTAAGTTTCAACTTCATAGTTCAAACTTTTCGCTGGCAAAAAGCTTAAACTAGATACTAATCGAACAAACGCATTCGCCAATTCATTTATCCCTATGACATCTAGAGACTGGAACTCTCTTCTCCCGACCGTCTTTCCAGCAACTTATAACCTTCAATCTTTCAAGACCAGCATCCACAGATACCTTCGACTGCTACCCAATCCCTAAATCTCCCCTTATCTTCACGTTACAAGGGTCCACCACGGACTACAGAGGTTGTACCTTCTTGGTGCAACTTCTTCTTGTATCAATATAATTATAAAAAAAAAATGTGAAAAATAAAACATTACTTCTACAAGATATGAAAAGAAAACACTCACTGAGCTAACGAAATATGTAGGTATTTGTATGGTAATAACCATAAAATAATAATAGTTTTAACTATCAAAATTATTCGTTAAGTCACATAAACAAAATAATATTTTGAATTAGAAGAAATTTTCTCTTCGGAGAGAGACGGGCTGGTAGAAATTTTAATTGATAACTGATGGAAAGGTAGCCCAAGGATAGTGCAAAAAAATCTCTAAGATTTATTGGTACATTATAATTCTGCTGAGAATGAAATACAATATATTATTGTTACTGCCACTGAAAGAGGAGACAGAGGGGAATGTCTCATTGAATTTCCTTCACTGACTTTTCAAAACCCTGAAGAAGGAGGGAATAGCCTCCGAAACGTCGGTTTTATGAGTAAAAAGATAGTGTAAATAATCTTCTTCTTTTTTGGACTGCCTCATCGATATCAACTTAATTTCAATTATTTTTCAAAAAGCCTTTGGGCACAGTTGTCTATCTCTCGCGGCACACAGGTTGAGAAACACTGCTCTATCAATATGCCTGTTTGGATTAAAATATCTACGATAAATTAAGACTAAAAAATCGTAAAAGTTTGTTCAAGTACCAAAATGTTTGTATTTCTAAATCAAAAAAATGTTCAGAATTTGAGCTTTCTAACTTCGATCTTCAGGTTGAAAACAGAAAGATATCTAATTAATATGTAGAAAGTTTTAAAATAGTTTTTACGAATGAGCTGAAATTTTAATATTAGTAAACAATAGCTAGTTCTGTTCCATCTTTTTACTTTCTAGCTCCTCCAACTGTTCAGAAAATTTGCATAAAGAGTGTCTACCAAGTCTCTCACTTTTTAATCCAATTTCAGGTTCTGATTAAGATATCTAGGATAACTCAAAATCGAAAAGTCGTAAAAAATATGATCAAGTGCTATCATATTTGTAACTCTGAATCCAAAAACTGATTTAATTTTGACTTCCTAGATTCAAAACTTCTTGTTGAAAGTCGATTCAGTACTTTTTGAGAAAATGGTCAAAAACCATTTGATCCGTCAAAAAACGATGTTTTTTTGAAAGCACGAAAAGAATAGAACAAAGAGTTGAAGAAAATCTGGGGGAAGACCAGTTCGGCTTTAGAAGAAACAGAGGCACCCGAAAAGCAATTCTCTCTCTTAGACTAATAATAAAAAGGGCTTTTATCAGGGAAGAATCTGTCTACATCGGATTCATAGACCTAGAAAAAGCATTCGATAACGTCAATTGGGAAATTATGTTTAAAATATTAAAACAGGCGGGAATAAAATTCAGAGAGAGAAGACTAATCTACAATCTATATCAAAACCAGACGGCAATTATAAATATTGGAGATGAGCAAAGAGAAGCCAAAATAAAAAAAGGTGTAAGACAAGGATGTGCTGTCACCCATGATTTTCAACTTATACATAGAAGAAGCGATTAACGAATTCAAAGACAAAATTGATACAGGTATCGAAATCCAAGGTCAAAAGATCGCTATGTTAAGATCTGCCGATGACATTGCCCTTCTAGGAAGCAATAAAAAAGAATTAGAGGACGCCTTGAATGGAATTAACCAAATCCTAATAGAAGAAATCAAAATGAAAATAAACAAGAATAAAACCAAGGTCCTAGTATGTACAAAAAAAGAACAAACGAGACAGGAATGCATCAAAATTAACCAAGAAAACCTAGAAGGAGTTAAGGAATTCCGCTACCTAGGAAGTAAAATAACATGGGATGGGAGGAGCGAAAACGATATTAAATCAAGAATTGCCCAAGCAAAAATGGGGTTTAATTCAAAACAAAAATTACTATGCTCCTCCTCAATCAGCTTAGAAAACAGGAAGCTACTATTGAATGCTATGGAGCATAGCCATGTACGGGTGTGAAACCTGGACAATTAGAGAAGCGGAGAGAAAGAGATTAGAGGCTTTAGAAATGTGGTGTTACAGAAGAATGATGAATATCAAATGGATGGATAAAATTACTAATGAAGAAGTTTTTGGAAGAATCGGAGAAAGAAGAACCTTGTGGAAGAGTCTGAAGAAGAGAAGAGGTCAGATGATGGGGCACAAACTGAGACATGGGGGACTGCTTAAGGATATCTTGGAGGGGGAGATGGGAAAGAAAAGGGGAAGGGGAAGACCCAGATTAGAATATTTCAACCAAATAATTGGGGATATGGGATGCCAGACATTTAGAGAGGTCAAACAGCTGGCGGGGGACAGAGTCGAGTGGAGACGGATTTTTGCATCAAACCAGTCTTAGGACTGTATACTCAATGATGATGATCTTAAACGGAGGTTCATAATGAGCTGAAATTCGGCACACGATCTAATATTATTAAACTGCTCTTCTGTTCTATGTTTTAAAAAAAATATGCATTTAGCGATTCTTAAAAACGTTTTCACTTTTTACCCAAATTAATGAATTTGCACAAAGTACTTATTAGTATATTCAGCAAATGTCACAATCCATCTTTTAAAGCAAAGTAAATCATTCATTTAAGATTTTCTGATTGGTTAATAAAAGTAAAATTTTCAAGTGGCTGGGTGACCCCCAAGGGATAAAAGTGGCATAAACAAATCGGAGTTGACATCCCGTCACTTCTTCAATTTGATTATCGTCTGTTTGTCCAAGATGGCCAAGTAACGTATTTGAAAAATTACTCAAATGGTGTTCTTTAGTGAGTTGATGCTTTGTGACAGAAGATTTTTCAAATTGACATCTTTAGGACATTTTTCAAAATTTACCAAGTCATTGGGAAAAAAACCTGACATGCTTGTATTCTGTTTGGACGCGCTTTATTAAACAGAAACGTTATATAGAATCAATAAAAGGAAAATAATAATATAATAAAAAATTATTTTTAAATATTTGGTATATAAATTAAAATAATCAGAGCTAGGGGACTTTAAACCTCATGTATTTGAATTACTTATATGTATTTGTATTTTAAATTTAAGAGTCTAAATTATTTTGAATTTGGAATACTTAAATACAATGCTGAAAGTATTTTTGGCCTGAGATCTGCTAATAAAGACAAGATATTAAAAATTTTAAAAATTTAAACAAACAAGTTTGGTATTGGGAGTTTAATAATAATAATAATATATTTTGCAGTAAAATCCCGTTTTTAGTAAGAACGGGTTCTTACTAGTTAAAACACTGTTTCACTGAATACCTTTGTGCCAACTAGAATTTACTGATGTTGGTTGAGTTTGGTCCAAAGGTCGATTGACCTTCCGCCTCATTTTGGGTGTTTATTTTCTATAATACTATATATTAATTTAGATTTAGAGATTTTGAGAGGCCCGGCCTTTTAAAAGTGCCTTCCTTAGGTGTTCAACAAATAATTAATCATGTATGATTTAAATAAAAATTCAAATCTTAATAAAATTAATCACAAAAAAAGCTCCAACTGTTGTTATATTCTGATAGCGAGCTTTACGTATATTACCCATAATTTCATGATTGCCTACGACGTAAACCATGAGTACTCTTATTATTTGTGCGAGTTGTATTTTCGGATTTCTCCGTTAAATTAAATCATGAGAATAATTTTTAAATCAACTGCTAAAAAGACACTACTATCTGATGAATAAGAGATTGCTAACAAAAAGTTTCACAAGTTATTAGTCGTGTATAAATTTTAATCCGATTGAAATAAAGGAAGGGGGTGTAAATTAGGAGTGTCGCGATGATTTCAAATAACTGAAAATGTGAAAGTCGTGTGGTGACCACACCACTTGATTTCTTGTTTTCTATCGACTTCGCAACCAATAGTTTAGTGTAGTGTAAGAAAAAAAAATCAACTTCCCGCCGGAGCCCCCAAAAGTCCGGGGCCCGGGACATTTGACCCCCCTCTAGGTGGCCCTGATTATGAAGCTTCTCGGCGCACCTGCGCAAAAGCCCCCCCCTGGGCGCCGCAGCGCACAATTTGAGAACCTCTGGCTTATACCATTGATTTTATTACATGTTGTTAGAAAATCGGAAGAGCTCTAACATAATAACAAAAGCATATACTAATATACTTGGCATTAACAACCGTGGCTAAATTTCTAGTTTTCTACAGAAAATTTCTGGAAATTATTCATAATCTAAGATTATTGGATAAAAATACTTGGTAGGTTTCATCTTAATGTGAAACCTGCCAAGTATTTCATCCAATAATTATAAAAATGTTTCACCAAGTACCAACACCAAATTCCTTAAAAACTACATAATCTAAGACTCTCCCACAAGCAAAATCTTAAGAAATGAAGTATATATGTATCAGGGGATAATATATCATAAAAAAATATTTATTATTATTATTATTATTATTATTATTATATTATATTTTATTCGAAATTTTTCACAACGACTTTTGAAATATGATGACATTTTTTATGTATAATATATTATGTATTTATAAAATTTATTTATTCGCCTCACGATAATATGATTTCCGAAATTTGTAGTGGGAATTTCTGAACTATTACCGAAATTTGTCCCCTTTCTAGAAAAATGTCTAGATATGCTCTTGTATATAGAGATAGAGTCAAAACAATTTTTCAATCAATATCAACACTATTTAGCGATTAAATTAAAAACTAACCAAACTAAAGAATTCGCCATTTGTTTATCCCTATGACTTCTAGAGACTGGTACTCGATTCCTCCGTCCGACTTCCCGGCGACACATAACCTTCAGTCTTTTAAGAGCCGCATCCACAGATGATTTCAAATTTGATCCCTGAAATTTCTTTCTCTTTTCATGAGGCAAGTGTCCACCCGGAACTACAGAAGTCGTAACTTTTTAGAGCAACTTCTTTTTGTATCAATATAATTATTATAAAAAATTAACTTGACACGTTCTGACGTGGCCATCCACTTGACTTTACCATACACTTCTGGTTGAGTTTGGTCCAAAGGCCTAGATTTTCATTTTTTGACCCCCCCCATTTTGGGTTGTTTATTTTTGCATTTTTAGTGTTCTGGGGGCTCCCTGATTATGTACACAAAATTTGGTTGAGTTTGCTCAAATGGCCTAGATTTTTATTTTTTGACCCCCCCTCCCCTAATTTTGGAACCAGAAAAAAATATTTTCGTTATTATAGGTTTATTTTATAGTATTATTTCATTTGTCTTGTTTTTTAGTTTGAAAATATTATAATTTTAAATTTTAACCCCCCCCCCCCTCGCATCTCAATTTTGGATTGATATGCACCAAAATCTAATCAGCTCTTAATATCAATGCACCAAAACTACTTTTGAAATTTGGTTTTGATATTCACACTAGTTTTAGAGCACATACTAACTAACAGACTAACTAACAGACATTTTGACAAAACAGTTATTATCTCGAAAAATATAATTTTTTCGATTTTCAATTATTAGAGCTTTTTTTTTGTAAACCGAAATTCTATGGTTTCATCCAATTTTTTTAATCAAAATAGTTTCAGCCGTTTTTGAGATATTTCCGAAAAAAAGAAGCAAAAAACTACTTTTTTCATGAACGAATTACATACCCTGTATGTAAAGTAATAAATAAATAAATAAAAACATAATTATTAAAGTTGGTATCGGGAAACAAGGACTATATTTTCATGCAAATAATTTTTATTTTATTGCCAGCATTTTATCAACTTTGTTGACTTCTTCAGGGCTCAAAAAGTTATCCTTGCATATTTGTCATTTTTATAATTCTCTTAGTTACAATTAGGGAAAAACATAGTAAGGCCTTTTCATCAATCAGATTGTAAATATGCAAAGAAGATAACTATTATATTTGAGCCCTTAAGTCAACAAAGTTGATGAAACGTTGGCAATAAAATAAAAATTATTTGCATAAAAATATAGTCCTTATTTCCGATACCAACTTTAATAATATAATCAATGGACTTAACTAATAAGCTGACGTGTTCTGATGTGGCCATCCACTTGACTTTACCATACAACCTGGCCCCTAAAATTATTTATAATCATGTAGGGGGGTAGTTTTTGCATTTTTAGACTTCTGGGGTCCACTGAATTATGTATACAAAATTTGGTTAAGTTTGCTCAAACGGCCTAGATTTTTAATTTTTAACCCCCCCTCCACCCCCCTTTTGTGTCAATATGCACCAAAATCTAATCAGCTCTTAATCTCAATAGACCAAAACTACGTGTGAAATTTGATTTCGATATTCACATTAGTTTTTGAGCTAGCTCGTCCACGAAAATTTGGTAACACACAGACTAACGGACAACCAGAGAGACTAACTAACAGACATTTTGACAAAACAATTATTATCTCAAAAAATATAATTTTTCGATGTTCACTTATTAGAGCTTTTTTGTAGACCGAAATGCTATGGTTTCGCTCAATTTTTTTTTAATCAAAATAGTTTCAGTCGTTTTTTAGATATTTTGAAAAAAAGAAGAAAAAAAATACACTTTTTTCATTCACGATTACAATACTTGACCATACACTATATCAGGGGTGGCCACTAACCTTAAATTTGGGATCCGCAAATTTATAAAACTATTTCAAAGCAAGCCACATTGTCTGAAGATTAATGTTTTATTGAAAAAAGACACATTTTTTATTTTATAAAATATAAATGAAGTAACATATATTTTTTGCTCTACTTACTTATAATATTACAAATTACAAATTAATTTAATTTTTGTATTATTATTTTTTTAACTTAATTATTATATAGGGTGAGGCATAAAGATCCACCACATCTTGAAGAGATATAAAAAAATGAAAAAATTTAACTAGAAAAAAACTAAATATATTTTTGAAAATAAAATAAATGAAATCGAAATGGCAGTCGATGCGCCCTTAAAATAAAAAAAATAAAATAAATAAATGTAATTTTTTTTTTAAACATTAACAGACAAAAAAAAGGGGGGAGGGTCAAAAAAATTCTAGCCCTTTTGATCAAACTCAACCAAATTTTGGATACATATTCTGTGGATCCCCAGAAGGCTAGAAATGCAAAAGCTAAACAAATTTTGTATACATAGTTTGGTCGAAAGGGCTAGAATTTTCATTTCTGACCTTGCCCCATTTTGGGTGGTTAGTTTTTGGATTTCTAGCCTTTTTGGGGTCCACAGAATATGTATACAAAATTTAGTTGAGTTTGGTCGAAAGGGCTAGAATTTTCATTTTTTACCCCCCCCCCCACCATTTTGTCTGATAATGTTTAAAATATATTTTAAAAAATTTATATTATGTTCTTTTCAAAAATATATTCTGTTTTTTTCTAGTTAAATTTTTTCATTTTTTATACCTCTTCATAATGTGGTAGATCTTTATGCCACTGATTCTACTTTTTAAAATAAGTATTATTCAAGAGGGTTGAAGAGCCGCAGGAGATTGACTGAAGAGCCGCATGCGGCTCGCGAGCCACGTTGGGGCCACCTCTGCACTATATGGTAAAGTAAAAATAAAAATATAATATTTATTAATAATATAGTGATCACTATTAATTAGGTATATAACAATCCATAAATGTATAAAATAAGTTATTTTTTGATAAAAATAGGCAGAAATTGGGATCATTTGATGAAATTCCATCTTTCCTTTTTGATATATAATTAAAGTTTTTTCCCCCTCTTTACGTTATAGCCGTCTTCTATCTGTTTTACCTCTTTTCTTGTTTGTTATTTGTTATTTTCTGACGAAATTGTAGAGATAAAAGCGACTCGTGATCCCCATCTCCACCTAGCACACTTTACCGGCCGATCGAGTCCGGATTTCCGCAAGGGATCCAATTACACGCTCGGTTGCTGGAAGGGATCATCGCACTTCTTCCCTCCTCGCCTCGGAATGTCTTTTTTATCAGACGCTGTTAAGAAAGAGGATTGTTCAACACCTCGACTTTTCAAATATTATACCATTCACGCTTGGAAATATATTAATGAACAAATTATGGATTTCTTAGAGATGAGAGAAATTAGAGGCAGCAGGGCTCAGAATAAAGGTTCAAACTCATCTTTAAATATGGCCGATTGTTGAGAAATATTTCTGAAGATAAATTTGGAGGGTTTTTTCTTTGGGGGGTCAGATAGGCTAGTCGGTAGCGTATCATACTGCTAACCAAGTGGACCCGGGTTGGAATCCGACTCGAGGCATTCGGTTAAAATCTGACCCCCGGGGTAGAGACAAAATTTAAAAATATGTAGTATCGTAAATTGGCTTATGGTTAGAAAGGCCGAAATGCCAAAAAAAAAAAAAATGGAGGGTGGGAAGCAAAAATGTGCATTATTTCGGGTAATACTGATTTTTTTTATAATTTAGATATTCTTTTTTAAATAGTTTAAGTATAATGTATAATAATTATTATTATTATATGAGGTCTAAAATAATGGATTTATCTCTTTACTTTACCATACAGGGCATGGTCAAGTATTGTAATCGTGCATGAAAAAAGTTTTTTTTCGAAATATGTATCTCAAAACGGCTGAAAGTATTGTTGTGCCCTCGAGAATTCTTTTCTTGAATATAAATATAATTATTTTAAGGGTAATATTTGTCGATCGGCTTCCCTTTTGATGCTCGAAGGCCCCTTTTTGACAATGGGAATTCGGCTTCCTGGACCTTCAATAAATGTGAAATTGCTCTTAAAGAAAGTCGTAAATAATTGTCAGATGACCTTTAGCCCAGATGTGTAAATGTCATTTTGGCGTGGGAAATGTCTAAAGATTGAATTTCAAGAAATGGGAGGAATGATTTTAAGATAAGCCCCGCTAATTAGGAATTTGGCCTATGAGAGGAGATCTTAAAATTTCGACTCTTCAAGCAGTTTTGAGTCAGTTGAGAGAGTTGGTCAGTTCTAATTTGCAGTTGAGAGAGGACAGTTCTAATCTGAAGCCCAGTTGGGGTGGTCAGTCAGTTTTCAATTGGAGTTAAGAGATGAATAAAAAACCAATATGAAATAATCTCTTCTTTTAAATACATCCTTCTCTCCTCATCATCAATCGGCATCAAGGCTTAAACAGGTCGAATCGCTTGGGCGCGTTACCAGACCATTCACGGGGAGATATCTTCGAGATAAAACAACAAATCGCCAACCTTTCTCTGGTCAAGAAGGGTTGCAACCAAAAACTTACTGTGGTCGTAACACTATATTGATTAAAAAAATTGAGCAAAACCATGGTGCTTTGGTCTACAAAAAGCCCTAATGAATGAACATCGAAAAAATTATAATTTTCGAGATATTAATGTTTTGACTATTAGTATGTGTGAACTTTACCAAATTTTTGTGTACGCTCTAGCTTAATTATTTAATTTATAAATATACATAGCTGTTTAAAATATATGGTATAAGCCAGAGGCTCGCAAATTGTGCGCCGCGGCGCCCGGGGAGCCGGGACCTTTTCACAGGTGCGCCTTAAAGCTTCACAATCAGGGCCACCTAGAGGGAGTCAAATGTCCCGGGCCCCGGACTTTCCCGGGCGGGAAGTTGATGTTTTTTCTTACCCTACACTAAACTATGAGAGGTGGATAGAAAAAACAAGAAATCAAGTGGTGTGGTCACAACACGACTTTCCCATATTCACTTATTTGAAATCATCGCGACACTCCTAATTTACACACGACTAATAACTCGTAACACATTTTATTAAAGTAATCTCTTATTCACCAGATAGTAGAAAAGTGTCTTTTTAGCAGTTGATTTAAAAATTATTCTCATGGTTTAATTTAACGGAGATATCCGAAAATACAACTCGCATAAATAAATAAGAGTACTCAAGGTTGCCGACGTCGTAGGCAATCATGAAATCATGGGTAATATACGTAAAGATCGCTAAGTCTACTCATTTATATGTCAGAAAGGTTAGTCTTCTCAGTAATGAAGTTGTTGGAACTTTTATTTTTGTGATTAATTTTATTAAAATTTGAATTTTTATTTAAATCACGGATTATTATTAGTGTTTTTTATTTATTATATTTATAAAGTTTTTACCTTTTTCCTTCAATTTTTATTAAAATTTATTTATTCCCTTGTAGAATTATCGTGGCTTAATTATTCAATTTAAATATAAAAATTGGTGACTAAAATATTTTTCAAATTTTTTTGAAATTATTTTTTATGTATGTAAACGTTCTTTTAAGATTTGAGTGTTTTATAAACTATTTTATTAATAACTATTCATTTAAATATGTTCAATTGCGCTCTTCCTCTCTTCCTCCCCCCTTGTACTAGTCCCTTGCAAATTCCCTAGTACAAGTCCCGTTAGGCCCCTCCACTCGGCTTCGGTTGCCGGGCAAGCTGGTAAGTAGTCTGTGACCAGGGCCACGCGTCCTAATGCCTCTAATTAACCATTCAACAGATCACCCTATCTCAGGTGAATATCAAAATCTAATTAACTACAAATAATCCATATTTCCATCTCGCTATGTGGATATAAATGTTTTTAAAGACGAATGGAGCATGATCCCAGGGTTGGGGGGATTGAATTGGAAATAAATATTATCGGAAAAGAGGTATTTTATTTAATTAGTTTTTTCCTCTTAATAAAAACAAGGACTAAAAAGATGATCAAGGACACTCGATGGTGGAGAAGTAATCTCCGGAGTCGAAGCTCAAATACAATGTATACATTAATTCATGTAAAATAATTGGTTTAATAATATTTATAAAAAAAAAAAATTGTTTTTAAAAAAATCAGAAATCTCAGTGAAATGACGGCGAACTATTTTACACTCGTTTATTTAGATTGGAGATCCTTAAATATAATTAATAAAAAATAAAAATATTATTTTTCTTAAATTTTCCCAAAAATGTATATATCGATTATCACAAATTTTCTTTTTACTTTATCCAATGCAAAGCATGGGTAAAGTATTGTAATCGCTCTCGGGGCAAGCGTGGATTCAAAGGGTCCTCAGGTAAAGACTACGAAACCCATGGACTCAATTAAAGTCACAAATTGCAGTATTCAATTAGGTTGAATTTTAGCACGTGACGGTTTTGCCAAAAATTACATGGGGTCTCGTCGAGAGGCCAAAAAGTGCGATTTTTACTTTATCCAATGCAAAGCATGGGTAAAGTATTGTAATCGCTCTCGGGGCAAGCTTGCCTTCAAAGGGTCCTCAGGTAAAGACTACGGAACCCATGGACTCAATTAAAGTCACAAATTGTAGTATTCAATTAGGTTGAATTTTAACACGTGACGGTTTTGCCAAAAATTACATGGGGTCTCGTCGAGAGGCCAAAAAGTGCGATTTTTTCATTTAGTGCGTGCGGATGGATGTATGGATGGATGGATGGATGGATGGATGGATGGATGGATGGATGGATGGATGGATGGATGTATCGTGAGGGTGACACTGAGATACTTCTCCGGGTGTCCCGAGAGTCAAGATCTCACTCCTTCCTACCATCCATAATACTGGAAAAAGGTAGTCTCACGAAGTGTCTATTGCCTACAACTCGTTTCACAAGCCTCTTTTTTTTTAGCTATCAATTATGAAAAGGAGAAAAAAATGTTTTTCTATGCCTTTTGTTAAAAATGAAGAAAGTTTTTGAACACTACTGTGGAGAGAAGAAGGAAACATTTTATTTGTTTCATTCATTGACCCTTTGAAACCCTGAAGAAGGAGGGAAAAATCCTCCGAAACGTCGGTTTGAAAGGAAAGGAGGAAGGATTCAATAAATTACACCTTATTTTATATGTGTTAATTTTTTCTTTCCTCACTACCTCTGGGCTGCCTTCCATTACTTTCAATTAACATATAATAATATTTGTAATCATCTTTTGAGGATTTAAAATTAAAAAAAAACAATCAATAAATAAAAGATAATTGAAAAAATGTAAACAAACTTTTTTATTAATATTTTAAACATAAATAATTACTTTAATTAAGAAAAAGTCAAATAATATGAATTTTGATGAGGTCCAGATCTAACCAGATCGCTTTCTCATCCTCACAGCTTGTTAATAGAGTTTGTTTCATCAAAATCGGTAGAGCTGTTTTCAAAATAGTAAAAAATACAGACAAATATATATATACAATTTTTACTCGTTTAATAAGAGTAGATAGATACGAAATTATAGTCTCGTTATAAATAAAATTTATAATTCCAGCAGAAGACATACTCTTTTATTGTCTCCTTCAATATATAAAAATTCTGCTACTCTCCGAAAAAACTTTCAATTTAATGTATTGAATATTAATTAATTTGTTTTATCATTTATTTACAAGGAGTTTACCCGAAAAATCACAAAAAAAATAATTTCTCACTCCTAAAAATTTAATTTGTTAAATAAAAATTATTGAAGTATGAAGAATATAAACTACCCAATCACTTTAGTTGGGGAAAATTATTAAATAAAAACTAACTATTAAATCCAGAATGGATCCTATATAAACAACAGTAGCAATTTGAAATTATTATGATTATTGTAGTAATTATTTTAATTGTTTTAGGGAATATAGATTGACAACTTATGGTTTTGATCATCAGTAAAAACACTCAAATAAATGAGTTAATTAAAAAAGAGAATTCAGAGAGGGCCTTTATATCATCCAATAACGAATAGCCATAAGTCCAGGTTATATAAGACATCTGGCATGCAAAGTTTGGTCAGGCTAAGGTCGTTGGTTTGGAGAACGAGAGACAGAGGGTAAAGGGGGGTAGAAAAGAGGGTAGAGGGTGAAAGGGGGTAGAAAAGAACATCACCATATTAATGATGATGATTGTTCATCTGGATGTGTGTTTTTGTGTTTTCATCGCACGTAACATCGACTTGTTCCCTCCACCAAGTCGTCGTTGACGAGACGCGATGTGCGTTTTAACGGAAGGGGCGTAAAATCGATGAGGATAATATTTCAAAAGGGCTGCTGGCTTGATATGGATATGTGGGATCTTTTCGGGGGCGGAGGCGCACTTGGATCAGTTGCCAGGGACACACTTTGCAAATGCCCAACTCCTATTGGGGATTCCAGGGTTAGCGATCGCCCGTTCAGAACACACACACAGCGATGGGGGGGATGGAAATAAATGATTGTTTTAATAACTAAAAAATAAAAAAAAGTTTGTTTTGTATTCAATTGATATAAAGTGTCATTTATCTTGGAATATTTTGTAAATGGTTTTCAATTTCAAGCCAATCGGATTCTTTCTTCAGATTGCGATGAGAAAAAAAACGGACTAAAATTAATGACACGCAGGGTAAAATAAACGAATATTCATTGATTGGATTACAAAGGGGTGAAATATAATAAATAACCACGGAAAAAATGATTAGTTAACTTACTAAAATTGATTTTTCCTAAAAAAAAAATAGAGTGACTTAAATTCACCACCTGTCTACTTACTAACTCTAAAAAGTAAACTTTTTACAAAATTTCAAGTTTCTAGATCATGATGAAAAAGGCAACAAGTCTTGAAAAAACTTTCACTTTATTTTTAAATAATTATTAAAATTATTTTCAAATAAATAATACAGTGGACTCCCGTATAACGCGCTCCCATAAAACGCGAATTCGTATAACGAGACGAAAAAATTGCGACTAGTACTCATACGATAAACAGTCCCGTATAACGCGTAAGATAAATTTAACATTTTCACATAGTTTCTGATTTTTGAAGCTGATGAAGCAGCGATTTATAAAAAAAATATAGTAATAAATACACATATAACATAAAGAGTACCTGGAGGCACCGAGCGATGCTCGCTAACTTCTTCCTTCAGTTAAAAGCTTTATTTTAATATTATTTTCAAATTAATTTAAAATTCTGATAAAAAGGTCGATTTTTATTTGAGAGCCGCTTTCAAATTAAAAAATACAAAAATATATAATATTCGCCCACTGTACCCCCCACCCCCCACCCCGCTCGACCCCACCCCCGAAACCTCGCCCTACCCCCGAATCCCCCACCACTGCACCCCACCTCCTGCACCTGTTTTGATTCATGGTTATATGATTCATTTTTATTCATCCAATTGTTAATAAATAAAACCTATCAAAATGTGTTTTTTTTTCAGAAAATTGAGACCTGCTCTTGATTATTTTTTATTCTATTAAATAAATAAAGTTCATTATAAAAACAATTATAAAACGTTTATTAATATTTCTAACGTTTAAGGACAACAAAATATGTTAAAATCCACAATCACAATACTTCTTCAAGGCCTTTGAGAATAAAGGATTTACCCGACCCATTGTCTGCCTGAGCACAAAAGGAAAAGGGAAACCTTTTTTTAAAACCCTAAGAATGGGATTTGTCTACCTGAGAATAAGTAATTTGATTACGAAAAAACCCATCAAAAACAATTTTGTCGAAGATGAGACCGTGACAGATCGAATTGTCACCCCAAAAACCCCCTAACCCGTGAATTTCATCAAAATCGGTAAAGCCGTTTTCAAAATAGAACCAAGATACAAATATATAAACAAATATATAATAAATACAAGCTGCGTCAGGCGTGCCTCCGGCACGCCATCTGCACCTTGGCCCTCCGGGCAGGTGGCCCTGGCGGGCAGCGTCTCGAGACGGCCAAAAGTTTGTTTGCAATATAATTTTGTTCAACTGTATTTTAAATAAATATACTCGTAAAAATCAGCTTCAAGAAATAATCTAACTCATTGCGAAAGCAAAATAAAAAATTCTGAGTACGCACGACGGAAGTGAAACTTCTAATATTCCTCTCTCTCTTTTCATTTCATTCTCTCTTTTTTCTCTCTTACGTTAGTTTGAAGATTATAGGTTAAATAATTCAACGACGAAGCATAGATTTACTCTTTCTAATATTTTCTTATACATGAATGAATTTTGATTTATGTACAGTTCCAAAAATTCTTTTTAATGTTACATACAGCATTTTCATTTGTTTGAATGTTCACTAATAATTTTAGTGTTGAATGTGCTGTTTTTCCTCCGTCTAATAAAGTGGCAGCAATTCCAGATGATGTCATTTGTGCCAATATGAGCGAAATTAAAAATGTTTCCCTGTTCCACCTGGTGCATCCAAAAAAAGAAACCATCTTCTTGTGCAGCGACTGCATGCAAAAATTTAAAAAAAAATAAAAAAGTATTTTAAAAAAATTAAAAAATATTTTAAAATATTTTAAAAAAATTAAAAAATATTTTTAAAAAACTAAAAAATATTTTAAAAAAATTAAAAAATATTTTATAAAATATTTTTAAAATATTTTAAAAATATTTTAAAATATTTTTAAAATATTTTAAAATATTTTTTATTTTTTTTAAAATATTTTTTAATTTTTTAAAAAATATTTTAAAAATATTTTAAAAAAATAAAAAATATTTTAAAATATTTTATAAATATTTTAAAAATATTTTAAAAAAATTAAAAAATATTTTAAAAATTTTTAAAAAATATTTTAAAAAATTAAAAAATATTTTTTAATTTTTTTAAAATATTTTTTATTTTTTTAAAATATTTTTTAATTTTTTTAAAATATTTTTAAAATATTTTTTAATTTTTTTAAAATATTTTTAAAATATTTTTTAATTTTTTTAAAATATTTTTAATATTTTTAAAATATTTTTTATTTTTTTAAAATATTTTTTAATTTTTTAAAATATTTTTAAAATATTTTTTAAAATACTTTTTATTTTTTTTTAAATTTTTTTAAAATATTTTTTAAAATATTTTTTATTTTTTTTTAAATAATTTTTATTTTTTTAAAATATTTTTTATTTTTTTAAAATATTTTTTAATTTTTTAAAATATTTTTTAAAAATTTTTAAAATATTTTTATTTAATTTTTTAAAATATTTTTAATATTTTTAAAATATTTTTAAATATTTTTAAAATACTTTTTATTTTTTTTTAAATTTTTTTAAAATATTTTTTAAAATATTTTTTATTTTTTTTTAAATAATTTTATTTTTTTTAAAATATTTTTTATTTTTTTAAAATATTTTTTAATTTTTTAAAATATTTTTAAAAATTTTTAAAATATTTTTTTAATTTTTTTAAAATATTTTTAATATTTTTAAAATATTTTTTAATTTTTTAAAATATTTTTTATTTTTTTAAAATATTTTTTAATTTTTTAAAATATTTTTTATTATTTTTAAATTTTTTTAAATATTTTTCATTTTTTTTAAAATATTTTTTATTTTTTTAAATATTTTTTAATTTTTTAAAATATTTTTGAAATATTTTTTAATTTTTTAAAAATATTTTAAAAAAATTTAAAAAAAATAAAAAAATTTAAAAAATATTTTTAAAATATTTTAAAAAAATTAAAAAATATTTTAAAAAATATTAAAAATATTTTAAAAAATATTTAAAAAATATTTTAAAAATATTTTAAAAAAAATAAAAAATATTTTAAAAATATTTTAAAAATATTTAAAAATATTTTAAAAATATTTTAAAAAATTTAAAAAAATTTAAAAAATATTTTAAAAATTTTTAAAAAATATTTTAAAAAATTAAAAAATATTTTAAAAAAATTAAAAAATATTTTAAAAAAATAAAAAAATATTTTAAAAAATATAAAAATATTTTAAAAATATTTTTTAAAAAATTTAAAATATATTTTAAAAATTAAAAAATATTTTAAAAAAATAAAAAATATTTTAAAAATATTTTAAAAAATTATAAAAATATTTTAAAAAAATTTAAAAAATATTTTAAAAAATTTTAAAATTTTTTAAAATATTTTTTAATTTTTTTTAAAATATTTTAAAATATTTTTAAAATACTTTTTATTTTTTTAAATTTTTAAAATATTTTTTAAATATTTTAAAATATTTTTAAAATACTTTTTATTTTTTTTTAAATTTTTTAAAATATTTTTAAAATATTTTTTTAATTTTTTTAAAATATTTTTAAAATATTTTTTAATTTTTTAAAATATTTTTAAAATATTTTTAAAATATTTTTATTTTTTTTAAAAATATTTTTTAATTTTTTAAAATATATTTTAATTTTTTAAAATATTTTTAAAATATTTTTTATTTTTTTTAAAATATTTTTTATTTTTTTAAAATATTTTTTAATTTTTTTAAAATATTTTTTAAAAATTTTTAAAATATTTTTTAATTTTTTTAAAATTTTTTAAAATATTTTTCAAATATTTTAAAATATTTTTTATTTTTTTTAAAATATTTTTAAAATATTTTTAATTTTTTAAAAAAATATTTTAAAAAAATTTAAAAAAATATAAAAAAATTAAAAAAAATATTTTAAAAATATTTTAAAAAAATTAAAAAAATATTTTAAAAATATTTTAAAAAAATTAAAAATATTTTAAAAATATTTTAAAAAATTTAAAAAAAAATAAAAAGTATTTTAAAAATATTTTAAAAATATTTTAAAAATTAAAAAATATTTTTAAAAATATTAAAAATATTTTAAAAAAATTTAAAAAATATTTTAAAAATTTTTAAAAAATATTAAATTTTTAAAATATATTTTAATTTTTTAAAAATATTTTTAAAATATTTTTAAAATATTTTTTATTTTTTTAAATATTTTTTAATTTTTTAAAATATATTTCTATTTTTTAAAATATTTTTTATTTTTTTAAAATATTTTAAAATATTTTTTAATTTTTTTAAAATATTTTTTAATATTTTTTAAAATATTTTTTATTTTTTTAAAATTTTTTAAAATATTTTTTATTTTTTTTTAAATAATTTTTATTTTTTTTAAAATATTTTTTAATTTTTTAAAATATTTTTAAAATATTTTTTATTTTTTTTAAAATATTTTTTATTTTTTTTAAAATATTTTTTAATTTTTTTTAAAATATTTTTAAAATATTTTTTAATTTTTAAATATTTTTTATTTTTTTAAAATATTTTTTTGAATTTTTTTAAAATATTTTTTAATTTTTTAAAATATTTTTTATTTTTTTAAAATATTTTAAAATATTTTTTAAAATATTTTTAAAATATTTTTTATTTTTTTAAAAATATTTTTTAATTTTTTTTAAAATATTTTTAAAATATTTTTTAATTTTTTTATTTTTTTTTAAATTTTTTAAAATATTTTTAAAAATTAAAAAATATTTTAAAAATATTTTAAAAAAATAAAAAATATTTTAAAATATTTTAAAAATATTTAAAAAAATTTTAAAAATATTTTAAAAAATTAAAAAATATTTTAAAAAAAATAAAAAATATTTTAAAAATATTTTAAAAAATAAGAAGATGTATTACATGCTCTACGTAGAATTCGAGGAGATCCAGATATAAATTTCTCGCCAGAAATATATAATGAATCTTTGATTAAGTTGGAAGATTTATGCATGATCATTTCGAATCAACCACTAATTAAATTAGGATGCCATCAGCTAATCGGCCAGTAAGTGATTTATTTAATCATTATTTAAATGTTATATGCAACGTGAACAATCGTACAATGTTGATGGTTTAAATGCATATGTTCAAGCAAATGAATGAAAAATTAAAATATTTTTTATTTTTTTTAAATATTTTTTAATTTTTTTAAAATATTTTAAAAAAATTAAAAAATATTTTAAAAATATTTTAAAAAAATTAAAAAATATTTAAAAAAAATAAAAAAATAAAAAAAATTAAAAAAATATTTTAAAAAATAAAAATATTTTAAAATATTTTCAAAAAATATTTTAAAAATATTTTTAAAAAAATAGAAATATTTTAAAAATATTTTAAAAAATTAAAAAATATTTTAAAAAAAATAAAAAATATTTTAAAAATATTTTAAAAATATTTTAAAAATTTAAAAAAAATTAAAAAATATTTTAAAAATTTTTAAAAATATTTTTAAAAATTAAAAAATATTTTTAAAAAATTAAAAAATATTTTTAAAAAATTAAAAAATATTTAAAAAAAATAAAAAATATTTTAAAAATATTTTAAAAAATTAAAATATATTTTAAAAAAATTAAAAAATATTTTAAAAAAAATAAAAAATATTTTAAAAATATTTTATAAAATATTTTAAAAATATTTTAAAAAATTAAAAAATATTTTAAAAAAAATAAAAAATATTTTAAAATATTTTTAAAATATTTTAAAAAATTTTAAAAAAATTAAAAAATATTTTAAAAAATTAAAAAATATTTTAAAAAATTAAAAAATATTTTAAAAAAATTTTAATTTTTTAAAATATTTTAAAATATTTTTAAAATACTTTTTATTTTTTTTTAAATTTTTTTAAAATATTTTTAAAATATTTTAAAATATTTTTAAAATACTTTTTATTTTTTTTAAATTTTTTTAAAATATTTTTAAAATATTTTTAATTTTTTTTAAAATATTTTTTAAAATATTTTTTAATTTTTTAAAATATTTTTAAAATATTTTTTAAAATATTTTTTAAAATATTTTTTATTTTTTTTAAAATATATTTCTATTTTTTAAAATATTTTTTATTTTTTTTAAAATATTTTTAAAATATTTTTTAATTTTTTAAAATATTTTTAATATTTTTAAAATATTTTTTATTTTTTTTTTAATTTTTTTAAAATATTTTTTATTTTTTTAAATAATTTTTATTTTTTTTTAAAATATTTTTTAATTTTTTAAAAATATTTTTAAAATATTTTTTATTTTTTTTAAAATATTTTTTATTTTTTTTAAAATATTTTTTAATTTTTTTAAAATATTTTTTAAAATATTTTTTAATTTTTTAAATATTTTTTATTTTTTTTAAAATATTTTTTAATTTTTTTAAAATATTTTTTAATTTTTTAAAATATTTTTTATTTTTTTTAAAATATTTTTTAAAATATTTTTTAAAAAATATTTTTTATTTTTTTTAAAATATTTTTTAATTTTTTTAAAATATTTTTAAAATATTTTTTTAATTTTTTTATTTTTTAAATTTTTTTAAAATATTTTTAAAAAATTAAAAAATATTTTAAAAATATTTTAAAAAAATAAAAAATATTTTAAAATATTTTAAAAATATTTTAAAAAATTTTTAAAAAAATATTTTAAAAAAATTAAAAAATATTTTAAAAAATAAAAAATATTTTTTTAAAAATATTTTAAAAAATATTTTAAAAATATTTTAAAAAAATAAGAAGATGTATTACATGTTTACGTAGAATTCGAGGAGATCCAGATATATTTTCGCCAGAAAAATATAATGAATCTTTGATTAAGTTGGAAGATTTATGCATGATCATTTCGAATCAACCACTAACAAATTAGGATGTTATCACTAATCGGCCAGTAAGTGATTTGTTTAATGCGATATCACCGTGACAATAATGTTGATGGTTTTAAATGCATATGTTCAAGCAAATGAAAAAATTAAAATATTTTTTATTTTTTTTAAATATTTTTTAATTTTTTTAAAATATTTTTAAAAAATTAAAAAATATTTTAAAAAATATTTTTTAAAAAAATTAAAAAATATTTAAAAAAATAAAAAATATTTTAATTTTTTTCATTTTGCTTGAACATATGCATTTAAACCATCAACATTGTACGATTGTTCACGTTGCATATCGCGATTAAATAAATCACTTACTGGCCGATTAGCTGATGGCATCCCTAATTTAATTAGTGGTTGATTCGAAATGATCATGCATAAATCTTCCAACTTAATCAAAGATTCATTATATATTTCTGGCGAGAAATTTATATCTGGATCTCCTCGAATTCTACGTAGAGCATGTAATACATCTTCACTCATTGAAGCCTTATATTTTCCCCATAATTTAGGCGGGTTAGTTGGAAAACACGTTGTCAATAAAATGGCAAACAAACATCGTATTTGATGTGGCGATGAACCGAGAGCAGCATCGGCAAGATTTGTATCCCAATGCAATCTTCTTCTAACAATCGTAATGCTAGGCATGCACCATGATTCGTTGTATGTAATGCACTGAGATACTGGGAAATGTATTTATAATAAGAAACATTGATTAAGATTTGGAATGTTTCTTTCCGACAGGCTCAGGTTAGCCAACTAATAACAATAAAATAATCACATTTAAAAATATAAATTTTTCTTTTTACTTAAGAGAGAATGGTGTATTTCTGTGAAACAGTTTAATTCTAAAGTTTAGGGAAAACAAAATATATCTATAATATAATCATAATACTTCTTCAAGGCCTTTGAGAACAATGAATTAACCCACACCCATTGTCTGCCTGGGTACAAAAGAAAAGATAAACCTTTTTTAAAACCCCAATTGGCATTCTAACCATCTGGAGCACTAAACAAACATATGGTGTGATTATGGTTTCGATACGTTCAGTGGTTTAGGTATGGGTCGATCACACACATACATACTAAGGATTATATATATATATATATAAAATTAAATTAACAAATTATGTCTGTATTCAAAATAGATTTTATTATCTTAAAAAAAAAAAAAAGTTCCTGAAATTTTGACCTGACTACCTGTATACCCCTTTCTTTTGTTAAGAGGGGTTTCATTGTTTAAGACCTGACTTGTTTGGTTGGCCCTTTTAGAGGCTCTATTTCTATAGATCTTATCTGTCAATCAATTAAATATAAAAATAAAAAATAAAATCAAACCGATTTGGCTCAAAATTTAGGTAAACCATCCCCAGCACTAAGCAACATATGGTGTGAATATGGTTTGGATACGTTCAGTGGTTTAGGCGTGGGTCGATCGCGTTCATACACCCAAAGGATTTTATATATATAGATAGATAAATAAAAAAAAAAGTTTCTGAAATTTTGACCTGACTACCTGTATTCCCCTTTCTTTTGTTAAGAGGGGTTTTATTGTTTAAGACCTGACCTTTCAGGGCAGGGATAATGTATTGTTTGCTTGGCCATTTTAGAAGCTCTATTTCTATAGATATTATCTGTCAATCAATTAAATAAAAAAATAAAAAATAAAATCAAACCGATTTGGCTCAAAATTTAGATAAACCATCGCGAGCACTAAGCAAATATATGGTGTGAATATGGTTTCGATACGTTCAGTGGTTTAGGCGTGGGTCGATCGCGTACATACACACAAAGGATTTTATATATATAGATATAAAATTAAATTAACAAATTATGTCTGTATTCAAAATAGATTTAATTATCTTAAAAAAAAAAAAAAGTTTCTGAAATTTTGACCTGACTACCTGTATTACCCTTTCTTTTGTTAAGAGGGGTTTCATTGTTTAAGACCTGACCTTTCAGGGCAGGGATAATGTATTGTTTGCTTGGCCTTTTTAGAGGCTCTATTTCTATAGATCTTATCTGTCAATCAATTAAATATAAAAATAAAAAATAAAATCAAACCGATTTGGCTCAAAATTTAGGTAAACCATCCCCAGCACTAAGCAAACATATGGTGTGAATATGGTTTCGATACGTTCAGTGGTTTAGGCGTGGGTCGATCGCGTACATACACACAAAGGATTTTATATATATAGATATAAAAGTAAATTAACAAATTATGTCTGTATTCAAAATAGATTTAATTATCTTAAAAAAAAAAAAAAGTTTCTGAAATTTTGACCTGACTACCTGAATTACCCTTTCTTTTGTTAAGAGGGGTTTCATTGTTTAAGACCTGACCTTTCAGGGCAGGGATAATGTATTGTTTGCTTGGCCTTTTTAGAGGCTCTATTTCTATAGATCTTATCTGTCAATCAATTAAATATAAAAATAAAAATATAAAATCAAACCGATTTGGCTCAAAATTTAGGTAAACCATCCCCAGCACTAAGCAAACATATGGTGTGAATATGGTTTCGATACGTTCAGTGGTTTAGGCGTGGGTCGATCGCGTACATACACACAAAGGATTTTATATATCTATATATATAAAAATCAATCTGTGTTCGTTGGTTGGTTGGTTCAATGAACTTCGACACCGTTTATCCGATTGAGATGAAATTTTGAACACATATTTATCACAGTCTATAGGATGATGATGATATAGTTTCATCAATTTAAAATTAATTTCATTTTTGAATTTTATTTAAAGGCCATAAATTTTATTCAAAGCTCTAAAAGGGTCATGAAATAATGAAAAAGGTTAAAATGGTCAGGTCGACAAACAAAGAACCCCTCTTCACAAAGGAAGTTAGCATTTTTTTTTCATTTTCTTTTTTTTAAAGTTTGAAAATATCATAGAGAGATATCTATATATATAAAAATCAATCTGTGTTCGTTGGTTGGTTGGTTCAATGAACTTCGACACCGTTTATCCGATTGAGATGAAATTTTGAACACATATTTATCACAGTCTATAGGATGATGATGATATAGTTTCATCAATTTAAAATTAATTTCATTTTTGAATTTTATTTAAAGGCCATAAATTTTATTCAAAGCTCTAAAAGGGTCATGAAATAATGAAAAAGGTTAAAATGGTCAGGTCGACAAACAAAGAACCCCTCTTCACAAAGGAAGTTAGCATTTTTTTTTCATTTTCTTTTTTTTAAAGTTTGAAAATATCATAGAGAGATATCTATATATATAAAAATCAATCTGTGTTCGTTGGTTGGTTGGTTCAATGAACTTCGACACCGTTTATCCGATTGAGATGAAATTTTGAACACAAGTCTATAGGATGATGATGATATAGTTTCATCAATTTAAAATTAATTTCATTTTTGAATTTTATTTAAAGGCCATAAATTTTATTCAAAGCTCTAAAAGGGTCATGAAATAATGAAAAAGGTTAAAATGGTCAGGTCGACAAACAAAGAACCCCTCTTCACAAAGGAAGTTAGCATTTTTTTTTCATTTTCTTTTTTTTTAAAGTTTGAAAATATCATAGAGAGATATCTATATATATAAAAATCAATCTGTGTTCGTTGGTTGGTTGGTTCAATGAACTTCGACACCGTTTATCCGATTGAGATGAAATTTTGAACACATATTTATCACAGTCTATAGGATGATGATGATATAGTTTCATCAATTTAAAATTAATTTCATTTTTGAATTTTATTTAAAGGCCATAAATTTTATTCAAAGCTCTAAAAGGGTCATGAAATAATGAAAAAGGTTAAAATGGTCAGGTCGACAAACAAAGAACCCCTCTTCACAAAGGAAGTTAGCATTTTTTTTTCATTTTCTTTTTTTTTAAAGTTTGAAAATATCATAGAGAGATATCTATATATATAAAAATCAATCTGTGTTCGTTGGTTGGTTGGTTCAATGAACTTCGACACCGTTTATCCGATTGAGATGAAATTTTGAACACATATTTATCACAGTCTATAGGATGATGATGATATAGTTTCATCAATTTAAAATTAATTTCATTTTTGAATTTTATTTAAAGGCCATAAATTTTATTCAAAGCTCTAAAAGGGTCATGAAATAATGAAAAAGGTTAAAATGGTCAGGTCGACAAACAAAGAACCCCTCTTCACAAAGGAAGTTAGCATTTTTTTTTCATTTTCTTTTTTTTTAAAGTTTGAAAATATCATAGAGAGATATCTATATATATAAAAATCAATCTGTGTTCGTTGGTTGGTTGGTTCAATGAACTTCGACACCGTTTATCCGATTGAGATGAAATTTTGAACACATATTTATCACAGTCTATAGGATGATGATGATATAGTTTCATCAATTTAAAATTAATTTCATTTTTGAATTTTATTTAAAGGCCATAAATTTTATTCAAAGCTCTAAAAGGGTCATGAAATAATGAAAAGGTTAAAATGGTCAGGTCGACAAACAAAGAACCCCTCTTCACAAAGGAAGTTAGCATTTTTTTTTCATTTTCTTTTTTTTTAAAGTTTGAAAATATCATAGAGAGATATCTATATATATAAAAATCAATCTGTGTTCGTTGGTTGGTTGGTTCAATGAACTTCGACACCGTTTATCCGATTGAGATGAAATTTTGAACACATATTTATCACAGTCTATAGGATGATGATGATATAGTTTCATCAATTTAAAATTAATTTCATTTTTTGAATTTTATTTAAAGGCCATAAATTTTATTCAAAGCTCTAAAAGGGTCATGAAATAATGAAAAAGGTTAAAATGGTCAGGTCGACAAACAAAGAACCCCTCTTCACAAAGGAAGTTAGCATTTTTTTTTCATTTTCTTTTTTTTTAAAGTTTGAAAATATCATAGAGAGATATCTATATATATAAAAATCAATCTGTGTTCGTTGGTTGGTTGGTTCAATGAACTTCGACACCGTTTATCCGATTGAGATGAAATTTTGAACACATATTTATCACAGTCTATAGGATGATGATGATATAGTTTCATCAATTTAAAATTAATTTCATTTTTGAATTTTATTTAAAGGCCATAAATTTTATTCAAAGCTCTAAAAGGGTCATGAAATAATGAAAAAGGTTAAAATGGTCAGGCCGACAAACAAAGAACCCCTCTTCACAAAGGAAGTTGGCATTTTTTTTTTCATTTTCTTTTTTTAAAGTTTGAAAATATTTATAGAGAGATTACTCATAAAAAAATGACACACGTTATAAATGTATAGCAATATAGTATACATATAAGTTAAAGGTATAAACAGGGCCGGGCTAAGAGAAAATTTTACTACAAGCATGAAATATTTTTGCGCCCCCCCCCCCCAGCAAATTTAGCAACAATCATAATAGAACAATATACATGTAGAGGTATATAGTATACATATAAGTTAAAGGTATAAACAGGGCCGGGCTAAGAGAAAATTTATATTTTTGCGCCCCCCCCCCCAGCAAATTTAGCAACAATCATAATAGAACAATATACATGTAGAGGTATATAGTATACATATAAGTTAAAGGTATAAACAGGGCCGGGTTAAGTAGAAAATTTATATTTTGCGCCCCCCCCCCCCAGCAAATTTAGCAACAATCATAATAGAACAATATACATGTAGAGGTATATAGTATACATATACAGTTAAAGGTATAAACAGGGCCGGGCTAAGAGAAAATTTATATTTTTTTGCGCCCCCCCCCCCCCAGCAAATTTAGCAACAATCATAATAGAACAATATACATGTAGAGGTATATAGTATACATATAAGTTAAAGGTATAAACAGGGCCGGGCTAAGAGAGAAAATTTATATTTTTGCGCCCCCCCCCCCCAGCTAATTTAGCAACAATCATAATAGAACAATATACATGTAGAGGTATATAGTATACATATAAGTTAAAGGTATAAACAGGGCCGGGCTAAGAGAAAATTTATATTTTTGCGCCCCCCCCCCCCCCCAGCAAATTTAGCAACAATCATAATAGAACAATATACATTTGGGCCAGTAAAATAGAATCTTCAAATATATCTATTCAAGACTTTATTATAGAATAACAGTACTAATAAAACTTCAATAAACAAGTTGCGTGGGGGTCCAGGGGGCAAAGCCCCTCTGCAAGGAGCCCGCCGAAGGCGGGCCTACACTACAGTATAGATATAAAATTAAATTAACAAATTATGTCTGTATTCAAAATAGATTTAATTATATTTAAAAAAAAAAAAAAGTTTCTGAAATTTTGACCTGACTACCTGTATTACCCTTTCTTTTGTTAAGAGGGGTTTCATTGTTTAAGACCTGACCTTTCAGGGCAGGGATAATGTATTGTTTGCTTGGCCTTTTTAGAGGCTCTATTTTCTATAGATCTTATCTGTCAATCAATTAAATATAAAAATAAAAAATAAAATCAAACCGATTTGGCTCAAAATTTAGGTAAACCATCCCAGCACTAAGCAAACATATGGTGTGAATATGGTTTCGATACGTTCAGTGGTTTAGTCGATCGCGTACATACACACAAAGGATTTTATATATATAGATATATACAAATATACAATTTTTGCTCGTTTAATAAGAGTAGATATATTCAAGATATTATTCAACTTTTAATAAAAATAAAAATACATGTATGCACCTCAGTATTTAACATTTATTCATTATCGGAAGAAACAATAATACATGTACATGTAGGTATAAATATGGTTCCAAACGTGAACGAAATATTTTAATTAAGGCATCATCGAAGACAAGCAAGGCTGGGCTTGCTTTAAGTTACATAAATTGTTTTGAAATAATGTATGTCCCTTATAACGCGATTTCGTATTGTAGAAACGAATCTCCCGCGTTGTACGGAAGTCCACTGTACAAACTTTGTTCCATACTTATTTTTGTTCATTGCAGAATGGTGTAGGTTCAAGGTTAAAAATATTTAATAAAATTAAAACTACACTAGATTACTAGGTTGGTTTCACAAATCAGAAATATTGTTTATATTCATCATCAGCCTGTCGCTAGCGACAATCCACTGCTGAATATAGGCCTCTTCCATCAAATGGAAAGGAGTTGGCATTAAGTCACCACGCTTGCCAGACGGATTGGTGACTAGGAATCAGATTATAGCAGGTCAAATATCAATGCAGGGACTCGGACTCGAACCCGGGACTCCTGCTTAGAAGGCTAGTGTCTTTATCCTCTCGGCTAATCCGATTCCCTGTTTCAAGACTCAATAAATGAATAAAAATGGGCTAGTTGCCAGAAATACAACAAATAAATATTCTGTGGAGAAGGCTAGAAATGCAAAAACCAACCACCAAAAATGGGGGGAGGTCAAAAATGAAGATTCTAGCTCTTTCGACCAAACTATGTATACAAAATTTGGTTAAGTTTTTTTTTTAATTAAGAGACGAGTTACACCAAAAAGGTGTATCCCCTAAGGACTGGGCTGGCCCCTCCATCGTAAAAAGAAGATGAAAGGATTTTATGGGCTGGACTAGGGTCGAAGGTATCTGTGGACTCGGGTCTTAAACAGGTGAAGGTTATAAGTCCCGGGAAAGATAGTGGCAGGGAGCGAGTTCCAGTCTCTGGAGTCATAGGTATAAAAGAGTTGGCGAAAGCGCTTGTTCCATTTTTATCCAATTTGACAGCGAAGGGGTGTATTTCTCGTAAAGAGGGCTTTAGGAGGGATAATTGATTTCAGCTCGACTGAACAGACACTCTTGATAGTATCTGTAGTACAGGGAAAGGGCAGAAACGGTTCTTCGGTGAGCCAAGGAGTCGAGTGAGTTGGTTAGAGAATAAGAATAATTAGAGAATAATAATAAGTTTGGTCGAAAGGGTCAGAATTTTCATTTTTAACC
>JALMQS010000127.1:5864853-5904963 GCA_024734495.1 Forficula auricularia
AATATTTTTAAAATACTTTTTATTTTTTTTTAAATTTTTTTAAAATATTTTTAAAATATTTTTAATTTTTTTAAAATATTTTTAAAAATATTTTTTAATTTTTTAAAATATTTTTAAAATATTTTTAAAATATTTTTAAAATATTTTTAAAATATTTTTTATTTTTTTTAAAATATATTTCTATTTTTTAAAATATTTTTTATTTTTTTTTTAAAATATTTTTAAAATATTTTTTAATTTTTTTAAAATATTTTTAATATTTTTAAAATATTTTTTATTTTTTTAATTTTTTTAAAATATTTTTTATTTTTTTTTAAATAATTTTTTATTTTTTTTAAAAATATTTTTTAATTTTTTAAAATATTTTTAAAATATTTTTTATTTTTTTTAAAATATTTTTTATTTTTTTTAAAATATTTTTTTAATTTTTTTAAAATATTTTTTAAAATATTTTTTAATTTTTTAAATATTTTTTATTTTTTTTAAAATATTTTTTAATTTTTTTAAAATATTTTTTTAATTTTTTAAAATATTTTTTATTTTTTTTTAAAATATTTTTAAAATATTTTTTAAAATATTTTTAAAATATTTTTTATATTTTTTAAAATATTTTTTAATTTTTTTAAAATATTTTTCGAAATATTTTTTTAATTTTTTTATTTTTTTAAATTTTTAAAATATTTTTTAAAAATTAAAAATATTTTAAAAATATTTTAAAAAATAAAATATTTTAAAATATTTTAAAATATTTTAAAAAATTTTAAAAATATTCTGAAAAATTAAAAAATATTTTGGAAAATGAAATACTGTGATATATTTTCTAAACAATATTCGAGGAGATGTTCTAGAAAAATAAGAAGATACTACATGCAAATTCTCTCGCCAGTAGTATGTAGCACCTGCATGATCATTTCGAATCGTCCACTAACTAATTAGGGATGCCAACAGCTGGGTCGTGCGGATTTATATTTAACGTGATATGCATACGTGAACAACCGTGTTAATGTTGATGGTTTTAAATGCATATGTCTACAAATGAAAAAAAAATTAAAATATTTTTTATTTTTTAAATATTTTTTAATTTTTTTAAAATATTTTAAAAAAATTAAAAAATATTTTAAAAAATATTTTAAAAAATTAAAAAATATTTAAAAAAATAAAAAATATTTTAATTTTTTTCATTTGCTTGAACATATGCATTTAAACCATCAACATTGTACGATTGTTCACGTTGCATATCGCGATTAAATAAATCACTTACTGGCCGATTAGCTGATGGCATCCCTAATTTAATTAGTGGTTGATTCGAAATGATCATGCATAAATCTTCCAACTTAATCAAAGATTCATTATATATTTCTGGCGAGAAATTTATATCTGGATCTCCTCGAATTCTACGTAGAGCATGTAATACATCTTCACTCATTGAAGCCTTATATTTTCCCCATAATTTAGGCGGGTTAGTTGGAAAACACGTTGTCAATAAAATGGCAAACAAACATCGTATTTGATGTGGCGATGAACCGAGAGCAGCATCGGCAAGAGTTGTATCCCAATGCAATCTTCTTCTAACAATCGTAATGCTAGGCATGCACCATGATTCGTTGTATGTAATGCACTGAGATACTGGGAAATGTATTTATAATAAGAAACATTGATTAAGATTTGGAATGTTTCTTTCCGACAGGCTCAGGTTAGCCAACTAATAACAATAAAATAATCACATTTAAAAATATAAATTTTTCTTTTTACTTAAGAGAGAATGGTGTATTTCTGTGAAACAGTTTAATTCTAAAGTTTAGGGAAAACAAAATATATCTATAATATAATCATAATACTTCTTCAAGGCCTTTGAGAACAATGAATTAACCCACACCCATTGTCTGCCTGGGTACAAAAGAAAAGATAAACCTTTTTTAAAACCCCAATTGGCATTCTAACCATCTGGAGCACTAAACAAACATATGGTGTGATTATGGTTTCGATACGTTCAGTGGTTTAGGCATGGGTCGATCACACACATACATACTAAGGATTATATATATATATATATAAAATTAAATTAACAAATTATGTCTGTATTCAAAATAGATTTTATTATCTTAAAAAAAAAAAAAGTTCCTGAAATTTTGACCTGACTACCTGTATACCCCTTTCTTTTGTTAAGAGGGGTTTCATTGTTTAAGACCTGACCTTTCAGGGCAGGGATAATGTATTGTTTGGTTGGCCCTTTTAGAGGCTCTATTTCTATAGATCTTATCTGTCAATCAATTAAATATAAAAATAAAAAATAAAATCAAACCGATTTGGCTCAAAATTTAGGTAAACCATCCCCAGCACTAAGCAAACATATGGTGTGAATATGGTTTCGATACGTTCAGTGGTTTAGGCGTGGGTCGATCGCGTTCATACACCCAAAGGATTTTATATATATAGATAGATAAATAAAAAAAAAAGTTTCTGAAATTTTGACCTGACTACCTGTATTCCCCTTTCTTTTGTTAAGAGGGGTTTTATTGTTTAAGACCTGACCTTTCAGGGCAGGGATAATGTATTGTTTGCTTGGCCATTTTAGAAGCTCTATTTCTATAGATATTATCTGTCAATCAATTAAATAAAAAAATAAAAAATAAAATCAAACCGATTTGGCTCAAAATTTAGATAAACCATCGCGAGCACTAAGCAAATATATGGTGTGAATATGGTTTCGATACGTTCAGTGGTTTAGGCGTGGGTCGATCGCGTACATACACACAAAGGATTTTATATATATAGATATAAAATTAAATTAACAAATTATGTCTGTATTCAAAATAGATTTAATTATCTTAAAAAAAAAAAAAAAGTTTCTGAAATTTTGACCTGACTACCTGTATTACCCTTTCTTTTGTTAAGAGGGGTTTCATTGTTTAAGACCTGACCTTTCAGGGCAGGGATAATGTATTGTTTGCTTGGCCTTTTTAGAGGCTCTATTTCTATAGATCTTATCTGTCAATCAATTAAATATAAAAATAAAAAATAAAATCAAACCGATTTGGCTCAAAATTTAGGTAAACCATCCCCAGCACTAAGCAAACATATGGTGTGAATATGGTTTCGATACGTTCAGTGGTTTAGGCGTGGGTCGATCGCGTACATACACACAAAGGATTTTATATATATAGATATAAAATTAAATTAACAAATTATGTCTGTATTCAAAATAGATTTAATTATCTTAAAAAAAAAAAAAAAGTTTCTGAAATTTTGACCTGACTACCTGTATTACCCTTTCTTTTGTTAAGAGGGGTTTCATTGTTTAAGACCTGACCTTTCAGGGCAGGGATAATGTATTGTTTGCTTGGCCTTTTTAGAGGCTCTATTTCTATAGATCTTATCTGTCAATCAATTAAATATAAAAATAAAAAATAAAATCAAACCGATTTGGCTCAAAATTTAGGTAAACCATCCCCAGCACTAAGCAAACATATGGTGTGAATATGGTTTCGATACGTTCAGTGGTTTAGGCGTGGGTCGATCGCGTACATACACACAAAGGATTTTATATATATAGATATAAAATTAAATTAACAAATTATGTCTGTATTCAAAATAGATTTAATTATCTTAAAAAAAAAAGTTTCTGAAATTTTGACCTGACTACCTGTATTACCCTTTCTTTTGTTAAGAGGGGTTTCATTGTTTAAGACCTGACCTTTCAGGGCAGGGATAATGTATTGTTTGCTTGGCCTTTTGAGAGGCTCTATTTCTATAGATCTTATCTGTCAATCAATTAAATATAAAAATAAAAAATAAAATCAAACCGATTTGGCTCAAAATTTAGGTAAACCATCCCCAGCACTAAGCAAACATATGGTGTGAATATGGTTTCGATACGTTCAGTGGTTTAGGCGTGGGTCGATCGCGTACATACACACAAAGGATTTTATATATATAGATATAAAATTAAATTAACAAATTATGTCTGTATTCAAAATAGATTTAATTATCTTAAAAAAAAAAAAAGTTTCTGAAATTTTGACCTGACTACCTGAATTACCCTTTCTTTTGTTAAGAGGGGTTTCATTGTTTAAGACCTGACCTTTCAGGGCAGGGATAATGTATTGTTTGCTTGGCCTTTTTAGAGGCTCTATTTCTATAGATCTTATCTGTCAATCAATTAAATATAAAAATAAAAAATAAAATCAAACCGATTTGGCTCAAAATTTAGGTAAACCATCCCCAGCACTAAGCAAACATATGGTGTGAATATGGTTTCGATACGTTCAGTGGTTTAGGCGTGGGTCGATCGCGTACATACACACAAAGGATTTTATATATATAGATATAAAATTAAATTAACAAATTATGTCTGTATTCAAAATAGATTTAATTATCTTAAAAAAAAAAAAAGTTTCTGAAATTTTGACCTGACTACCTGTATTACCCTTTCTTTTGTTAAGAGGGGTTTCATTGTTTAAGACCTGACCTTTCAGGGCAGGGATAATGTATTGTTTGCTTGGCCTTTTTAGAGGCTCTATTTCTATAGATCTTATCTGTCAATCAATTAAATATAAAAATAAAAAATAAAATCAAACCGATTTGGCTCAAAATTTAGGTAAACCATCCCCAGCACTAAGCAAACATATGGTGTGAATATGGTTTCGATACGTTCAGTGGTTTAGTCGATCGCGTACATACACACAAAGGATTTTATATATATAGATATATACAAATATACAATTTTTGCTCGTTTAATAAGAGTAGATATATTCAAGATATTATTCAACTTTTAATAAAAATAAAAATACATGTATGCACCTCAGTATTTAACATTTATTCATTATCGGAAGAAACAATAATACATGTACATGTAGGTATAATATGGTTCCAAACGTGAACGAAATATTTTAATTAAGGCATCATCGAAGACAAGCAAGGCTGGGCTTGCTTTAAGTTACATAAATTGTTTTGAAATAATGTATGTCCCTTATAACGCGATTTCGTATTGTAGAAACGAATCTCCCGCGTTGTACGGAAGTCCACTGTACAAACTTTGTTTCCATACTTATTTTTGTTCATTGCAGAATGGTGTAGGTTCAAGGTTAAAAATATTTAATAAAATTAAAACTACACTAGATTACTAGGTTGGTTTCACAAATCAAAAAATATTGTTTATATTCATCATCAGCCTGTCGCTAGCGACAATCCACTGCTGAATATAGGCCTCTTCCATCAAATGGAAAGGAGTTGGCATTAAGTCACCACGCTTGCCAGACGGATTGGTGACTAGGAATCAGATTATAGCAGGTCAAATATCAATGCAGGGACTCGGACTCGAACCCGGGACTCCTGCTTAGAAGGCTAGTGTCTTTATCCTCTCGGCTAATCCGATTCCCTGTTTCAAGACTCAATAAATGAATAAAAATGGGCTAGTTGCCAGAAATACAACAAATAAATATTCTGTGGAGAAGGCTAGAAATGCAAAAACCAACCACCAAAAATGGGGGGAGGGTCAAAAATGAAGATTCTAGCTCTTTCGACCAAACTATGTATACAAAATTTGGTTAAGTTTTTTTTTTTAATTAAGAGACGAGTTACACCAAAAAGGTGTATCCCCTAAGGACTGGGTTGGCCCCTCCATCGTAAAAAGAAGATGAAAGGATTTTATGGGCTGGACTAGGGTCGAAGGTATCTGTGGACTCGGGTCTTAAACAGGTGAAGGTTATAAGTCCCGGGAAAGATAGTGGCAGGGAGCGAGTTCCAGTCTCTGGAGTCATAGGTATAAAAGAGTTGGCGAAAGCGCTTGTTCCATTTTTATCCAATTTGACAGCGAAGGGGTGTATTTCTCGTAAAGAGGGCTTTAGGAGGGATAATTGATTTCAGCTCGACTGAACAGACACCTTGATAGTATCTGTAGTACAGGGAAAGGGCAGAAACGGTTCTTCGGTGAGCCAAGGAGTCGAGTGAGTTGGTTAGAGAATAAGAATAATTAGAGAATAATAATAAGTTTGGTCGAAAGGGTCAGAATTTTCATTTTTAACCCCCTTACCCCCATTTCGGATGGTTATTTTTATAATTTCTAGCCTTTTGGAGGCCCACAGAATATGTATACAAAATTTGGTTGAGTTTGGTCGAAAGGGTTAGAATTTTCATTTTTGACCCCCCCCCTTTTTTTGTCTGATATAATGTTTAAAACACATTAAAAAAATATATATATTTTTTATGTTCTTTTCAAAAATATATTCACTTTTTTTCTAGTTAAATTTTTTCATTTTTTATACCTCTTCAAAATGTGGTAGATCTTTATGTCCCACCCTGTATATATTGAGTCTTGCTCATAAACTATATTTCTCTGATTTATGAAAACTACCTACATAGTAGTCTAATTTTCATTTTAATTTTTACGACGAGCCATCTTTAGGATTTTTAAAATGTAAACTTCTGAAGATTTGCTCGTCTGCCGAAATAGATATTGAGTCTTGATCATAAGAAACAATTTTCATTTATTTGTGAAACCTACTTAGTAATCTATTTTTTATTTCATACTTATATTTAAAGACTATATTTTGTCAATATCTAATTCCCTTCACTTTTGAGATTGAGTATATACACGTCTGATACACCCTTAAGAAGCTTTGATAGCACTTGATTTCCCCCTTTGAATCGCTTCATTTTCGTAATTCGCTAAGGAAGGACAGACAGGTCAGCTAATCAAAGTGAAACTCCGGTAATTGACCCTGGGGTGGAGACAGAGGTAGAGTGTGTGCAGCCGAAGGGGGTGAAACAAGGGAAGATTTTCCAAGTCGGACACACGCGAGCCCCTGAGGAGCACAAAAAAAGCCAAAAGCCGGCCTCTCCACTTTTACAAATGAGCCCCGAAGGAAACACTTACAGGGGGTCCCCAAACAGTGATCAGACACGATCGACTCTCGGAAACGATCAGCCTGGGTGGAACGGGGATTAATTACATCTAGTGCTTTCGATTGCAACTGTTGACTGATCGCTGAGCTATTCACAATCACGCGACTACTTTCATTAAATTAACCAAAAATACCCCCATCATCCCTTTCATCATCATCGAACGATATATGCAATGATAAATATTGAAATAATCTTAATCTTTAAATAAAGTGGCAACGGTTGTTGATCGTTGTATCCATAGAGCAGAGATTCCCTATTAAGAGGTTTTGTATTACTACATATGTAGTAGACCAGCTCAAAATGTTGGTAGGAGGTATATATTAGGTTGATGCATAATAATAGAACGTTTTTTAAAAATATTTTTATTCAGCAAAAACAATAATAAAATTTAACAAAAACAGGTTTAAATGATTATTCGGGAACGTATTCACCATCTACTTCAATAACTGCTTCCCATTTGCTTGGCAGTCGGTCGATTCCACGGGCGAAGAAGTCACGATTCTTGGAGGCAATCCAGCCATCGGCCACCAAGTCATCCAAATCGCCGTAGATCTTAGTCTTTTGCCAGTTTTTCAAAGAGCGGTTGATGTGATAGTCCGTCGGTGCTTCGGTCGGTGAGTACGGCGGATGTGGGAGTAGATCCCAGCCCTTATTGACGATGAATTCGACAACCCAGCGCTCAACATGTGGACGTGCGTTATCGTGATGGAACACGATGAGGTTCTTTTTGCGCGGTCTTTTCGCCTCGATCAGCCTTGTTGTTGTCGGAGAGTACGTGGGGGACCATCCAGCCAATTTCCATACCTTGCCAAGCTTTTTGAGGCGTCGAACGATCGTTGATTGGCAGCCAGCATTCGTGTTGTAAGGCTTTCATCCTCTTCCACGGCTGTCAGAAGTGCCTGATCATCAAAATCCGATGGCCGACCTCTTCCTTCTTTATTCTCCAAACTAGTGTCACCTGATTTGAAACGGGCAAACCACTTCCGTACTGCACTATCAGTAATTGTTCCTTCGCCAAAAAGTTCGTTGAGATCGCGAAATGACTGTGCTGCCTTCCATCCTTTCTCGTAGTGATAGAGCATAATTTGACGAATATGAATATGGTTTTCGACACGCATTTTTATTAACTATAAATAGAGAAGATTGTTTTTATAAAAAATAAACAAAACGCCATTTTTGGCTAAAGAAAAACGCGCCAATACAAACGTTCCATAATTATGCATCAACCTAATATTTTCTCAGAAGGGGGTACTGATTATTGTTTCATTCGCAATCCCATTTTATATAGATTTATGTTATACACAATAATTTTTACTAGGAAATCATAAATATATTTATTTTGAAGCAAATCTTAAATATACTTAATATTATAATAATTTTATTATTTATTAAAATAACATAATTACAATTATTAAATATAAATATTAATGAGATGGATCTGCTTGTTTCTTATTAAATGAAGAATCAAACAATACTATTGAACATTTTTCAAAAATCTGTATTTTGATTTTATAATCACCAATGCTGAGAACGTCGCTTCACATAAATAAATATCTAATACAAAATGGCCACTTCACAAATTATTGAAAATTCAATGATAGAAATACATCGAATTCACTACGCTTTAATTTTTTTGAATTAATTTTTGGTCACAACACATTATAATTTTATCATGTTTCGCGGCCCCAAAATTCAGTTACTCGACCCATAGTTTGAAAAACACTGTAGGGTAGACCAGTCTAAAATGATCCCTCTCAGCTTTGACGAATCTACCAGCACCATTTAGGAAATAACTTATGCATTACGTTTAATAGATGTGAAGTACACACAGGCAGTAACGCCCGTTCACGCCGGCAGAAAGTTATTCAAGAAAAATTAGAATTCGTTGTTTTCTTCTAAGTTAAGGGCGTTTTGACATCGCTATAATCTTTGTTTATGTGTCTTCATATATTAGCTATTTTACACTAGTAGTGTAGTGTCAAGACTAGCATCCACAGATACCTTCGACTGCTACCCAATCCCTAAATCTCCCCTTATTTTCATGTTACAAGGGTCCACCACGGACTACAGAGGTTGTACCTTCTTGGTGCAACTTCTTCTTGTATCAATATCATTATAAAGAAAAAAAGAAAAAAAAGTGTGTTGTCAGGTAAGTGTTCGATTTCATATTGTTTTGTTATAGATCGTTTCATGGGAGGTTATTTTTTGATCCAAATGACAAAAATGCTGTTTGGGGTAAAACGATTACTAGTAGTGTCTATAAAATGATATCGGGATCATATTACCTCAACAAATTTTATGTTTTTTTCCTAAATTTTGGGATTTTTAGGGGTTTTTGACACTCTTCGTGGGAAATAACTTAAATCAGTTACTATAATAATTAAAAAAAAAAATTACTTCAAAAAAATTAAATGCAACAAATAAAATAATAAGAACTCAAAAATAAAATAAAATTCACTAAAAGGTATAAAATAATTATCTAATTTAGTTACAACTAAACGATGAAATTGTTACATGAAATCACTTTTTGAAGTCGGTGCCAAACATATACATTTTATGAATTGCACTCGATGGATCTTACTTAGTACTTACGTTTGGCGTGTAATGACGACAACATCGCGTAAGGTCGCTTATATAGTTTGTTTGTCACCGACTTTAAAAAGCGATTTCATGTAACAATTTCATCGTTTAGTTGTAACTAAATTAGATAATTATTTTATACCTTTTAGTGAATTTTATTTTATTTTTGAGTTCTTATTATTTTATTTGTTGCATTTAATTTTTTTGAAGACAGTTTTTTTTCTAAAATTCCTTATTCTGGATATCCATTATTGTTTTACTTATATTTTGTTCAATAGTTAATAATTATATTCCATGCTAAAAAAATAAAAGTATTATTATCACCAATATTAATAAAATGTTTAATTCTTTGAAATCCCTTCTGCTATTTTTCTGATCCAATGGATAACAGTTTTTAAATTTTTCTAAGAGATTTTTCAGTTTTTAAAGGTTTCTTATTAATGTCACTATTTCTAAGAGTGGTGTTTTCACTATTTGAATGCGGTGAAAAGTTAGAGGTTCACTAAATCAAATAATGACTATTCACTATTTCTAAGAGTGGGGTTCCACTATTTGAATGCGGTGAAAAGTTAGAGGTTCACTAAATCAAATAATAACTATTCACTATTTCTAAGAGTGGGATTCAACTATTTCAATGAGGTGAAAAGTTATAGGTTCACTAAATAAAATAATGACTATTCACTAATTGGCAGTGGTATACTTTTAATTATATCGAATAGTGACTATTCACTTCCAATTAGTTGTTATTCACTCTTTTGATTTTAGAGAGTAGACTCTTATAGAGGGATCATTATACACCAGTCTCCCCTAGTAGATATATATAATATGGTGGTGTACCAGTGGGTAAATTGTTTGAAAAAACAAGAGCTAAAAAATTTCAATTTTATATTTATCTGATAGCTGATCATATCTAATATTATTTTAGAAATATATCAATGGCTAAAAACTAACTCTGAATAAAATAATGTATATTATTCATATTTTCAAATAAAACATATGAAAATCGAAGAAATATTATTTTGTTGGACATTTATTTACCGCTTTTCAGTGCATTTTGAAATAAACGTATGTTTTTTCATATAATAATATTAAATAATGTATTTATTTAACATTTGGTTATAGAGTGTTCGAAATATCACATTTATTTGATTTATACTCTTGATTAGAATGAAACCCAATATGGCATCGTCTGTTGTCTATGTTAAATAATTGTTCTTTATGGCATCGAGGTAAAATCATTTGATAGAGCGATGGTCGCTCGTTATTTCTTCTGATTTTCGATTGGTCGAGATGATAATCTATGACTGGATGTCATAATATGATAATAGGCCATTCGTTTGGCTGTCACGGACATAGCGGCCATCGCAGTTAAGTCTCACGCCCGCTTCCACACAATACCAACCACTAAATCCAGTATTTCCCAAAGTATGATACCTGTATCCCTTGAGGTTCTACAGTGACGGAGCCAGAAGTTCGAAATAGGGAATTTCCAGGACTTGAAGCTTTTCTATTATGGAAGAGAAGATCTAAACAATAATCAATCAACTATAATTGAATATTTAACTTGCTGATAGATATAGAGAGGTTATCATCTATGTATTAGATCAGAGATGAAATAGATTAATTTAAAAAAATTTTAAAATATAAAATTCTAGGTAGGTTTCACAGAAAATAAAAGACAAGCTGCTTGTTAGCATGACTCTATATATATTTAGGGGTATGAGCCCATCTTCAGGAGCTTACAGAGAATTCTGAGTACAAAAATATAAAATGCTTTAGAAGTAAAATTTTTTTAACTTTAACAATAAAAGAAGGGGATATGTAGTGAAGATATTTTTGTATTCATTTTTCTCTGTGGACTCCTGAAGATGGGCTCATACCCATATATATATAGAGTCATGCTAACAAGCATCTTGTATTTTATTTTTTGTGAAACCTACCTAGAATTTAAAATTTTCTTTACTTTATTTAAACATTTTTCACCAAGAACCTACAGTCCTACACCATTCTCCCTTAATAAGATTAATATTATATATTCATTAAATTTCTGAAGATATAAATTCTCATTTAAATAGGTGTTGGTTTTTTTCTTTTTTTGACAAAAATAACACAGGTTATATTATTATCTTTTATTTTTTATTAAATTTATTGTCACTATGGGACGTTTCGGCATTTACAATTATGCCATCTTCAGCCTAAAAAATATAAATATCAAGTTAAAATACACGATTACAACATCATATCACAGACTTCACATTATTCTTAACTATGACATTCAATCACTATCAAATCAACATAACTTGGAACAATTTTAGAAAGAACAATTTAATTTCATTGAAATTACCACAGCATGAGCACATATTATTTTATTTTACAATTGTTTTTATTTTCAACTATTTTTACAATTATATTTAATGATTTTATTACAAACACACACAATGAAAATCACCTGTCTCTTTTAATTTTTCATTTCTACAAACATACACCAGAAGGTGCATCACCTAAAGGCCTGTATGGGATGGCCCCTTCATCGTGAAAAGAACAGAGTAGAAGGAAAGAGGTCGGGATCACGAGCTAAATCTCAGAAAGTTAGATACAATCCAATTTACTAAGTTTTTTAAGAGCTTCGAGCGGTGGTAAATTCTCCGTGCGATAAATTAGGTTAAATTAATAATCTTAGATTTTCATGCAGATTGCCATCATAACATATCTAACTCATTAATCTAAATTAAAAACCAAATTTTACAATCATTTTATATTTTTTCAAAATTCAATACAACTTAATTTTAATTATATGTGAGAAGAATTGCTTTTGCCTCTTCAGGAATCGAAACCGAAAATTACCAATCCAGGACAATTAGCTACCCTGTGAGATGAACCCTTCTCCTATAATATGTATCGCCTTAAATATTTCATCCAAAGATTTAATTACATATCTTCATTGATAATATATGTCAGAGGGTAGCCAAAATAGGCTCGGATTGTTAATTTTCGTACTCGGGTCGATTCGTGAGAGGACTGAAAGTAACCCTTCTCACTTATAATTAAAAAATAATCCATTCCATTTCGGATCTTAGATGACAACCACTTGTGATTTTATTAGTCAAATTTACTTTTATCGGCAATTTGAAATCTTATATTCAATTTGGGAAAAGTTATTCCAGTGAGTTACAAATTTCGAAGAAATTTAAAATTCTAAACACTCAACCATTTTTTTTTCAACTAAAATGGCATGGCTATGTATTTAAATTTAGAATCGCTAGACTGCAAAATTGTACAAATAAAGATGTAAAGCTTTGAGTGAGATATTTAGCGTGATACTTATCGTATGTCAGAGTGAGGTCCACATAACAGAGTAGCCAATTGGCCCGGAATTTTTCGCACTCGGGTTCAATTCCCGAGGAGGTGAACACAACCCTTCTGACATATAATTAAAATTATTCCAATTAATCGCGGATCTAGTCGATGACAACCTCTTGTGATTACAAACAATAATTTCTATTTTCAGTTTTATTATTTAATTTTTATTAGTGAATTGGAGAAGTATATTAATATATATTATAATTATTAATGGCTACTAAAAAAATTAATGGCATTTCTAAACTTCGAACTGGTTTGAAAATCCCCTAAAAATTACCATTTTGGTTCTCCCTCACACCCTCATTTTAGAGTGAATTAAATTTTAAAAAAAAACCTAATTCTACTTAAAAATATCATAAGAGATACCTCACAGCCTAGGATAAAAAAATATACTCCCTCCGTCCGGAAATATGGTATACATTTCGCGATTTTTAGTGTCCTGATATATAGTATACATTTGCAAAAAAAATACAATAAAACTAAAAATTAACATGACAAGTATATTATATTAACTTTTTTAGAAAAACTATAATTAAAAGAGAATAATTTTGTTACAATACTCGCTAAATTTAATTAAAATATGATTTGGCCTTATTGTACACTTCTTTGGAACATACATATTTTCCAGTTAGTCCACCCTCGCGACGAAATTTTGTCTTATTTAAATGAGGAATTTTATAGGAATTTCCTCCACCTGTTAACATAATTGATTCCATACATCAGAGGTGGGGAACCTGTGGCCTTTTTGAATTTCTTATGTGGCCTCGAAATGAATTTGAAATAAAGAAAAACTGAATTTAAAATAAAAAAAAAAATTGAATTTAAAATAAAAAAAAATTGAATTTGAACAGCAATAACTTTACACAAAGTTACATTTATTGGTATTGAAACTTATGTGGCCTCCTTTGTTACTGCTATTTTAAATGTGGCCTCTCAGGGTAAAAAGGTTCCCCACCTCTGCCATACATGTTTGTAATGTGGTAAAAACGTTATTAAGGGTAGTTACTTCTAATTTATTAAATGCGGAATTTCGGAATTTAAATTCGGAATTTTCCATATTGATTTTGCAGCGGTACCAATTTTATTTATCATAGAAAAACTGATCTTTGATCGTTAAGTTTTAAACCAAGAAGAACATGACACATGTCAATTATATTAGGTTATATTACTTTTAATATATGGTATACAATAATAATATAATGAATGTTGACATTTGTTTCTATATTCACGATAATCTTCGATTTTTTTGAAATGTATACCATATTTCCGGACGGAGGGAGTATTTTTTATTTTCAACACTCAAAAAAAGATCCGATTAAAATTTTAATACCATTTTTGATTTCAGAGAAAATAAATAGATAGGTACATACACACTGTAAATTTCATTGTGTGTCCTGATGTGGCCATCCACATGAATTTACCATACACCTGCCCCCTCTCTTATATTTAATATTTAATAAATAATTTATAATAGTAATATTTCATTATTCGTGTACATGATTAATAATTTATAATAGCTTTCGAAAGAAAGAAGAACCCTCTCGTCCCTCTGAATTTCGGACTGATTAGCAATTGATCATATCTGCTTATAAAGGAGAATATCAGCTATATAAAGTAAATATCAGCTTTCTTCGATTTTTGTTTAGAAATGTTATTATTTGAAATTATTTTTGAACCCCTCTCTCTCTCTCTCTTTATTATAGATCTTTTTTATAGTAAATTTCATTTTTCTTGGCTTTTTTACTTTTAAAATTTTATAATTTTAATTTTTTAACTCTCACTTAATTTTTAGTTTGATTTCAATCGAAACTTAATCAGCAGATTTTACAAACCCCCACAACTTCTCACCATCTACAAGGCCCAAATCCGCCCCTGTCTCGAATACGGCTCTCATCTATGGAGAGGATCCTCAAAATATTCTCTTGCTAACCTGGATGGAATTCAGAAATGAGCCGTCAGGCTAATTAACGATTCTACCCTCACCGACTCCCTCGACTCGCTGGCTCATCGAAGAAATGTCTCTGCCCTTTCCCTTTTCTATAGATACTATCACGGCAGGTGCTCTGATGAGATAAAATCAATAATTCCCCCCAAAGCATGCTTTACACGTAGCACGCGTTTTGCCGACTCCCAACACTCTTTCGCGGTCAAATTGGAAAAGTGCTGACCACTTCATTCGCCAATACATATATCCCCATGACTTCAAGGAACTGGAACCCTCTCCCAGCCTCCATCTTTCCCAGCACCTATAATCTTCAAACCTTCAAAACCGGGGTGCATAGACACCTACGTCTACACCCTCTCACTTAATCAACTTTCCCTTCTCTTCGGTAATGCAAGGGTCTTTCGAGATCCATAGGAGCTGCATCTTTACTGCCGCACCCCTTCTTCTTGCATTCGATTGCATTAAAAAAAGCTCTTAATCTCAACATACCCTGAAAATGTGTGACAGCCTATCCATGTTGGGCGTCTCTGTCGCATCTGACCTGTCTTGGAATGAACACATCTCCTGTGGCGAAATCTGCAGCAAGGAAGATTGGCTTCTTATTCAGGTCCAAGCGATTTTACAAACCCCCACAACTTCTCACCATCTACAAGGCCCAAATCCGCCCCTATCTCGAATACTGCTCTCATCTGTGGAGAGGAGCCTCAAAATATTCTCTTGCTACCCTTGATGCAATTCAGAAACGAGCCGTCAGGCTAATTGACGATTCTACCCTCACCGACTCCCTCGACTCGTTGGCTCATCGAAGAGATGTCTCTGCCCTTTCCCTTTTCTATAGATACTATCACGGCAGGTGCTCTGATGAGATAAAATCAATAATTCCCCCCAAAGCATACTTTGCACGCAGCACACGTTTTGCCGACTCCCAACACTCTTTGCGGTCAAATTGGAAAAGTGCCGGACCACTTCATTCGCGAATACATATATCCCCATGACTTCAAGGAACTGGAACTCTCTCCCAGCCTCTATCTTTCCCAGCACCTATGATCTTCAAACCTTTCAAAACCAGGGTGCATAGACACCTACGTCTACACCCTCTCACTTAATCAACTTTCCCTTCTCTTCGGTAATGCAAGGGTCTTTCGAGATCCATAGGGGCTACACCTTTACTGGTGCACCCCTTCTTGCATTCGATTGCATTAAAAAAAAAAAAAAAAATATAAAAGAATCTATATGAAATTATGTTTTATTATTCACACTAGTTTTTTAGCTAGAGCGTAGACAAAATTTAATAACGTACTTCCGTAGTAACAGACATTATGACATAACAATTAATATCTCAAAAAACAATGTGACTCAGACAGTGGCGGATGTGCGATACTTCTTTTTTTTATAGATAAAGATGTACAGACCTACTTCAGGGGCTGGACTCCCTGCCCACGTGAGCTCATGATTCTTTTATCAAAGGGAATCAAGGTTCTATCCCTAATTAATCCGTCTTTTCACAAATGCTTATTCCTTCGAAATCGAAATGTTTCGCTAGTATATTTTTACATGTTCACGAGTGTAAATGTGTACCTGTGAGGTCAGACTAATCCAGGTTAAAAGCGGGAGACGTTGGCTGTTCAGATAATATATCTTTATTGATTTTATTCTTATAATTAAATAAGTAAGAAATATTCAAAATTTTTCGTATTCTTCGAAAATAAGCTGACACTTTCTGATATGGTCATCCACTTGACTTTACTACAACCTGCCCCCTTATTATATTTAATATTTAATAAAATTATTTATAATCATGTTGGGGGGGGGGGTTAGTGTTTACATTTTAGACTCTCATATAAAAATTTGAAAAAAATTTGATTTATTTTACAAGAGGCAAGAATTTCATCTCCCACCCCCATTTTGGGTGGTTGGTTTTTGCATTTTAAGTCTTCTGGAGGCCCACGGATTATGTATACAAAATTTGATTGAGTTTGGTAAATGACCAAGATTTTCATTTTTTGACCTCTACATTTCCCCCCATTTCGGGCGGTTAGTTTTTGCATTTTTAGACTTCTGGTGGTCCACTGATTATGTATACAAAATTTGGTTGAGTTTGCTCAAATGGCCTAGATTTTTAATTTTTTAACCCCCTCTATCCCCCTTAAATTTGGATCGATATGCACCAAAATCTAATCCGCTCTTAATCTCAATGCACCAAACTACGTGTGAAATTTGGTTTTGATATTCACACTAGTTTTCGAGCTAGCTCGTCCACAAAAATTTGGTAACACACAGACTAACCACACTGAAAGTGCCTGTCATCCGATTGGCCATCCCAGTTCCTCCATTTACCATCTACCGTTTGTTAGTTCTAAAAATCATTTACTTTGCGGCATACAACCGGCCCTTAGAGAGTAAACCTGCTAACTTACAACAAGGAAGTTTTACAGGAGAGAGAAAAACAAACAAAATTTAATATTGTTGTTATGGAAAAAACTATTTTTCACATTTTTTTCTACGAATCGTAATTTTAAGTAGCAGTTTTACTTGGACGATGCTACATTTCTTTTTCTTTCGAACGGTATTAATATGTCATATATGATAAAAAATGGAGTTAGCAGCTTTACACTTTAAGTCGACGATTTGTAATTAATTGATAGGTCATATTTATGAAATTGTTTGACCCTTTCCTCTAGCAAAAGTTGAAAGGCTGGCTCTGGCGGATATCCATTACAATTCATACAAGCAATTAACATCCTTAAATAGTTCTCGTAGTATAGTATAGTCCTATAGTCCTTATAGTAGCTGCGAGTCCCTATTTACGCTTCTTATTTGATAAAGAACCCTCTCTGTATGCGAGTTCGACTCACGCTTGACCGTAGGTTTTATTTCCTTTTAGAAGTTAAAAAATCCCTATTCATTTATAAAAGCTGAAAGGTTTCAGTTGATTGAAATGATCGAATTCCGGCTAATCGATGGGAGGCTGGAGGGCAGATGGCTTATCTCTGCGCTTTATCTATCGTATTGGTGGGCGTGCTTCCAGCCCATTCAAAAGGCCGAGGAGGTCTTCATTGAACAGACGAGGATCGCGGATGCTCACGCCACACACACAAAGGGCGACACACAGGTGATCCGGAGAAGTCGTTATTCTGAAGCAACGACAGACAAATGGTTGAATTATAGACTGGATGGACAGGACACTCGGGTCTATTCACTGCATCAACATCGCATTTAGAACTCCCCCCCCCAAGGGCTGTGATAGATAGCACGTTGGACTAGGACCACAGCTATCACATAAAATAACAACCTGTCGTTAAAATGGGGGAAAATGCTAATAGATTATTCATTTTTGTTCTACTATATATACATACAGTGGCGTAGCTAGAAATCCCTAATGGCGGGGGGGGGGGTGTCAAGTCTAGCATAGAAAGATTTAAAACGACTATTTAAATTAAACAACTGTTAGCTCCATTTTATTTTCACTTATAATCTAGGTATAATATATTTTTACAAGTATTGCTTTTTTGATCTATCATCTCCAAAATTTTAAAAGTCACTTTCATTCTTTTTAAATGATATTGAGAAGATGTTGTACCGAAAAAGTGCAACCCTTGTAGACCAGGGTGACCCTGTCCACCCTGCGAAAAAATAATAAAAATAGAAATACATTTCAGAGATTAGTTCGGAGTTGAATGTACCTGTGATTGGGAGTAATAAAAGAGTTGAAGTTAAATGTTGCAGGAAAGTCCAATGAGTGAAGGTAGTTCCAGTCTCTAGAAGTCATAGGAATAATTGAATTGGCGAATAAGATTGTTCGGTTATTTTCTAATTTAATCGCAAAGGCAGTGGTGTAACTACCGGTATTCCAAAAATCCCTATTCATTTATAAAAGCTGAAAGGTGGAACACAGTCACGGAATCTCAAAGTACCCAGGAATAAGTAGTCGATTTATTTTTTTTAAATTTAAGAAAATTTGACTTTTAAACAATTTTAGTATAGTCTACCCCGAGGGGTGAACTGCGACCTAATATCGTGTACACCTACTTCCACTTCCACTTTCATTTCCAATTAAAAGTCAATCAGGAGTTTTTAAAGGGCTATAGTGGTGTTTCACAAGTAAAAATAAAAATTAAAAAAAATTAAAAAGTTTTTTTTTATTATAATTATATTTTTGGAGTTTTATTTATTACTCTATGCATATTTCCGGTTTTTAGAATATTAAATAAAACTCCAGAAAATATAATTCAAATTTTTTTATTTTTACTTGTGAAACACCACTATAACCCTTTAAAAACTTTGTTTGTTTCACTATAAACCAAAAGCAAAACTTTCCCTAAATGTAAAATACAATAGATGAAGGGGCATTATGTAATGAATTCCAAAATAATTCCACATAATTCCAAAGACGTGTTTCTCTAATTCCCATCGCGGTTCACCCCTCGGTCTACCCAGACTTTGAAAATGTAATAAATATTAAATAGGTGCTCTTTAATCTATTTATATTTTTAGGTAAACTATTTCTTTTTTTGTATGCCTATTTTTATTTAAAACTACTAGGGTGAAAAAAAGAAATATTGATTAAATTATTTGTCTCTAAGCTTTAACCTGTCTGGACAATTTCCCGCGAACCCGCCATAGGTGTGTGGGCTACTTCTTGAACAACGCAACTACGCAACCACTAAAATCTGGTATTAGCCCCTAGCACAGGTCACGTGTCAAAAATCCTGCTAGGTAACAATTTCACTCCTCCCTTTTGGTTAACTAAACCCACAAACTAAGCAAACCCCATCCACACCCATAAAACAGAGATTTGGAGATCAGGGTGGCCACCCGGCTGTTCTAGACAGGGCTTTGCTAAGTCAATTACCGTCAAGCAATAACTAACTCCATGCCCCATCCCCCAACCTATTTATCTGTCTATTTATTGTGAGGTGTGACCAGTGGCCAGTGACCACTGGTCAGCAGCTGTTACTAAGGAGATGCGCTCAGCTGCCGATCTGGAGGCGATAATTCTTCTTGGGCACGAGTCACCCACACTTGAGGTGATAAATGACCGAATGGACAACAGAGCTCGCACCTTTTTTTCGGTGAACTGACAATCGTGCAGAGACCACCGAAGTGACTTGTCCACTTGGATGTTTATATTGCTTGTCAAATAAGTGGTTTGGAACCTTTTTATTAAATGATTTTATTTACCATAGCTCGGATCATCTATCTCTTTGTTTAGAATGTAATCGAATTTTGACCTAATTCTGCTAAGTTGATTTTCTTGAAATTACTTTAGAAATTCAAGAGAGATGGCTACTAATAGATCCCAAATGTTTTGGATTATTTTTATTATGTCAAAAGGGTTGATTCACTCGTTCGAGAATCGAAACCGAATACCATAACAATCCATAACATCTCGGATCTATTTTAATAGTAGACCATCTCTCTTGAATTCCTATAGTAATTTCTTAATGCTACAAATATCGCCATTTGTCATTTATATGATTTCCTTGAAATTTTGCACACATTTGTATTTGCAATGACAATATGGTACACAATGGTCATTCAAGAAGACGAGCCACATTCTACTTAAGGTACTATATAAAAAATTTCTTAAGCAATATGGGACTTTATTGGTGTCATCATAATGTTTGCCTAACTATATTAGAGCATTGTAGCTAAATAAATAGGGTAAAAACTAAAAGTTAACTTTATTGATTTACATGCAAATAAAAAATCGTATTACTAGTAACATTTTAATGAAATGTATATTTTAGGGAAGGTCGATTTTAATTATGTCGTGTAAAAAATAAAAAATATTTTTTGGAATGAAAGAAGGTTGAAAGTACATACAAATGAGTCATTGTTTTAAGTATTACAAAATAAATAGGTGGTATTAAAATTAGATTTTGATATTTTAAAAAGGAAATTAAAAAATGATTTGAAGGAGAGGTGCTAATTTATTTGTCTTTGGGTGGTCTTAACTTACTTGTTTACAACGGGCAAAAACAGAATATAGTTCACACAAAAGAGAAGACAAATCTTTTCTAGGTATCCTGCAGTTACCACCCACCTTTTCACAAGATTTCACTTTAATAAATCAAGACACCTTATTTAATAGATAAAATAACTTTTATAATAATTTCGTAATTCTAGCTTCTCTTAAAATATTTTTACTTTACTATACAGGGTATAAGTGGCGCATCCACGGAGGGGGGGGTAAGTGGGCTGAATGTTTCTTTTGGCATTTTACGAAAATGCGGCCCAGCACTGCAATGAATGTGGCCAACATAAAATCATAAACTTCCTTAAAACATTGAGATTTATATATAGAGATATTTTTATTCCCTTTTTCGAAATATGAATGTACATTTGTACAATACGTGAAGCTTATTTCAAGAATAAAATTCACTAAAAGCAAAATCATAAGCTCAACTATATAAGATATAAAAAATATTGATGTTTTGAATATTTAAAAATTCTTTTTTTCATATTTTCATTTTCTAAAATATTTATTGTTTCAGTAATTTATATGCAACAACACTAACCAACTCTATCGATATCATTATCTTAGTACAAGGAGACAAGGAATTGAGGTTTTCTAGAACAATCACAATTTTTCTTGCCTGGACTAAATCTTGTCAGGACTTGTCTTTTAGATCTTTGTACGGTCTTACATATCAATAGATAATGGATAGTCAGGGATTATTATATCCGTGACCCTTTTAAAAAATAAATTATCATTCCTCATATCCTTCTTTAATCCTATTCGATTTAAACCATGTTTGTCCAACCCGTGGCCCAATATATGGTAAAGTCATAAAATTCCTTAAAACATTGAGATTTAAAAGTAAATACCTACTGGAAAACACACAACAATTTGGCCTGATAATTTTTTTCTTTAAAATAAGAAATCTGAAAATCCACTGTCAAGTTTTCGAAAAATAAAAGTGCTAATTTTAAATTTTAAATCTGAAACTAGATTTTCAAGATTTCCGAAAAAATAATCATCATTTTGCTCTATTTTCGACTCCATTATATATTAATTATCTACCCAGGGAAAAAGTATAAACAAATACTAATACATAATATCACTTTTTGTAAGTATGTAGGTATGTATTTACATATACGAGAAGCTATTTTTATTAAGTATAAAATTTACGAAAAGTAAAATTAGAAGCTCACTATGAGCTAAAAAAAATAAACTTCTTATTTCTACATTATCAACTATTTTTTGAATAACAAATATCTATAGAATTATAATATTTTATCCGCGGTACGAGACAATTTTTTTCTTCAAATGTGGCCCGTGTAAGCCAAAAAGTTTGACACCCCCCAGTACTAGACCCTTTAATCGATTTGTACGAAATTTTTCAATCCGCTCAATACCTTATGAAAATAACTCACTATGTGAAATTAATAGTGACCAAAAAGAGGAGGGGAGGGCGTTAAAAATGTTTTTAAACAAAAATTGAAGAAAACTGATATTTCTTATAAAATATAGTCTCACCAATCTGGACCACACTCAACCAAATTTTGTATACATAATCAGTGGGCCCCTCAGGAAGACTGAATGAAATTAAAAACTAACCACCCAAGATGGATGAAGGTCGTCAGCTGGTATTAAATATAAGAGGGGCCAGGTGTATGGTAAAGTCTTGTGGATGGCCATAACAGTTTATTTTTTTATTTTTTCTCATTTTTTTGAATAATGTCTGGAATGTGGAGAAAAATCATTTGCAACCATGATTTTTATACTTTACCATTAAGGATCAACTATTGTAATCGTGCATGAAAAAAGTGGTATTTTGCTTCGATTTTTTCGAAAAATTTCAAAAACGGCTGAAACTATTTTTGATACAAAAAATTAAGCGAAACCCCATGGCAATCTGGTCTTCAAGATAGCCTTATGGATTGAACATCGAATAAATTATTTTTACGAAATATTAATTAATTTGTCAAAATTGTCTATTAGTAAGTAGGTACTCTCATGTTAGTTTTTTAGTATTGAGGTTAAGAGGTGATTAGATTTTGGATGAATTCAAAATTAAGGAGTTTGATCTTAAAAAATTAAAATTAATTTTTAATCATGAACATTAAAATTAAAAATAAACTCTTAATAGTTTTTTATATGTATTTAATAGATTAGCTGACAAGCACCGAATCTTGGAAAATATTGAACATTTTCTTCCATTTTTTTTTCTGATTTTTCTGGATTTTTTACTTTATTTTTTAAGGAAGATCTGAATCTAGAAATCTCAAAATCTAGGCTTGAAAACACAATTATTTTGATACCAGACCAAGGTTTATACAACTTTTCATTCTCAACTTGTCATCGTGTTTGAAAAGAAATTGAATTTTTTGGATAAATTTAAAAGCTACCAATCGAGTAAACAATGTTTAGCCTACCAAATAAAAAGTTATAAAAAATAAAATATATAAATAAAATAAAAATATATTGAAATCAGCTTTACTTTGTAAAATAAGCTGACGTGTTATGATGTGGCTATCCACTTGACTTTACCATACACATACAACCTGGCCCCTCACTTATATTTAATATTTAATAAAATTATTTATATTCATGTAGGGGGGGGTAGTTTGCATTTTTAGACTCCTGGGGGCCCACTGATTATGTATACAAAATTTGGTTGGGTTTGCTCAAATGGCCTAGATTTTTTATTTTTAACCCCCCTCCACCCCTTAATTTTGGGTCGATATGCACCAAAATCTAATCAGTTCTTAATCTCAATAAACCAAAACTACGTGTGAAATTTGGTTTCGATATTCAAACTTGTTTTTGAGCTAGCTCGTCCACAAAAATTTGGTAACGCACAGACTAACGGACACCCAACCAGACAACCGGACAGACAGACTAACTAACAGACATTTTGACAAAACAATTATTATCTCGAAAAATATAATTTTTTCGATATTCACTTATTAGAGTTTTTTTGTAGAGCGAAATGCCATGGTTTCGCTCAATGTTTTTAATCAAAATAGTTTTAGCCGTTTTTGAGATATTTCGAAAAAAAAGAAGGAAAAAAAACACTTTTTTCATGCACGATTACAATACTTGACCATACCCTGTATGGTAAAGTAAAAAGTAACTAAATTGATATTTATTGAAATAAGCTGACGTGTTCTGATGTGGCCACATTGACTTTACCATACAACCTGCCTCCTCACTTATATTTAATAAAATTATTTATAATCATGTAGGGGAAGGGGGGTTAGTTTTTGCATTTTTAGACTTCTGGGGTCGTACTGATTATGTATACAAAATTTGGTTGAGTTTGGTAAATGGCCAAGATTTTCATATCAAATGGATAAAATTAAAAATGAAGAAGTTCTTGGAAGAATCGGAGAAAGAAGAACCTTGTAGAAGAGTCTGAAGAAGAGAAGAGGTCAGATGATGGGGCACCCACTGAGACATGGGGGACTGCTTAGGGATATCTTGGAGGGGGAGGTAGGAAATAAAAGGGAAGGGGAAGACCCAGATTAGAATATTTCAACCAAATAATTGGGGATATGGGATGCGAGACATTTAGAGAGGTCAAACAGCTGGCGGGGGACAGAGAGACGGATTGTTGCATCAAACCAGCCTTAGGACTGTATACTCAATGATGATGATTATGAATTATCAACACTGCTAATCTCGACAAACTAATTATTTTCGATTAAGTCTGCTATCCATTATATTTAGTTGTTTTGAAAAATTTCATCATTAACTGATGAAATATTTAAACTCAGTTAAAAAAATTCCCCATCGCGTAAGATGTCCGTCCTATCTCTCCAAGTCCAGTTGCCAAACAAAACCAACCCTCTCTCTTGTCCCTTATTAAAAAAAAACCCTTCTCACCGGACAACTTTACAGAGACAAACAATATATCTCTATCAGTTGTCATACAGGGTGTCCAAGCTGCAGCGTACCTCACCAGCGCCATTGTGGTATATTAACACCGAATTTAAATATAAACGCGTATCACTCATAGGAAGTTAACATTTCGAGTTGAAAACTTGTTTCCAGCCAATCTGCTTGAAGGAAACTTCTATTTCGAGGCGTGTCTGATTTATGACAACGAACGCGTCAAACAGTGGAAGAAGAAGGAAAAAAATAAACCTGTCTGGATGCAAAAGGTCACTCACTGATGGGATTAGACAATGATTTTGTTGACATTCGCTTAATAATTTTAATGGCAGGCTCAAACCACCGCCAGCTGCTTGGTATCGCTCATTTATTATTAAATAGATGGAAACGTAATTAGAGTCTCTCAGTACTAAAATGTATATTTTCCACCCTGTCTCGAGAGGGAAAATTTTGCAAAGGATAATTGGAAAATTAAAAGTTTAATTCCCGTGAAATTATATAATGATAAAAATTGGGTAAATTGCGAGGTATGTTTTTTTCTGTGAAAGCTACCTCGCAATTTTACCCACTTTTTGTTATTATATAAAAATGTTTCACCTAGAACCAACACCTATCTCCTTAAAAGTTACGGTGAAATTATACTTAATTATAATCGAGTATTTTATATAAATATAAGAAAATATAATTTCGCCATATTATATCGAAAAAATTTATATTTTACACACTTTCTCGAGGAGGGAAATTTTACAAAAGGTACCCCCTTATGAGATATTTTGGCATTTTGTTAGAAAATTAAAAGTTTAATTCCCGTAAAATTATAATTTTATAATCGAGTATTTTATATAAATATAAGAAAATATAATTTCGCCCTATTATATCGAAAAAAATTATATTTTACACACTTATAAGGGGGGACCTTTTGTTAATTATTCTTTTTTTAGAAAGGAGAAAATATAATTTTTTAAAGATATTTCCATGAAATTATATCCATTCAACTCTATATGAAAATACTGATTGAAATAAATTAAAAAAAAAAAGTAAAATTTTCAAGAAAATTAAATTTTATTTTTCTATTAATATCGATAAAGTATTCATAAAGGGGGGACCCTTTGCTATATTTTCCATGCGGGTGTTCAAACATAAATTCTGACTTGAAATTGATAAAGTTGTCGTTTTTACTTTATCCAATGCAAAGCATGGGTAAAGTATTGTAATCGCTCTCGGGGCAAGCGTGGCTTCAAAGGGTCCTCAGGTAAAGACTACGGAACCCATGGACTCAATTAAAGTCACAAATTGTAGTATTCAATTAGGTTGAATATTAGCACGTGACGGTTTTGCCAAAAATTACATGGGGTCTCGTCGAGAGCCCAAAAAGTGCGATTTTTTCATTTAGTGCGTGCGGATGGATGTATGTATGGATGTATGTATGTATGGATGGATGTATGTATGGATGTATGTATGTTATCGCTTTTTTGGCCCACGATTTTTTCCACACCATTGCACCGATTGAAATGAAATTGAAAACCTACCATTAGTTTAACAAAATGAAGCGCTGATTAGTTTTTGGTACATATCGGCCCACAAACATTAGTACTTTATTTCAGTACTTTTTTAGTTTTTTCTAAATATCTTGAAAATGACTTAACCAATTTTGATGAAATTTAATATCCTAATTAAGTACCTTGGGGACCACAACAAAAGGTTAAATAAAGTTTTTAGTAAAATTATATTTTAAAGTACTTTACTCTAGAGTAAGATGGTACTTTTTTAATTTTTTAAATTCTTTAAAATTTATTCATTTGAAAGTTTTAATATAGCTCATTTAGCCTTGCTTAAGTAAGAATGGATAGGCTTCTCTCTGTAAAATGCTAAAAATTTGGGAGGAATTTTTATGAGTAACCATAGCAACTGCGTTGTTTTCTAATCCGTTACCTTTGCAGAAGACATAGAGGAATCGACTTTAAACCAAAAATAGCGATTGATTCTGATCTAGTACTTGAGGAATAATCATTCTATATTGGATTTTTGACGTTTCGGTTTTTATTAGTAACCATTGCTGAAGACTTAGAGAAATCGACTTTAAACCAAAAATAGCCATTGATTCTCATCTAGTTCTTGAGGAATAATCATTCTATATTGGATTTTTGACGTTTCGGTTTTTATTAGTAACCATTGCTGAAGACATAGAGAAATCGACTTTAAACCAAAAATAGCGATTGATTCTCATCTAGTACTTGAGGAATAATCATTCTATATTGGATTTTTGACGTTTCGGTTTTTATTAGTAACCATTGCTGAAGACATAGAGAAATCGACTTTAAACCAAAAATAGCGATTGATTCTCATCTAGTACTTGAGGAATAATCATTCTATATTGGATTTTTGACGTTTCGGTTTTTATTAGTAACCATTGCTGAAGACATGGAGGAATCGACTTAAAATAAAAAATAGCGATTGATTCTCATCTAATACTTGAGAAATATCCATTCTATATTTGATTTTTGGCGTTTCGGTTTTTATTAGTAACCATTCCTGAAGACATAGAGAAATCAACTTTAAACCAAAAATAGCGATTGATTCTCATCTAGTACTTGAGGAATAATCATTCTATATTGGATTTTTGACGTTTCGGTTTTTATTGGTAACCATTGCTGAAGACATAGAGGAATCGACTTAAAATCAAAAATAGCGATTGATTCTCATCTAATACTTGAGGAATAACAATTCTACATTAGTTTTTGACGTTTCGATTATTATTGGTAACCATTGCTGAAGACATGGAGGAATCGACTTAAAATCAAAAATAACGATCGATTCTTATCTAATACTAGAGGAATAACCTTATTGAATTCCATTTTTGATGTTTTGACTATTAATGGAAACCTCTACTGAAAATGTAGAAGAATCGACTTAAAATCAAAAAGACTAAATTCTTTTTGGTAAACAACTCAAGCTTGTGTTGTTTGCCATAAAAGAATTTAGTCTTTTTGATTTTAAGTCGATTCTTCTACATTTTCAGTAGAGGTTTCCATTAATAGTCAAAACATCAAAAATGGAATTCAATAAGGTTATTCCTCTAGTATTAGATAAGAATCGATCGTTATTTTTGATTTTAAGTCGTTTCCTCCATGTCTTCAGCAATGGTTACCAATAATAATCGAAACGTCAAAAACCTAATGTAGAATTGTTATTCCTCAAGTATTAGATGAGAATCGATGGCTATTTTTGATTTTAAGTCGATTCCTCTATGTCTTCAGCAATGGTTACCAATAAAAACCGAAACGTCAAAAATCCAATGTAGAATGGTTATTCCTCGACTCTTAAATGAGAATTATTTTTGAATTAATGTCAATATGAACTACAAATTGCAAGTGATATCTGATTAATAATAAAGGAACAAACATATTAATATTTCAAAATGAATTTGGATAAAGTTTAGCAACGATCCGTTGCAGTTTATTTTTCATAGACTTTCTTCGGATTAGTTAATGAATGTGTCTATTGTTTTGTTTGTCACCAGCTTAGAATCTTGATTAGATTTTATTAGTTATATTATAATACAGACCTTGAATATTTAGAATTACAAATTATTACAAAATTTCTAATACTTTTCCTTGGAAATATTTAACCCTGCCGGCCTCAGGATATATAATCGGATGATGCATAAAGTTGTCTAATTTTTGTATATATTTTCTTATGATTAGTGAATGGGTGTGTCTATTGGTTTGTTTGTCACCACAATAGAATCTTGACTAGATTTTATTAATTATAATACAGACTTTGAATAATTAGAATGAGATTTTTCTCAAAATTTGTAATACTTTTCTCCCGAAATATTTAACCCTTCCGGATCCCAGGCTATATACAGGAATGAACCATGGGGTAGTTCGAACAAAGTTTCGGACTTGATTTTGATTAAGTGGTCGTATTTTTTGATAGATTGTCTTCTGATTAGTGAATAAATGTGTCTGTTGGTTTGTTTATCATCCCAATAGAATCATGATTTTATTTTAGTAATTAAAATATCTTCCTTGAAAAATTAGAATTACTTTTTTCTAAAAATGTATAATACTTTTCCCCCGAAATATTTTACACTTCCGGATCCCAGGCTATTTAAAGGAATGAACCATGGGATTGTTCAAACAAAATTTCGGACTTGATTTTGAATAAGTGGTCGTATTTTTTGATAGATTTTCCTCTGATTAGTGAATGAATATGTCTGTTGGTTGGTTTGTCATGCAATAGAATCATGATTATATTTTAGTAATTAAAATCTCAACAAAAACACTTGTATACAAAAAGACCAAGTTCGATTAATAAAAACTGTTTGCCAAAAAAAGTAGTGAGATCTAATGTGTTGCCAAGTTCAATATCATCAATTTAATAAATGAGTAAAGAATATAGCAACTTAAATCTAAACGCATGTTTTACTTGTCCCTCTTTATTCAATTATTTCAAATTTCTAGTTGAAACTATGTTCCTAAAACTTGGCTTTTACGAATTATTATTATTGTGTGATAGGGCCTCAACCTCTCCCTTTTAGCTCTTTCATCTTCTCTTATTATGATCTCATGATATGGTAACTAGTAATTCGTGACATACTGAACAATTCGTAAAAGCCAAGTTTTAGGAAAATAGTTTCAACTAAAAATGTGAAATAAATGAATATAGATGGACAAGTAAATTGAAAAACATGCGTTTTAATTGAAGTTACTATATTCTTTACTCATTTATTAAATTGATGTTATTGAACTTGGCAACACATTAGATCTCACTACTTTTTTTGGCAAACAGTTTTTATTAATCGAACTTGGCCTTTTTTACACAAGTGTTTTTTTTGAGATTTCACTTCTTTTTGTAAGTTGGATGGATTCACGCATTTATTTTAAATGTTGATGAAGATCTTTTTCGATTTCTCACTTTATTAGTTATTGCACTATGTCAAATTTTAGCATTCTAGTGTCGTTGAATTTTCACACTATTAGTTAATTTAGCTCATAAGTTTCACTCCTTCATTTTAGATGCTGATTAAGGGAAAGTTACAGTTTTTCGATTTCTCCCATGTTAATGCCCCAAAATCTACTAACATGCCAAATTTTAGCATTTTATACCCTTTGAATTTTTACTTGATAAGAATTTATATTATAAACTTCACACCTTCTTTTAAGATGCTGAGGAAGGAAACGTTTCGTTTTTCGATTCTCTTCTTTATTAACCAAGCTCTACCAGTATGTCAAGTTTCATCATTCTAGAGTCATTGTATTTTCACTATATGTTAATTTAGTCTATAAATTTCACCCAATCATTTTATGTTCTGAAGAAGGGAAAGTTTCGGTCTACGATTTCACCCTTTATTAACGCTCCAAAATCTACTACCATCCCGAAAATAATGAAAATTTATCGCACGAATATCACCACTTCATTTTATGTCCTGAAGAAGGGAAAGTTTCGGTTTTTCGATTTCACCCTTTATTAACGCCCCAAACTCTATCACCATACTGAAAATAATGAAAATTTATCGATCAAAATTCACCCATTTCATTTTATGCTCTGAAGAAGGAAATGTTTCGGTTTTGCGATTTTCTTCTTTATTAATGTACCTACCAAATTCTACTAATATGCCAAGTTTTAGCATTCTAGGATCAATATATTTTCAGTGTATGTTAATTTAGTCTATAAATTTCACCCTTCATTTCGGGCCCCGAAGAATTGAAAGTTTCGGTGTTTAAGTTCCTCTTTAATTAATATAGCCAATCTTTACCAGTATTCCAAATTTCAGCATTCTAGGTTAATTGAATTTTTAGTATATGTTAATTAAGTCTATAACTTTGACCCCTTCATTTTGGGCCCTGAAGAAGAGAAAGTTTCGATTTTTGAATTTTTCCCATTAATTGTACCCCAAACTCTACCAGCATACCAAATTTCAGCATTCTAGGATCAGCGAAAGTACTCTAGAATTTTGATGAGTGAGTGAGTGAGTGACGAAAAAGCCTATCTTTGGCTCCTTGTAACTCGGACGCTATAAAAAATATAAATATGAAAATTTGTAATTTAGTTAAACTTATAGAACAGTATTATGGAAATTTTTTTTATCCATGTAGAGGTTTCCAGTACGAAGTGACAGAGGCGTCAAAATGGCCTGAGTTGTTTCCTGTAAAGGGTAGTCTGGCAGTGCACGCCGAATCGAACTTGGCTGGGGCACTGCCGTGCCCCCAGATAAATTAGAGATTTATATACGTTAAATAAATTGTATGTGTTGCCTGCTGTCGTTCCAGAGGCCAAATGAAGAAAAAATCAAGAATAAAGTCCCGTTGACTAATAACGCGCTCGGACAATAAATTCTCGGAAACATTTCCATAAATAATTACTCAAGGAACACTCAAATGTGAATTCTCTATCTTTTTAAAATAAATAGCAAGACACAAGGTTTATAGACAGAGGGCTTCATCCCTCTGGACCTCTAAATTGTAAAATATTAATCGGTACTCTGGTATATTTTTCATTCAAGCATTTTAATTTAAAAAATTTGATGGAAAAGTGGAAACATTTTAAAGACTCGGCACGCTTTCACTAATAAAAACTATCCAAAATGTGTTTTTTGATTTTTTTTTTACTTTACCATACAAGGTATGGTAATGAAAAATTGTTTTTTTTTTCTTCGTTTTTTCGAAATATTTCAAAAACAGCTGAAACAATTTTGATAAAAAAAAATTGACCGAAGCCAGGACGTTTTATTCTACAAAAATGCCCTAATGAGTGAAACATCAAAAAAAAATATATTTTAGGAGATATTAATTATTTTAAGTCAATATATCTGTTAGTTAGGCGAAATCGGGAGAAGGTGTAGGTATGGTAAAATCATGTATAAGTATAAAAAACTAGTTTAACTTTATTTTATTTTATTTTCCCTCCTAAAATTATTATTAAATCAGATTCTTTAGAACTCCTAATTCTTGATTGAGGATAACAACCAGAACGCCGTTCGAAATTAAGCCATGTTTATGGATATTGAAACAAAAGCAACACAAGTTTATGAAATCGTCGCCGTAGAGTGTAAACCTGCATATAAAATTGTTAGGGCGCTATGCTGGGAGTGCTGCATGGCGCTTGTGCCGCGCCCCCACCAAGTCGAAGGGGCCCTAACAATCCGGATGAGCAGAAGGTTGTTAGTTGCGTGTCCACCAAGCGTGTGCAGGAGAGGGGCTGCTGCTTGGCGGTGGCCCCTCCAGATCCGAATGTTCGAATCCGTTTCGCTTGCCCAGGATCGAAATCGAGTCGCTTCAATTATAGCATAGCTGAAAACATTTCAGTCATGCAGAAGCGTCGCAACGATCCGACTGAGTCATCTAGCGGCCGTGTCTCAAGGTCTCGTCGCCGAGCAGCGACAGCGGGCCGCTACAGATATTGAAACAAAAGCAACACAAGTTTATGAAATTGTCGCCGTAGAGTGTAAACCTGCATATAAAATTTTTCCGCAAACTCTCAGTTAATCACCTTGGAGATAGTCAACTAAAAATTCAAATAGAGTTAAATTCTCTTCCTTTCTAGGATGCGTGAGTTCATCCCGTTTGCTCCATGGATGTTATCCTTTCTTCGTTATCTAGAAAACCTCACACTTCAAATAAAATAAGTTTATGAAATCGTCGCCGTAGAGTGTAAACCTGCATATAAAATTTTTCCGCAAACTCTCAGTTAATCACCTTGGAGATAGTCAACTAAACATTCAAATAGAGTTAAATTCTCTTCCCTTCTAGGATGCGTGAGTTCATCCCGTTTGCTCCATGGATGTTATCCTTTCTTTGTTATCTAGAAAACCTCACACTTCAAATAAAATAAGTTTATGAAATCGTCGCCGTAGAGTGTAAACCTGCTAAACTCACAACAAGGAAATTTTACAGGGTAGAGAAAAAACAAACAAAATTTAATATTGTTAATATGGAAAGAAACTACATATGTTTCAGATTTTTACTTTATCCAATGCGAAGCATGGGGAAAGTATTGTAATCGGTCTCAAGGTTGAGTTGTTTATCATAAAAGAATTTAGTCTTTTTGATTTTAATTCGATTCTTCCACGTTTTCAGTAGAGGTTGCAATTAATAGTCAAAACATAAAAAATGGAATGCAATAAGGTTATTCCTCTAGTATTAGATAAGAATCGATCGTTATTTTTGATTTTAAGTCGATTCCTCCATGTCTTCAGCAATGGTTACCAATAATAATCGAAGGGTCAAAAATCTAATGTAGAATTGTTACTCCTCAACTATTAGATGAGAATCGATCGCTATTTTTGATTTTAAGTCTAATCCTCCATGTCTTAACCAATGGTTATCAATAAAAACCGAAACGTCAAAAATCCCATGTAGAATCGTTATTCCTCGACTGTTAAATGAGAATCGATCATTATTTTTGAATTAAAGTCAACATGAACTGCAAATTTCAAGTGATATCTGATTAATAATAAAGGAATAAACATATTAATATTTCAAATGAATTTGGATAAAGTTTAGCAACGATCCGTTGCAGTTTATTTTTCTACAACTTAGGATCTTAATTTTAAGTACCAGTTTTACTTGGATGATGCAACATATCTTTTTCTTCCGAACGGCATTAATATATGTCATATAAGATAAAAAGTGGATTTAGCAGGTTTACACTCTAAGACGATATATATAATATTAGAAATAACTGAACCGAATAATAATTTGAAAATTTAAAGATTCTCCTGAAATTTTGAAGTCGATATTTATGAAAATACTCTAAATGTTTGAAATTTTAGGGATGCCCCGCATCTACAGCATCAATGGACCGAACGCCACTGATATATACAATATAAGCCACTGTATACAATAAAATAAAATTTCTCAACACGAGTCATGGATTTAAATACCACCAAATTCAAGATCCAAAATAATTAAAAATAAATAAAGTATTATCATCAAAAAAAACTTTCATACAAAATTCATTTTATACGTATAACTTCCCAAAAATATTTGATAATAAAGTCAAAAATTGAAAAAAGAGAAAATAAAAATTTATTTTTATTTAATCTGGATTCGTTTCTTTATTAATTTACTATTATGTATAAACTTCAAAATGAGCTATTTGAAGCCTAAGAGAGACAGATGTGAAGCTCTCGAAGAAAAATAAGATAAAATTCTTCTTAATTGGATAAACTTCTCTTTATTACTCAGATAATCAAAATCAACGAAACATGTTTCGGCTAATACTGACGGCTAAAATCCAACAACATCCAAAATAGTGCAAAAGAAAACACTAACATATGATACAAACAAAATAATAAAATCATTCAATAAAATAATATATTTTGTTAATGGAGAAAGGTGTGGGTTCTAGGTGATACATTTTAAGAAAATTTTGAAAAATTATTAATATATAAATGAAAAATGTTTATACCCCATACATTAAATTCAAGCATTAGAAAAGGAATTTTCCTTTACACAAATGTAATTTCATTTAAGGCAAGTTAAAAATACTCGAAAAGTTCAAATTTTACATACATGAAGTTGGGCTTCAAATACATCATTTTGGAAGTTTATACATATTAATTTCCATTTTAAGCAGTAATTAGTATTAATTTACTTTTAGTTTGGAAAGTGTATCAAACCAACTAGGGGGAAATTTTTCAGCTTCTTAAATAAGAGATTTTCAAGAAGGGCGGTGTCATCTTTCATTGGTTGGAGATGCATTCATCTCTATACCAATTCACGAAAGGGAGCCGTTTTACACAAATTCGATTGAGGTAAATAATACACGGGGCTATTATCCGATTGTGCTACATGGCAGCCTATATATCTTCCCGAGCCAATGGTGTCAGGCTGAATAATAGTGGTTTCGATTGAGGAAGAGGGAGTGAGTCTTCTCGAGTGGTCATTGCCAGTCCCCTTAATTGCCCTCCCCCCAAATAGAAAATAAACTTCTTTCTTCATGCACCCTCGGGCTCGGGGACGGAATCTGAAAAGAATTTCGGCTGGGCAAGAAAGTAGGGGTTGTGATTTATCGGTGTTGCAGCGACCTCGGACAATATAAGGGGCGTTATACTCGATCACGAGAAGCAACTATTGACCATTTGTGCATTTGGAGTTGAGGGCAACTGATAATTCAATTGGACTGGATTTCTTACTAATCTTGTTAAAGGGTTGAATCAGACAACTTCGGATTAAGAGACTAGGAAGAGGGATGATTAATTAAATATGGAATAAACTGGTGTATGTGTACACTATACGAGTTTCACTTATCCTTTTTTAATCAAAGATGTGAAAACTTTTTCAAGGCTCGGTACGACTTCTCTAAATTTTTGTCCTCAAACATTTCTAGTTAAAAATTAAAATTTAACAGAAAGAGAAAATAATTAATACTAACGAAATTTTCTCTGGAGAGAGACGGACTGGTAGAAATGTTAATTGAATGTAATGGAAGGCAGCCCAGGGGTAGTGAGGAAAGAAAAAATTAACACATATCAAATAAGGTGTAATTTATTGGAATCCTTCCTCCTTCCTTTCAAACCGGACGTTTCGGAGGATTTTCCTCCTTTCTTCAGGGTTTTCAAAGGGTCAATGAATGAAACACATAAAATAGTTTCCTTCTTCTCTCCACAGCAGTGTTCAAAAACTTTCTTCTTTTTTAACAACTTAGATATAAGAAAAGGAGAAAAAAAAGTTGTTTTTCTATGCCTTTGTTGAAAAAGAAGAAAGTTTTTGAACACTGCTGTGGAGAGAAGAAGGAAACATTTTATGTGTTTCATTCATTGACCCTTTGAAACCCTGAAGAAGGAGGGAAAAATCCTCCGAAACGTCGGTTTGAAAGGAAAGGAGGAAGGATTCCAATAAATTACACATTATTTGATATGTGTTAATTTTTTCTTTCCTCACTACCTCTGGGCTGCCTTCCATTATATTCAATTAATACTAACTTTTGTGCCAAAATATTACTCATTAACTAAAAATGATCTTTCTTTTATTAAGAAATACAAACATTTTGTGACCAGAATTTACTTTCTCCAACTTTCTATTCTTTAGTATTATGGGTATCGGTATCCAGACACACATTTATTCAGGCCACTCGCGGCTCAGACTTTCATATTGGAGGGGTCATGTACCTGCGGGCTACCGCCCCTCCCCCCTCCGGAAAATTTTAAATCTATGGGCTTCAAAAGTAGTTTTTAGAGGCGATTTTTATTTTCTGAAAAATTAAAAAAGAAACATAAAAAGAGCCCATGAAGAAGGGGAAAACCGACTGGGCTACCTATTATTATATGTATAGTATATAATACACTTAGGCTATAGTTCCCTAATTGAGTTCTTCATATCAATTTATATGGTGAACTTATAATGAAATTAGTCATGTGTATCATATTATTATATCTAATAAAGCTGGAAAGTTTGTATATACGTATGTTTGAACCTCATGAAATACTAATCTGATTTGAATTTGATTTTTTTAGAAACCATTTGGGAGGTTATGACCCCATGACGCCCCTGGAGTCGCCATTGATTCAGGCAGATAAAAAATCACCCTTAGGAATGATTTTTCTTCACTTCGCAGTAATTTCTAAATAAGCAAAAGAAATTGAAAATTTTTGAATGATATCAATTCCCCTATCTGGTGAACATATAAATTAATAATGAGGTATTATAGCTTTTTTACAGTTTTTTGAAAAATACTTTTTCCTGCTCTAAATTTAATAGTTTTGTCCATTTTATAAATTTCCATTTAATGTAACATAATTATTTTTTATTTTAAAATTTTTACCAGCATATTATTTATCAAAAAATAAGTTTAATCTAAAAACACCTAGAATAGACATTATTTATGAGATTTTTTAATTAAAAAATTATAAATAATATATTTTATTTAAATCCATGAGAAATAACAAATATAATATTTCTAATAAAAATGAATGATAATGAGGGTCAAACCTTTTGCAACTATAGACTAAGAAATAAATTATATACCTACAAATTTCATCAAGCAGAGGATAACCTCAATAATTTCACCATATGAATTATGTATCTATAAACGTCCTTCAAAAACTTGCATGATCTTGTATATATTCACAAAAAAGCATTATAATATTAAAGCGTAGGTAAATCGTTTATAAATTTCATATTAATAATAAACCAAGCTAATATATATATTTATCCCTCATAAGTGAATATAATAAAGAAACAAATTATTGTCTATTAGAGAAGATCAAAAGAACTCGTTCCTTCTTTTATAATACTTTCAATTTATAACGCTTGAAATTTTTCAAATTTATATGCACTTTAATTTACATACACACACACACCAAATGCATTTAATTATAGTTTAGTTTCAATTCATGTTCTAAAATATTTAATTAACACTTTTCACCGAAATACACTTGCAAAAATAATTACACGGCTACTTCCTTTTTTTTCTTTATTCTTTTTTTCTGGTCGACCGAAAATATGATTAACGTATGTTTGTTAGAATAGGCATTTTGAAGCCATCTACGCCAGTTTCATTTATTGAAATCATTCATATACACAGGTTTATAATTAGTAATTTAATTAATGCTAATCTAAATATTTACTAAGGGTAAAATCAAAGAGGGTGCCTTCAGTTTGATGCAAATAAAGATATATTCACATACATTTAATTATAATTATAAACTAGTTGTTGAGCCAGGGAGTGACGTAGCCAGAAAATTTCCATGGGGAGGGGGGGGGTGGATTAATCCACAAAGCAAAATATTTAGTGGTAATTTTTTTCCATTAAAACAAATAGGTACTACAAGAAATTAAAAAGCAACATAATTATTAAATGATTAAACATAACATTAATAACATAACATAACATTAAATGATTAAACATATGAAACATATTTAAAAAGCAGTCGCTTGTAATAAGAAACGGTATGTCCTTGTCGTCAATCATCCCATGAGCCCTGCTCCTTAGGGTGGGATGGGAGGGGGGGGGTTGACCCAGAATCCAGGGCGAAACTACAGGTATCACGTGTGCCCTGTGGGCATTTTATCATGATCAAATAAACAGGGCAAGTGTGAGATGGGTCATATTCCGAGGGTTCGGTAACTTTAAACTTCCAAAAAACACTTAAGATATCAAATTCGTTGTTATTTATCATTGATAAGGAGAGAATGAAGGAATACGTGGTATTTTTCATTACAGTAGAGCGTCGATAATCCGGATTAATTGTGACCGGGCCCTGTTCGAATTATCAAAATGTCCGGATTTTCAAAAAGAACCAAAAAAAGGTCGTTTGAGCTCATAATAAAAAGAAAACTTGCTAAAACCGTTAATAATTCACTTTAGTGGTTAAATATTTGGAGCAGATAAATAAAACCATTAATTAATAAGAGCTTATAATGTATTTTAATGAAAGAATATACATACATATGTAATGTACAAAATGTACATACATGATGTATTTACAGAATATTGTAGAGTTTATACATTGTCAGACCCCGCCCAGCCTGCCGCATCAAAGCTTTTGTTTGACAAATATGTATGTATGTATTCACTTTTTTTCACCAGAATTGAATCCGGATTATCGACGGTCCGGATTATTGACACGCTACTGTACGTATTTTAAGTTTGGCCACTTCTAAACGCCTAAAAGCAAAAAAATTTAAAATATTTGGTCTAAATCTACTTAAGAAGATTTTTACAGATATTCCTCAACTCATAAAAATATCTTTTATTTTGGACTCCATAAAAAATACGACCCATTTCAAAAATATACGGTTAATATACGATTAAAATAAAAGATTTTAGATTTCGAGGGAAAAATCGTATGGCTTGTAAATTTCAAGATAGTATCTTTATTTAGTTTAGAAGGTTCACTGCTCTGACAGACGTAATAGAGACACACAGAGAGACAGACGTAGTAGCAACACTATTCTGATCCTATTTTACTTTTTTAAGAATCACTAAAAATCAATCACAAATAATACATAGCATTAAAAATTAGAAGATCATATTTCACCAATTTGAAAGTTTTTTTAAACACCCCCCCCCCCCCCCCTTCTTTTTTATGTTCTCTTCTGAGGCTTCTGAACACCCAAATATCTTTCTAAATAAAGGCTTCCTCCCTGGTAAATTTATATCTACAGTTTTTGAGCTTTGAAATTTAATAATTTTAATTTTTTTAAATCGTTTCTACATTATAATTACATACCAGCTGAATGATGCTTTGCTTCGGGTATCATTCAAGCTCTGCGGGCCTACTTTTAACTTGGTCAAAAAGAACAAAAAATAAATAAACATTATACATATCTTAGACCATGAAATATATAGACACGCCCTCTGCTACTCTCCACACAGAGTGAAGTGAGGCCAACAACCTACAGATGACGTCAGGTTCTCGCATAAATATTTTGGTAATATTAATTTAATATTAATTTCGATTATTGGAATCCAAAATAAATAATCTAAACTACGATAAATTTATCTCAATGTATAATAATTCCTATAGTGGCCATGCTATTTCTGGGTGTTCTTACCTACAGATGACGTCACATTCTCTAGTTGATGTTGGCCTCACCAAATCGACACCAGGGCGTGTGTTTATATTTCATGGTCTAAGATACATATATTTAGAAAAAAGCCACCTAGATTGCATATATTTAATAAAAAATCTTATCAGAATGGATGACGAGTGGAGTAGTTTACAAATTCTATAGAAGTCTGTTGAAAGATTGAGGGATTTTTTTCAGTTTGCCTGTTCGCACTTACTAGCATATCAGCTAAGCAGGCCAACATGCATATCTTACAAGCCTGAATTTTCAAAAAATCAAATTAGCTCTAATCTGAAGATTAGAAAAAATAGAAAATCCATTATCCATTAAGTTTTTTAATCAAGTCCGATTATTAGATATGTAGCTGTATTTATTTTTGTGATTAAATTTATCATAGGTTGAAATTTTGTTTAAATCACACATAATTAATTATATAAAAGTTATTTATTGTAGACAAATAAAAAATAATTGAATATTACTAGGGAATTTCGAACGGCTTATTCTAAGTTAACCTAAAATCGGAGTTGGTGCTCAAACTCGAGAACAATCACATAATAAGTTGATCGAAACGTCGTAGTTATATAGTATTATGTTGTTTGTGTTTAATAAATAGTTATAATTGATTATGAATAACATTTAGGGAAAGCGGTGTTGGTTTATAGTGAATCATATTAAATACAGGAGTTTTTTGACGGGTTATAGTGGTAGCTTCACCTCTTTGTGAAACACCACTATAACCCTTCAAATAATTGGTTATATGTGATTTAAATAAAGTTTCAGCTTTTAAGTACGATTATGTTTTGTTAATTTATCGGATGGCTATTAGATATTCACTGATGAAATGTAATATGTTATTTTGATTCACAGATGTTCACTTCTCTGATTGTTTTTTAAAATATACATTGCACTGAGGATGAATTTAACGGAAAAAAACCGAAATAGTAGGTATATAGATAACT
>JALMQS010000127.1:5905063-5991835 GCA_024734495.1 Forficula auricularia
GAATTTTTTGGAAAGAGGGAAAATATAAATTTATTCCCGTCCAAATTAGTTAAAGTGGGTAACGATCCTGTTTACTATGATAGAACCATTAAGAATTTAAAACGGAAATGTAGGATAGCATATTCTAATAGGAATAAGTCTTCGAATCATAAAAGAAAATTCCGAGAGCTAAATAGGCTGTTAATTGAAAAAAAGAATTTGGCTAGAGTTAATTATTTGAATAATTATATAGATAGGAATAGTAGTAATAGAAATTGGTTTAATGTTTATTCGTTTCTTAAGGGGTTAAATGTTTCGGCAAAATGTCCCTGCGCTTTTAGGGGATGATGGTGAATTGCGTTTGAGGATAATGTGTTGAAGGCACATTTATTAAATAGACAGTATTCGTCCGTTTTCGTAGCTCTCAGAGGTAGGGTTGAGTTAGTTGATGGAGGTTCTAGTGATAGTCAGATGGAGGATTTAGTCATTTTGGAATCGGATGTAGCATTAGGTATTAGAGGTTAAAACAGGAAAGGCCTCAGGGGAGGATGAAATTAATAGTGATCTCTTGAAATTTGTAGTGGATAGTATTTCAAAATTTTTATCTATACATATATATTTTGTCCTTTCATTCTTTAAACAATCTTGCTTTTATCACAAATACAATAAAACTCATTTTTTTAGTAAATCAGCCTTTAATGTTAATCAAAATCAAAAACAATCTTACATATAATGTTAACTCTAATTAATTCTGAATTAATTAATATAAATAAAAACGGCCACCACTAATATATTCAGCCTCATATCAGAAAGTATGTGGGTGGTTTCAGTAACTAAAAATTCTTTATAATGGAACCGAGGATTAGTTTTTCTTGAAAGCCTATAATTTCAATTTTCCCCCAACTACTCTCTTACTACGAATATATTAGAAAATAACTTATATCCTTAGACTCTCAGTTCGCTAATTATTTAAAATATTTTTTAAATTGTTTAATTTAAATTAAAAGCAAATTTGTATTTGGGGATATTTGACCTCAGCGCCACCAAGCAGTGGGCGGGCGAACTACGCGCTCAACGATTTTGACACGTTTTAATTAATTAAAAAAAAACTAATTTTAATTTTAAAAAGCTTTATAGCCTATATGTTAAAGTTAAATAAATGTGTAAGCTTCCGAATGGTGCAAGAACTTTTGAATTTGGTTCACTACTTCTGAGATTAACCAAATCAAACAAATAAAAATATAGTTGAAAAGTTTTTGTTTTGCCGAGAGTAGCAGAGTTGTTGATTCACAAAGAGAAACAAAGAGATTGTCTTCTGCTTGATGCAAATAAACATATACACATATATATCAAGATGATATATCTGTATATATATATTATTTATTTGTTTGAGACTATAGTTTCGAAGACTTGGTCTTCATCATCAGTCTTTCTTCAATTATAAATGTTTTTCATGGAGTCAATATCATATGGATACTGAAAACTTGGTGTTCCTTCGTCACTGGAAAGCTAGCAAGGTTAGTTGCTAGCTTTCCAGTGACGAAGGAACACCAAGTTTTCAGTATCCATGATATTGACTCCATGAAAAACATTTATAGTTGAAGAAAGACTGATGATGAACCAAGTCTTCGAAACTATAGTCTCAAACAAATAAATAATATATATATACAGATATATCATCTTGATATATATGTGTATATGTTTATTTGCATCAAGCAGAAGACTTTAATCTCTTTGTTTCTCTCTTTATTGAAATAAAAATATGTTTCTTCTTTATATATAACGAGCTTTTCGTGCGTGCCTTCGGCACGCCCTCGAAGCTCGGCCCTCCGGGCTGGTGCCCTGGCGGGCAGCGTCTCGGTCCAAAAATTTTATTCCTCTTAAAAAACCACACTCCAAATGTATACCCGTAAACTACCGAAAATACATCGTCTCTTAAAAGTTTCGCCTCTTTAATTTTTGAGTGGAGGGGGGGGGGAGGAATAATTATGAATATATTTAAATTTAAAATTTAAATTTAAATTTCATTTTTCCTTTTCAAAACAAAAATAATGAAATGATTTATGAACTGCAAAAAATTCGCAGGCTGAATCATGGAAATTATTCAAATTTACGCGGTTCAATTAATTTAATTAATTACAAAAAATATATTTAATGTTTCTTAATTTAAAATGAATTGGAGTCTTTCATTTCAAAATTACAATTATATTTCAAATTTGCCTGGTTAATGAAAATCGATTGGAGCCATCAGTTTAAAATCCGAGCTGACAATTATATTTCAAATTTGCCTCGTTAATTAATATATATTTAATGTTTCTTAATTTAAAATCTATTGGTGTTTTTTCATTTTCATTCGAGTTCAAATGAATACAATATTATCTCGACACAGTCTAAATCAAAAATATATAGTTTTAGTAACAGAAATCAAAATATAATTATTAATGTTTCAATGGCGTAATGGCTAGAGCTAATGCCCTTAGTTCAAGAGTTCGTCGGTTCGATTCTAGGCAAGACGGTAATTTTTTTAGAGAAATTTCTCTAAGCGTTGTTACAAATTAATCTAGGCAAATATATATAGTATAGTAGTATACGTATAAATATATCGTATATTTATATGTATATGTTTATTTTCATCAATCAGAAAACAACCTCTTAGCTTTCTCTTTATATATTTTTATTCATAAGTTATTTGAATCTTGTAATACATTACTACTACTCCATATTTTGAATAATAACCATATAATTTCAACAACTAGAAAAACTGTTTTTTCTTTATCGATCATGCATATTTGAAGCGAATACTATTTCTCTGCAGCATAAATTTTCAAATTGGTTCAACTTGCGTAGCACAAACAAGGTCAATACAACTTTTTTCAGAATCAAATTTCATTTTTAAAAATGATATTAAATAAAATTTGATAATATTTATTCTCTTTGTATTTTTTGAAAGTTTTCTAAAACAAATGATTAAATATGCCTGAGGCAAGAAGAGGGTCCTTTGCCATCGAGTGGCAGAAGCTTGGACTAAGAATGCTGGTCGATAGAGCAAGCGGGCTTATACGAAATGGTCTCTTCTCAAGGAGAAATAAACTGAAGAGGTCATCCACATGGCTTTATCATATACCTGCTCCCCTCGTAGGATATTATAGGTTACATAATTACATTTTCAAAATACAAGGTATATTGACTGCATGAACTTATCAACAAGATATTACCATGTTTTCATTTTGAATTCCAAATCTTTAAACATTTTTAATTGTTTATCAAATAAATTTGTTTTTGTCTCAATGAGGGTTATAGATCATTCTTCATGAAATTTTCTTATTTAAATTTTGGGTGTTGTTTGGCATTTTTTTAGAATTATCATATTTTTTCTGTTTACTTTTCTTTTTATATTAACATTTTTTTCACAATTCACCACGCTAATAATTATAACGTAATCACCAATAAAAATATATGCCACATGCGACACTAAACTGATTGCGTCAAATAAGCGTGTATAATTTCACGAAAAATGAGAACGAGACTTTCCCGAATCGTTGGATATAGTCCTGTGAGATTTTATTACAATCATTGATGTCCATTTTTCTTTGCGTTATAAAATTAAATACGTGTAATTTTAGTTTGGCGCATATTTTTATAAGAATCTACGAAAATAATTGGTTGAGACGGTTTTTTTTCGTAAAACGATTTCAACTCAGTGTGAATTTCGGGGGTTTTCAACAGCATATTCACAAACCTATATGTTACTTCACAGAAAAGGAATAATTGGTAGAGCTGTGGCGGAATGCTTTATTATTTTTTATTCATTTTTTTTTTTTTTTTTTATAATGATAGTGATACAAGAAGAAGTTGCACCAAGAAGGTACAACCTCTGAGAGTCCGTGGTGGACCCTTGTAACGTGAAGATAAGGGGAGATTTAGGGATTGGGTAGAGGTCGAAGGTATCTGTGGATGCTGGTCTTGAAAGTTTGAAGGTTATAAGTAGCTGGAAAGACGGTCGGGGGAAGAGAGTTCGGTCTCTAGATGTCATAGGGATAAATGAATTGGCGAATGCGTTTGTTCGATTAGTATCTATATAGTTTAAGCGCGTAGGGGTGTTGAATTTTAGAAAATCGTGTATTTCGCGCAAATGAAGCCTTTGGTGAGATTATCGATTTTATTTCGTCAGAACAAAAGCCATGGTAATATCTATAAAAAAGGGAAAGGGCGGAGACAGATCTACGATGGGCTAGGGAGTCGAGAGTGTCAGTTAATGTAGGATCGCCTATCAGTCTGATAGCTCGCCTCTGAATTGCATCTAAGGTATTAGGAGGAATACTTGGAGGCTCCTCTCCACAAATGCGAGCAATATTCAAGACAGGGGCGAATTTGAGCCTTGTATAATATAAGGAGTTGAGTGGGGGTGAAAAATCGTTTGGTTCGGAAGAGAACTGAACTTTTATCAATATGACTTAAAAGTATGAACAATTATTATCAGCATTGATAAAGTGAAACTTATACATTTTTAAATCAAGTATAAGAAAAGATTTTTTACGATTTTTTTCTTAAGAATGCTGGGGCTCCTCTCTAATTTAGGGGCCTATGTCATTGCTACAACTACTTCAGCGGTAGCTAGACACCCGTGACTTCCATTAATAGAAAATTTTTTCGTAAATAATCCACCCACATTACATTACATTTATCCCAAATCTTGAGAAATTGTTCCTCTAATACCTAATACATATTTCTTTTTTATAAAAACTTTAACAGTTCTACTAATTCGCAATTGTGCTTTTTTTTCTCGTTTTCATGTTCTTCATACGATTGATTATCTCTGTATTATTTTATTATGTAAAAATAGCTAATTGCATATAAATACGCTACCTCCTTATTTTAATTCATTTATATTTATTGAATACTACTACTATCTCTGCCCCATTTGAATTTTTTTTTTATTTAATTATTGGGGAGTAGAAAAATAGAAAAACGGATCTTCTTTGATAAACATAAGTCGCTGTTGTTTGAACGTTGCTTTTAATGTCCTTCAATCCCCAACATTGATCCTTAGTCTCGAATATCACAGTTAAATTAAAATAGGACTCTTATTTTCGGACAAATGTTTGTGTGAAATGAGACTCTTATATTTGGAAAAAGAGAGTAATATTTTATAAAAAAATCAGACTTTTTCAATTGGTTAACCACCCCTCCCCTCCCCTAACTAGAAACATATAATACATGTATGTTTGCCAATATCAACTTTACTTGTGATCTCAAGCCGCCACCGCAAAGTGGTCAAACAAGCGGTTCTTTGAATTTGATTTTATTGATTAGCAGGGGATGATATCAACCTTATTGGTGCTGCACCCTTTTGGCGAGCGTCAGAAGCTTCAGTTTGGTAAGTCTCTAACAGATAGACCATGAATGAAAATAATTTCACTTTTCGGCAATGTGCCATGTTTAAAACTTTAGCTTACCAATTGTCCAACAGATGTGGTATAAATGTGCGAAAATTCATTAATATTATTATCATTTGAAATATTTATTTTGCGACATGACTAATTTACTCTCCTCACTTGATTCCAATCGGAATTTATACCTACTCTTTGAGAAACGTAAGATATTTGATAAATGTACCGATTATTAAAAAATACCAATTTTTTTTAAATAAACATGTACTTACCATTCTTCGATTTTAGCCAGGGTACTCACTATGAGTATATTAATTTTAATCGAAATTCGCATAATTTGTTTGAAAAGTCCTCAAAATACTCTAATTTATCTCCTTCTATAGATTGACTGTACAAAATTTCATTCTGATCAAACAAAATATCCGACAACTTTTCCTTTTTATAATTTATAGGGATATATAGTATGTGTAGATTTAATTTATAATTACATGTTATAGATATACGTTTTTCCTGAAATCAAGACAGTTACTAACCGAAAATTTTGTCTAATCCGGACATTCAAATTATGTCTTTTGAGGTACCTCCAAATCACGTTCAGATATGCCCAAAGAATGAAAAAAGACGTCTTTGAGTGAACATAAAAAGTACTAATTAATAAAGTAAAGGGTGTGTAGTTTCACAGTGAATGAAATAAAACTCAAAGAGGTTTATACAAACTCAATATATTTCGGATTATTAATCCATCATCAGGAGTTTACAGCTTAAAACTAATAATAATTGAACGAGCGATCACAATTTTTAACATCTAAATCATAAGTACCAATATAACAAAATATAACATTCAAATCATGCATACCAATATAACACAAGAAAAACATCAATAAAATTAAAATTTAAAAAAATTTTACAAAATTTTCTTTTTAATATAAAAATATATAAATATAAATATAAAAAATCTAGGTAAATATGAATATTAATATAAATAAAAAACCTTTAATTACAAGTATAAATATAAAATTTTCTAGAATTAAATTAGAAAATAAAATTACAAATTTAAGTCATAAACACAAAATTTAATTATAAATATCAATGTACAAATAAGCATAAATTACATATAAAGAAACAGATTAAAATAAAACATAATAGAGATAAATTGTAATTTATCTCTCTTTATGTTTTATTTTAATCTGTTTCTCTATATGTAATTTATGCTTATTTGTACATTGATATTTATAATTAATTTTGTGTTTATGACTTAAATTTGTAATTTTATTTTCTAATTTAATTCTAAAAAATTTATATTTATACTTGTAATTAAAGGTTTTTTATTTATATTATTATTCATATTTACCTAGATTTTTTATATTTATATTTATATAATTAAAAAAGAAAATTTTTTGTAAAATTTTTTAAATTTTAATTTTATTGATGTTTTTCTTGTGTTATATTGGTATGCATGATTTGAATGTTATATTTTGTTATATTGGTACTTGTGATTTAGATGTTAAAAATTGTGATCGCTCGTTCAATTATTATTAGTTTTAAGCTGTAAACTCCTGATGATGGACTAATAATCCGAAATATATTGAGTTTGTATAAACCTCCTTGAGCTTCACTTCATTCAGTGTGAAACTACACACCCTTTACTTTATTAATTTATTTTACAGTAAAAGTTACAAGAACAAAAACCTGTTTTCTGTTTTTCGCTTTTAAAAAAAACATAAAAATAAAAAAGATTTACATTGTTAGTCTTTAAATTACAACCTAACCCTGTTTCTTGTTAAAACAACATACATAAGTCAAGAATAGTTTTTCTGTTTGTTTTTTTTTTGTTTTTTTAATTTATTATTTATTTATAAAGATTATTCGATATTCACAAACTTTTAAGTCCAAGCTCTATATTCAGTTCAAAAATTTCCTTGGAAATTCATTTTCTTGTGAATTACACAGTTTTTATTGATTCCTGAAAAGTTCTGAATCGGTGTTTTTTGAAATGGCCGATTCAATTTCAAATAAGGAAGAACCTATTTCAAAAGGCGTGTAGTGTCGACATCAGTTGATTAGATATTGGAACAGACAATTTTAATTATCAAATAATTATCTGACAATATAACCATTAAATGAATATCAGTCAAAGATATTTACTCTTCATCGTAAGCTAGAAATTCGAAATTTACTTATATGCAACTATAAAACAAATAGTTATAATATAAAGTGACAAGTAAAAAAACAAAAAATCAAAAATGCAAAAAATTTCACATTTTCAAAGCTCGAAGACAATGGAATTACAAATCCGGAACAAGTTCATTTTATCGATAATAGTAAAAGTCACGAGAGTCTTTTCTCACTGAGCCCGAGTTGTTATAGTTATAGATAATTACTTCCACATATATATTCTTATATCATGTAATGATATAGGATATAATGTGAAGTATTGTGATAGCCTCCTGGAGCCCTGGCACTTTGAGAAATTCTATTTACAAGGTGAAAAAGTTAATTTCACATTGTGACTTCTAAATGTAAGGAATCGATGCCCTTAATAGTTTGAAACCGGATTCAGAACACAAAACCCAGAAATTGTCGTTTCCAGTGGCCAAAATTCCAATTGTCAGTGTGTACGTTTGTATGTATGTATGTACCTTTTCTCCGTTTCACAAGCATAAGTCTCTTAGCTACGAAATTCGAAACTTAAGGTCGATATAGGCTAGAAAGAGTACAGCAAGCTTTTTAATTATTATTTATTAAAATTAAATTATTATTTAAATTTTTAGCAAACTTGTAAATAATTTTAATTTTAACTTTTAATGTACATATTAAAATATTTGTTTAAGACCGCCCATTTAACTTTAGTGGATGTAAGCCACAACATCTGGCATAATTTTTGACGGCTGGCGTTTTTTGTATATAAAATGTAAACCTTTTCTTTTTCTTGTAAAGGGCTGCCCCCCTCTGCGTGGCGCAATAAACACAGTCAATTGAAATCGAAAGATCGAAACACCGGAAGTTGACATTAACATGAAAGTTTTTTTTGTTTTTTGTGATTTTCTCAAAAACGGTTCTAAATAATAAATAATACAAAATAAATTATAATTAATAATATTAATATTAATAATAAATTACTTGTGAAACCTACCTAGTAATTTAAATTTAAATTTTTAATTTTACATTATTATTAACCGAAAATCTACCTATATGCCAAATATTAGCATCCTAGAGTCATTAATTAATAATAGATGCAAATTTACCCTACAATGTTCACCCCTTCATTTTAGGTGTTGAAAAGTTTATGTATTTGAAATTTTTCCTTTATTTCTGTTCCAAAATACTTACACATACCCATATCTATTAGAAGGGTTTCTGTTGATTCTTTATTAATTTTATTAGATGGGGTGTAAAGCTAGTTCGCCTCCTCGTGGTGCGCCCTGGGTAACGCAAAATGAACTAGCACAAACTGGCAGCCAGATAATAATTGGAAGATCTCTCTTGGCTACATTGGGATCCAACATAAGATAATGACCCATCTTGTGTGTATTCTATACGCTAAATAAATACATTTTATATGATTTTTCTTAAGTATAATACAATAAAATAAATAATTTTTTAACCGTTTTATCTTAACATAATACGAAATTGATTTAATTCTTTTTTTTTGCGTTAAACAATTTACAAACTTACTTCTCTGCGGAATTCTAAAAATGTTTCGCTATAAGACAACCATCTGTATCAGATGTCACCCAGTACAACTGCTGAGTTTTTGTAATGGTTTTTGTTTTCTCAAATCGACCACTCATTAACATAAATTTTGAAATCTTCTGATGAGAACATGAATGTTATTTGAGATACATTATTAGTTGAAGAATCTAACTCTTATAGATCGTATATTGTACTTATTTGTCTATCAACTGGTAGTTGAAGACTTGGTCTCGCAGCCGCTCTTTTGATCCTACCACCAATAACATCACATAGAGCATATCCGTGTGCAGTAGCGAAAAATTGCCAATCAGCAGGCATTACAAAATGAATCAAAATTCAAAATCAAAAATATTATTTACACTAGTTTATCAATTATGAATAATTTTAAATTAATTTGAATTCGAGCCCTTAAATATGTAGATTTAAAAATAAATGAACTTACGCCACTTTGAAAATAAACAGCTCAAATATATTTCTCACATTGATATCTACGAGTATTTATACTATAACTTCCTTATTCTTCTTATCAATCTTAATCATTAAATAAATTATATTTAAAAAAATAAAAAAACACGCTTCTAAAAAGTACAAAATAATATAATAATCAAAAGTGTGGGACGCAAAAATACGTACTTTTAATTAATTTCGACAAAGTGCTCAACGCTTTTTGATTATTATTATTTTGTAATTTTTAGAAGCGTGTTACTTAGTTTTTTAAAATTTAATTTTTAGTCTTATTTATTTTTATAAAGAAAAAGTTTGCGGAATTTAACAGAACAAAATTCACATTGATACATACATAGATACATACATAGAGGTGAAGCTAATATAAAGCGTGTAAAAAGAAATAAAAATCTTCTTAATTTTTTGAAAAATTTAATAATAACGAAGTTATATTAAAAATTTGGATAATCAATAATATTTTAAGTTTGAAAATTTACTAAGTCAATATAATTTCTTTTTTTTTTTTATCCCTAATTTGTTTAAATATTCTCAAATGAGTTCATTAATGTTGTTGGAAAAATAGACAACATCTATGGGATAGTACAGAACCAAAAATCATCTATCATCATACGTGGAACAAATTAAGTGTTTATCCCTATAAAACGTGTCGAAAATACGGGGAAGATTAAATTAGTGCTGGGGGGTAAGATTGTAGAGGGTAAATGCCCGGGGTGGGGCTGCTCATGGGTTAATTAAGAGAGCGACAACAGCGCTATTGGCGGAGGCAACGGTTACTAAAAGGGCGGTGGCATGGGAACACGTGGTCCCCAATAAGAAAGAGACAGACTGACAGTGAGAGCTACCAGAAACCTGCGAGTGGGAAAGAGAAAGAAAGTGAGAGAGGAGAGAGAGATAGAGAGAGAGATTGAGGGAGAGAGAGAGAGAGAGAGTAGAGAGAGAGAGAGAGAGAAGCGAGAAAATAGACTGCAGCAAAAGGACGCAGTACGGCAATCGGCGCGTGGGGCGGCGGGCGGCTGCTCGCTGGGGCGTTTGTTCCCGGATTCACTGCGCTGCCCTAGACACTTGGTATTGCTATAGAGCATAGAGAGATTTTGACTTTTTTTTCAAAACTCCTTGGAGGAAAACCAAATTGAATTAACTTTAAAAATCGAAATTGGTAAGATGATTTCAAATAAGGGGGAAAACTAATGTGAAAGTCGTGTGGTGTAAATACCAGGTCATCTTAAAACAAAACATTCTACCAAAATCTCTCCATTAAATCTTTAATTATTAAAAAATTAATAAAATTCCGCTTCATTTTGCTGTATATAATTAAGATTTTTTCAGTATATCGCTCTAAATTGTCCCAAGGTTTGAATGAACTCGTTTCAAACAAGGTTATGAAAAAAAATCCACCTGATCAAAATTCCTGTCGTTTTCTGTCTGTCCGCGCAAATTTTGCTCAGATTTCTTCTAACATAAAATGTTATGTACAATTGTCTTTATAAAAATATTTAATATCTTATTGTTGCTTTCTAAATTTTAGAGGAAGCAACTTTTTTTCTTTTTTACAAATTTAGCTACCATTGAAAAATGGAAAAATTCTCCCGAAACGTTTGGCTTCAAATAAAAGTGTTATTGATTGTTTTTTAAAACGATTTGTATTTTTTAAAAAGTTAGGTAAAGAACATTTTGATATTTGACCACAAAAGGGGGTTTGGGGGATAGCTAACCACCCAAATGGGGGAGGGTCAAAAATTTAAAATTCTAGGCGTTTGAACAAACGTTACTAAATTTTGTGTATACAATCTGTGGACCCCTAGGAACTAGAAACTCAACAACAAACTGACCAAAATGGGTGGAGGTCCAAAAAAATTAATCCTCCATCCGGGTTCGGGGGTTCAGAGAATGATCAAAGTTAGGTGAGGAGGAGAGAGTCCAGAGAGCATCTAAAGAATACTAATGATATTAGTATCAACATTAAATATTATCATACTTTTTAGATTTGAGTTCATTTGCGAAATGCACCGTCCAAAAAAGAAAAAAAAAATATATTTCTTTGGAAAAATATTCTGGCAGGTGGCAACATATAATTATCGATTGAATTATTTTTAATTTTAAATATATGCCCTGCGAGGGTTTGGCTATCTCTAGATATTTCTGTCTATATACATACATTATACATATATATAAAATTGGAGAACCTGTCTTTGATTTTCAGAAATACATCGATTTAAAAGTTAATTTCAAATTTAGGGAACGCGGTGTTGGTTTATAGTGAAACATTGTTAAAATTAAATTAGGTTGGAGTTGGTGGTGTTTCACAAGGAGAAAAATTAAAATACAAAGATTTTTTTAGTTTACTCTATATATTTCGAGCTCTTAACTCATCGTCAGGAGAACATTGACAATCATTGACAGTCAATGTTCTCCTGACGATGAGTTAAGAGCTCAAAATATATAGAATAAACTAAAAATCTTTTGTATTTTAATTTTTTTTCCTTTTGAAACACCAACAACTCCAACCTAATTTAAATGTTAATTTGTTTATTTAGGGAAAGTAAAGTCGAAAATAACATTTTTTAAATATTTTTTGTCAGGGGCGAAGCGAAATTCAAAGAATTTTGTCATATTTTGGTCGATTTTGTACGGTTACTATTTATTAGGGTTAAAAATCAATCATTCAAATGTGGTCCGGTGCTGTGTGTGGGGGAGAGTTCGAGGTGGTTCATGGGGTGGAGTCCCTTGATGGGGCCCCGGGCCTCTCTGCTAGCAAATACATATATTTAAGATAATATAATCAATCGTCTTGCTTTTATTTATATTTTATATTGTAGCTTATTTCAGGCTTGCCAGGAGTGAACATTAGATCGGACGCCGGATTTTATATGGAGGAATGGGGGGGGGGGGGGGTTTGACACCACTGATATCCAAAATTCGAAAGAAAATATAACTATGGACCATCTCCTTGTTCTTCGAACGGTACAGTAAACTGCACATTTTTCATCAAGTGCATCAACCCGTTGCGTTTACAGAAGATCTGAAGCTATCGATTGAAAATCATAAATAGTTACCCATAATGATCGAAACGTCAAAATTGCAACGTAGAACTGTTAACTATCAAGTATTAAATGAGATTCAATGGCTAGTTTTGATTTTAATTCAACATCACATTTGATTAATTATAATAGAATAAGCTAGAGATATCTGATTAATACATAATAAAGGAATAAACTAATTTATTAATATTTCAAACAACTAAACAAAGTCTAGCAACCATTCATTGCAGTTTAATTATTTTAGACAAAAGGACCAACCGCGGGGGTCAAACCTGGAATCTTCGCATGTCCGGTGATATACTTTTTACAAGAACTTAACCACTGATGCCCGAACTCAAGCTCATAACTAATGTCTATATAAATTTGGAAATTTATTTATTTAATATTTAATATACTCTTTATTCTTTTTCGTAGCCCTTTAATGGCCTGACTTTATTATTAAACTATAAAAGAATGTGTTTGAATATTATTCTTAACTTGGGTGAATTAATCTCACAGTAATAGATTTTTAATTAACACCTGCATTTGTTAGGGTTGGCATTCGGTGAGCAAAGATGCTCACCTGGTTGCATAGTTGTCAGGGATTACGAGAAGTTCATAAATAGATATAATTTTAGGTGATTTTTTTACCTGCGGGCGTTTAGAAAATTTAAATTAATGAAAAAATTGCACGAGTTCCCTAATTCTCTATTGATTAATGAAAATTATGAACAAATTTGATATCTTCACTATTTTGGCATCCACAAGATGGTAAAAAATCATTTATTGTTAGTGACTCTTTGAAAATTTCTCGAAAGAGAAAATTTTTATCTTCAGCCTCATGAAGGCAAAATAAACTTACAACTTTCAAGTGAGTTGAATAATGGGTTTGCCGAGCATGGGGCAAACACAAACATAGTAAATTCAAACCCGGCGCTTTTAGTTTATAGACAACTTCAAGTCTTAAATATTTCTCCTTTTTCCTACTCTCTCGTTCTAGCAACATATTTTTCTTTTATAGAAAAAGACACACAAACGTGAATGCAGCCCACTGTGGGCGTGTAATCACGCGTTCAGACTTGACCGCCACTTTCTGGCTAGACAAATTTAGAAAATTAGTATTTCTTCTCACCTTTTCATTTAAAGAGAAAATTAATTTTCTTAGAAAATTATAAGAGAGTGTCATCTATTAGATCCGATGGAATGGATTATTTTTAAATATATGTCAGAAGGGTTGTTTTTCTCCCCCTCGGGAATCGAACCCGAGTTTTACTAACGGCAATCCGGGACATTTGGCTACCTTCTGAGGTGCGAACCAGTGCTGCCGTTTCAGTATAAATATATTATTTACAGTACATTGACATTAAAATAATTTAGTTTCTAGTACATTCCATAAAATATCTTAAAGGTAAGTACAGTTATGATGCATTACAGAACTAAAAAATATAAGCTTCAAAATATCAATATAAAGTACCTACGGATAGATGACGCTACACAAAGTTAGTTCACAATGTTCTGTTATTCAGTACAAATTTTAACTAATTTAAAAAATAGTCCCTGGAGTCACCGAGCGATGCACGGTAGCCAAATTAAAAAAAATACAAATATATATAGTGCACGCCCCTGCCCCCCCCCCCCCCCCCCACCGAAACCACGCACCCCGCCCAAACCACTGCACCCCCTACCCCACTCTGCCCCCGAAACCCCGCACCTCGCACCACCCCCGGATCCCCCACAACTGCACCCCACCGCCTGCACCTCCCACATCCATCCCCACCCCGCACACAGTTTTTAACCGACTTCAAAAAAGGAGGAGGTTCTCTATTCGATTGAATTTTTTTTTTTTTTTTTTTTGTGCCTATGTTACCTCATATCTCCGCCAATTGTCAACCGATTTTGAAAATTTTTTTTGCATTGGGTCCAGTCTAGCTTCCGATTGGTCCCATTTTTTTTCGATTTTTTTCCATAGGTATTAGACCTTTTTTATTAGGTTTGTTTAGGTTTGTTTAGACCTAACCTCTTTGTTTATGAACCGATTTCGATGGTTCTTTTTTTTATCCGAAAGGGGGTGTCTTAGGGATGGTGTCATATTAATTTGGTCAAGTTCTGATGATATAATCACTATTAATAACATCACTAAAAAGAGAAAAATAAAAATTTTTAAGAAAAAATAAAAACCGACTTCAAAAATTAGTGCAACAAATAAAATACACTAAAAGGTATAAAATAATTATTATCTTATTTAGTTACAACTAAACGACGAAATATTAACACGAAATTACTTTTTGAAGTTGGTGCCAAACATATACCTTTTATGAATCGCACTCGACGGATCTTACTTAGTACGTTTGGCGGGTACGCTCGCTTATAGGTATAGTTTGTTTGGCACCGACTTTAAAAAGTAATTTCGTGTTAATATTTCGTCGTTTAGTTGTAACTAAATAAGATAATAATTATTTTATACCTTTTAGTGTATTTTATTTGTTGCACTTAATTTTTTGAAGTCGGTTTTTATTTTTTTCTTAAAATTTTTTTTACATTTCTAGCTTTCTAGTGGTCCACAGATTATGTGTATCTAGGTATATAAATAAATTCCGTATAATTATTTTTTTAAATTAAATAACAATTTATCGAGTGTTTTGATCAATTAAATAAATAATAAATAATGATTTTATTGAAGCAATTTTTTATATGAAATAATGTATACATTGTATTTGAGGTTTCGATTTCGGAGATTACTTCCCCACCATCGACTGTACTTGTTCTTCTAGCTTGCGATAATATTTTTAGTCCGTGTTTTTAATAAGAGGAATTAAATTGGCAAATTCTATTATATAACAATTTTTGGTATAAAGTATTCGTGGATTTTAAAATTATAAAACCAATTAATAAATAAAAGATAATTGAAAAAAAATGTAAACAAACTTTTTATTGAAATTTTCATCTATCAATAATTACTTTAAATAGGAATAGATCAATTAAGATGAAATTTGTCGAGGTCCAGATCTAGCCAGATCGTTTTCTCATCCACAAAACTTGTTAATAGATTTTGTTTCATCAAAATCACTACAGCCGTTTTCAAAATAAAAAAAGATACAAATATATATATATATATATATATATATATATATATATATATATATATATATATATATATAATTTTTGCTCGTTTAATAAGAGTAGATAAATTATACAAATTGTATTTATTATTTTTATCAAATGTTCTTAAAATAGTGAATATTAGAATTTCAGTCGGAGCAAACAAGGTTGCATCAATGCCCAGAATTGCTCAATCTTATAAACAAATTTGAGATAATTATATGAAATCTACATACGAGTATATCGATACTACATGATTGCATCTAATCAATCCTAATAATCCTTCATATTTTTTGCCTTTAAAAGAATATTTTTAGGTCTGAATGTCCAAATTCATATTGATAGAAATGAGATGAAATCAACCTTAGTGAATTTAAATTACTTTCGCTTGAAAACATTAAGTTTTTATATTGAAATATGAACACAAATAAGAATCCGATTTCCTTTCGATAGTGAACTATTTAATCAATTTACTTGGCTAGATCCGTTAAACATATACTCTGACAAAAGAGCTATTTCGATCATTCCATTAGTCAAAAAGTATCCTATTATGTTTAATGAGTCTGATTTCGAAAATATTATCTCTGAGTAGAGGTTAATATTAAATACTAATAATGATAGATTTTTATATTTTATATACGTTAATATAGAAAAAATAAATAAAGTGGCTCAATTTTTTAACCCATTACAGCACATTTTACTAAAATGAATAGTACGTTCGAATTAAAGATGGCCGCAGCAGTGGTGCGAGCCCCTCTGACACAATGTAAACGCGTTAAAAATATTACTCAAAGATTTAAATCTTCATTTGTAAACTTTCGGGGTTCGCATCTCACAGGGTAGCCAAATGGCCCGGATTGCTGTTACTGACACTCGGGTTCGATTACCGAGGGAATGAAAAACAACTCTTCTAACATCTTATCTTAACTTATATTATTAAATGAGCAATTATTGTATATATATACTATATATATATATATATATATATATAAACTATCGGGTTCTCGAAAACGGTTATAACGATTTCGCTAAAAATTGGTGTACTTATCAAGTGTCATGAGTTATTAGTTGTGTCAAATTTTTAATCCGGATTGATATAAATGAAGGGGGTGTAAATTAGTCATCTCGCAAAATAAATATTTTAATCGTTCATATCTCGTCTTCGGTAAGTCGCAGAGCCTTGAAATTTGAAACTTAAGCTATCTAGAGGCTACAAGAAGTACCACAAGATTTTGGCTAAAATAGAAGTACCGGAAGTTGATGTTTACGTACGTAAGAATGTACTCCCCTGCGTTTCGCAACCATAAATCTCAGAGCTACGAAATTCGAAACTTAAGCTCGATATAGGCTAGAAGGGGTACAGCAAGCTTTTGCTTGAAATCGGAACACCGTAAGTTGACATTTACATGAAAGATTTTTCGTTTTGTTTTTTATTTTCTCAAAAACGGCACTAACGATTTTTTTAAAATTGGTGTACTTATCAAGTGTCATGAGTTATTAGTCGTGTATAGATTTTAATCCGATTGAAATAAAGAAAGGGGTGTAAATTAGGAGTGTCGTAAAATAAATATTTTAATCATTCATATTATATCGTCTTCGGTAAGTCGCAGAGCCTTGAAATTTGAAACTTAAACTATTTAGAGGCAAAAAGTTACCGAGCATCGCTCGGTGCTCCAGGCACTAATTAAAAATAATCCATTTAACAGATGACACTCTCTTATGAATTTCTAAGAAAATTTAAATCTATTTCTATGGGCAATTTGAAATCTCTTCGAAACTTAATTGCTGGCTTGATTTTTCGATAGCGTTGCATTGGATTGAAGGCGAATACTTTCTTTCTCTTTCAATTCTTTGTAGCGTCACTTGTATCATCCATTCACAAAAGTCTTTTCAACGCTGAATGGAGACACATTTCTTCTTCCTACAATAGAGTTAACCAAGCTACAAGTGGATACTATCTACAAGAGGTGATAAATTTCCTTTATTGGCGGCACGGCCCTAATGGGTCTTTATCATCTTTCTTTGATTCCCCTCCTCTGAATTTCTCATATAAACAAATTAGTTTAAAAGAGGATAGGAGAGTTCACCCTCGTCATGACTAATTCCTTCCGTTTTTATACTCCATTTTATTACTATATCAGGCATATCAAAGCGCAGAGCCTGCGCAGGCCATACATATTACCGCATTGATTTTAGACTGGAAAATTAGGATGAAACCATCCTTTAAGTCATTACTAAATTGTAATTTTCGGCGGGACTCGTCTCTACTTGAAAATAACCACTTAAGAGTTGCTGGGTAATTGTTCCATAAAACTTTGTCATTGTTATCGAGGCATTCAATTTTATCAGGTGTTCATCCATCAGCTTAATTCGCTAGATATCTTAATAGAAATTAATTTCCCTTCCATTTACAATTGAAAAACTTCTCTACATTCGCGCTTCTATTTTTTTTTTATTTTCACATATATACTAGTATATACTCTATATCATGTAATGTGAAGTATTTCGATCGCCACCCTGGGTCCTGACTATTTGGAAGCTTCTATCTCAGGACTTAAAAAAGTAATTTCATTTTGTGACTTCTAGATGGAAGCAATTGATGCCCTTATTAGTTAGAAACCAGATTTAGAACATAAAACCGGATATTGTGGCCCCCAGAGGACAAAAATCCATAAGTTAGTGCGTAGGTACGTACCCCCTTGCATTTGAAATAAAGAAAGAAGGTGTAAATTAGGAGTGTCGCAAAATAAATATTTTAGTCGTTCATATCTCGTATATGGTAAGCTATGGGATTTGAAAATTAAGATGTCTAGAGGCTAGAAGAAGTAGCTACCACAAGATTTTGGCTAAAATCGAAGAACCGGAAGTATATGTTTACTTGAAGATTTTTGGTATTTTGCAATTTCGTCTTTTTTCCGATTTTCTCAAAATGGCTTAAGGGAAACAAAAATTGAAATAATTTGATTGAGAAACTTATGTCACAGTCGTGTGGTGTCCACACCAGTTGATTTTTTTTTGTTTCGTGTACCAATTTTTCAACGGAAATCCCTCTCAGATGTGTCCTTCCTTGGCTCACGCTTTTACATGGATAGCGATAAACCCTGCAAACCAGATTCTGCATGGAGCGGGAGTATGCTAGAAATTTTTTTGAAAATAATTACAAATTTCCGAGCTCTCCTGCTCATCTTTATCCGCTTTATTTTCAACGTTGTGAAGGGAAGAGAACCCACTATATGTTTTCGATACTTAATTTTATATTGAATAATCAGTAACTAAAATTTCAAGGTAGATTTCTACAAATTCCTTTGTGAATGTTATTTTGAAAATCCTTTGTGATACCTACTTTGAAATTTTACTTACTGATTATTTAATAAAATGTTTCACTTTGAAACGACACCTAACACTTTAAAAATTACATCCCATATTGAGTAAAACTAAATACATTATTTTTTTTGTACCTTCTATCATAATCTTCACTTGATTTATATATATATTTTTTATTTTATTCTTTTTTTTCGTCTTTTTAAATATAATCGAATGCTAACTTTTTAAATCCATTCATATTATATTTAATTTAATTTCTTAACCCATTCTATTTTTCATTTCTATAATTCATTTCTTATTTCTTCCTTTATTTTAAATGTAATCCAATGTTGAGCTTTTCAAATCCATTCAGATTGCATTATAATAAAAATAACATAATTTGAGTGGCGTTATTGCGCACAATGTATGAAAGACTTATAGTAACTACGCTTTTTTGGGGGAGGTGGGTTTTCTCATTCCTGGACTTAATAAGACTTACCAGAGTGAAGTGAAACTATTCTCTATCCTACTACCTTAGTTTACCGCAAGAGCATATGAAATATGCATCAATCGATGATTTGAAAACAGTTGTTTAATCAGAAAGTTTTTACTATGATAAAGAGTTGTATTTTGTTGTTTTATTACTCGTGATTTGGGGATTAAATGGTAAAACATTTTGATTTTATAATGATCTGAGGGCACGGCAGTGCCCCAGCCAAGTTCGATTCGAACGGGGCTGTGTGCACTGCCAGACTACCCTTTACAGGAAACAACTCAGGCCATTTTGACGCCTCTGTAACTTCGTAATGGAAACCTCTACATGGCTGAAATTTTTTTCCAGAATACTGGTCCATAAGCTAAACTAAATTACAAAATTTCAAATTTTTACTGTTTATATCATCCAAGTTACAAGAAGCCAAATATAGGCTTTTTCGTCACTGACTGACTCACTCATCAAAATTCTAGAGTACTTCCGCTAACCCTAGAATGCTGAAATTTGGCAGGCAGGTAGAGTTTGGGGTACAATTAATGGGAAAAATCAAAAAATAGAAACTTTTCCTTCTTCAGGACCTAAAATGAAGGGGTGAAAGTTATAGACTTAATTAACATATACTAAAAATTCAATGAACCTAGAATGCTGAAATTTGCCATACTGGTAAAGCTTGACACATTAATAAAGGACGAAATTGAAAAATCCAAACTTTTCCTTCTTCAGGGACTCGAAATGAAGGGGGTTAAATTCTAGGATAAATCCAACTTACAAAAAGAAGTGAAATCTCAACAAAAACACTTGTGTAAAAAAAGGCCAAGTTCGATTAATAAAATCCGTTTGCCTAAAAAAGTAGCGAGATCTAATGTGCTCCCAAGTTCAACATCATCAATTTATTAAATGAGTCGAGTTTATATTAGTAACTTCAATTAAAAGCATGTTTTTCATTTCACATGTCCCTCTTTATTTTTTATTGATTTCACATTTTTAGTTGAAATTATTTTCATAAAACTTGGCTTTTACGCATTATTATGTATGTCACGAATTACTAGTTACCATATCATGGGATCTTAATAAGAGGGGAGTGGTGGAGGCCCTATCAAAAAAATAATAATAATTTAATGCGTAAAAGCCAAGTTTTAGGAAAATAATTTCAACTAAAAATGTGAAATCAATAAAAAATATAGATTGACATGTGAAATGAAAAACATGCGTTTTAATTGAAGTTAATAATATATTCTCGACTCATTTAATAAATTGATGATGTTGAACTTGGCAGCACATTAGATCTCACTACTTTTTTTGGCAAACGGATTTTATTAATCGAACTTGGCCTTTTTTACACAAGTGTTTTTGTTGAGATATAATATTGTAGAAAATGATTAGGGCTTTATGTTACTGTCATATGCTTAAGTTCAATCTACTTTTAGAATACTGATTTTATGTTAGAATTAAAACACCTAATTTTTCCTAATTTGAGAGGTTTCATTTTCCCAATTTGGGGTTCCACAATAAGATTAAAATTAAATAATGCCCACGATTTTTGAATTTGACAATAATTAATTAATACTGTGGTTCCTATCAAAATATGTGTTATAATATATTTAGGGGTTGTAAATAATATAACAAGATATATAATTTAATACAAGGTTTATTGAGAATAAGTATAGAGGAAGGGTAACCAGATGTGTGTCAAGCTTCTCGATCGTATGTCATCCGCCCTGATTATCAGATACTCATCGAAAACTGTTAAGGAGTTAGGTGTTGGTTCTAGGTGAACCATTTTAATATAATAATAAAACTTGAGCAAGATGCGAGGTTTCATTAAAAAAGAAATAAAACAAAATTGCGTTTTGTTTTATTTCTTTTTTGTGAAACCTACCTCGCATCTTGCTCAAGTTTTATTATTATAGATACTCATCGCTTAAGTATAATTATATTCAGATCAAGCTTTGCAAATTATTACATAAGACTTCTGCTTTTGCTTTGGCTTATGTGACATGTCGAAAAGGCAGATTACAACATAATATTGCTTAAATTTCATTATAGTTTATATTAATAAACTTAATAATAATATCCATTTTAAACACTTTTTAAGCTCCTTATTTTTCTATTTGTATATATGAGAAAATGAGACCTCCCCAAATTAAGAATAAATACGTCTAATTTTGGGAAGTTGAATATTTATACTTTTTGCACTGCAGAAATCTAAATATTATTGTATTTGATTTTACTAAAAGAGGTACACTAGGCAATTGTTTAATTCAGGGCTTCCAAACTTTTCCGAGTCGCGGCGGCTTTTTTAAATATAAATTTTTCCATGGCGTCCTATTTATTAATATTTATTCCTCCTCTTACAACAGATAATAATTATTTACAAAATTGGGTTTACATCTCTCTCTCCCTTCTTCCCTATTTACAGTAGACGAATGTTATCATAGAATTTTATACATATTGTCAAAATTAATAAAAACAATAAAAAACTAAAAATATTTACAAAAATAAAAAGAATGAACACAAAAAATACAATCAGTCAAAAATTAAAAATACAAAATAAAATAAAAAATAAAAATATGTACAAGAATAAAAAATAAATAAATAAAATAAAATAAAAAATATTTACAGGTTAAAATTTTTATAGAGGGTCATTGAGTGACTTCGGATAAATCCTAGGTCACTTGATTATTATTATTTTTGATTTATATACAATTAAGATAATAATAATGACCCGCTCTATACGTTCTTTTGTTAAAACTGTAGAAGTTCAAGAGAGAGCCCCTCATCGCCCTATACGTGAGATCGTTTAATATCTTTTGGGATATACCCAGGGCGATGAGGGGTGCCACCGCTTTATACCACCACACTCCCATCCACGAGAGTGTGATGGCCTTGACGCCAAACCCTCTCCGCAATATTGCCCACCAGACTGGAGTTGCCCCTATATTTTTCAATTTTGTTTCGGTGGGCAACAGCGAGTCCAAGCAAGCGCCTATCCTAAGTAAAAAATATATGCCGGAGTCACTGGCGAGTCCCTGAAATCCAGCTTCTTGGAGGCCAGAATAAAGGATCCTAGGGAGGTTAACCCGGCCACTGCGATTGAACTAGCCACAGTTCGGGAACCGCGCATTTCTATCCGCCTGATCAACCCCAAAATAAAACAAAATAAAATAAAAAAATATATCAAAACAAATAGCGTATTTGGTCTCTCTAAATATTTTTGGATTAGAATCGATAAAAATATCTTAGGAATTAATAGTTGATTGTTCTATGAAAATCGGAAATTCAGACTAGAGGGAGTCCCTTTGTATTAATGTCAAAGTTAAATTTTTTTGCTTCATATCAAAGCAAATACCGTATGTAGTCTCTAAACACTTTTGTACTAGAATCGATAAAAATATCATAGGAAGTAATATTTTATTTTCATATGAAAATCAAAAATTGAGACCACTGGGGGACCTTTGTATATATTTCAAATTTTTTTCGATGTTGTCAAAGTTACATTTTTTTGCTTTATAACAAAACAAATATCGTATATGGTCTCTCTAAATACTCTTGTATCAGAATCCATAAAAATATCTTAGGAATTTATATTTTATTTTTCTATGAAAACCAAAAATTCAGACCACAGGGGGGGACCTTTTGTTTACATTTCAGATTTTTTCGATTTATACACCTATGTCTAATCGCGCTTAAGTAAGAGAGGCAAATTAATAATAAATAAATTTTTACTTTCTCACTTTGTTTTCACAATGCTTTTAATTGTCTTGTTAGGCCAAATGTCTTGCTTCTATTAATTATGAAGCTCCGCGGCGCTTACCATGCGAAGGGCCGGCGGCACACAGTTTGGGAACCTTTGGTTTAACATATCAAAAAAATTTTAATTAGAATAAATCAGACTTTATTTCTCTGAATTGTAATGATTTAAAAAAAATCTCCTCAAATAAGGAGTAGTTACCCTATGTAGTTTATGTTGGAAGTTGCTCCAAATTAAGTCGTAATTAGGACGTATATTGGGATTTATCCGGTGAATAAATACGTCAGTTGCGTCCGTGATATACGCCATTTGAACGTTCAGAATTCCAAATTGTGTTGTCTAGGAAATAGAATAAAAAAAAATAAAAATGCATTTTTGTTCCCATTCAAACGAAAGTGTTTTTCAATCCCTATTCAATGATATGGAGGTATGTGTACAAAGGATTGGAATAAAATCTGGTTGAATTATTTAAAACAATTCCGAAACGATGGGGTCGTTAGCAGTGAATGTGTCGCAACGCATCTGGAGCCGGAGCTTTGTTAAGATTAAACTATTATCCGTGATGGCATGAATAATAAATGTCAGATAGAAACAGTTATCTCATTGGAATGGTTGCGGTACAGATTTCCAAATGACGTAAATAATTCATAATCGCTAATTGTAATTACCTATTAATTAATAAAGCCTACGTGATATGTTTTTTCAGTGAACTTGTCAATTGCCTGCCCCTCCCCTGAAAGGGAATTTCGCTCGTCCGACCGGCTTGGCGTGTTTCGTAAATATCTATTAAATTTCGAGCAACCCAATTGACTGCATCTCTCTATTTCAAATGATAATCGTCCCTCGATAAATTCTGATGATTCTATCAACGATTTTGTTAGATTCTAAAATTATCTTACTTTTAGATAACTTTTGTCACGCAAGCAAGTCACTTGGAAAATAATAATAATAATAATAATAATAATAATAAATAATTTGGATTTCTAAAATTAAGATAGAATCGATTATACTATATGCTAGTATATTCAGTAAATAAACAATTCTATTGCCAATTCTATAAATGATTACTATCTGGCAGATTGAACATTCAGCCTTTACTCCCACCAGAATAATCGTAGCAATGTTTTTGCTTCTTTAATCATTTTCGATCAAATCTGTTGAGAAAAATGGGACTCTCAAAACGTATTTAATTTAATGAACAAAGAAAAATCAATGAGGTTCTCCTCACCTTAATGAAAATAAATATATATATAACTTTTGAAGTTTGTTGTTTATAAAAGATTTGTATTTATTTATATTGAAAAAAAACAAGAACATAATATTTTCAATCTATAAATAAATATATATCCTAAATCCTACATCCTACATATATACTATTATAAACTAGCTGTGCGGTGGCGCCTTCGGCGGCCCTCTTGTTAGTCAAAGGGATTCGGCCCTTGGACCCGGAACCGCCTTCTCACGGCCTCTTTATGCTCCAAATGGTCGTCCATAATTTCTAATTCCCATAAATATGAATTTTACTTTAATTGGCTCGAACTGGGGGAGGGTGAATAAAAAGAAAATTCAATCAAATTTTGTACATTATCAATACAAAGTACATAAATCAAATGGAAAAAGAATTACTCCTCCGCAGGTAGGCCTTTTGCTAGCCTCCTCTAATCCCTTTCCATCCCGCCTACCGTATCTTTCCCCACTGTACCCACCCCCGATCATCATCCACCCCGACAACCCTATACATGCCCTCTGGACTGTCTCCTCTTCCCCTAACTCTGATCACCCTCCGAAACAGACCAATCCGGGTAGAGGATTAATCATTTTTCCATTTGATGTATGTACTTTGCATTGACAATGCACAAAATATGTTTGAATTTGGTCCATAAGTCTAAAATTTTCATTTTTTCACCCTGCCTCCATTTCCAGTGGTCGATTTTTACATTTCTACATCTCCTACATCTCTAGAGACCCATAGATTATGTATACAAAACTTGGTTGAGTTTGGTCCAAAGGTTTAGAATTTTAACTTTCTGACCCTTCCTCTCCCATTTTGGGTGGTAAGTTTTTCCATTTCTACTCTTCTGGGGACCTATATATTATGTATACAAATGTTGGTTGGTTTTGGTTCAAAGCGCTAGAATTTTCATTTTTTGACCCTCTCCCCTTTTTTTTTTTTTTTTTTTTTTTTAATTTCTTTAAACAAAAGTGGTCAGAAATTACACCCTCTACACTTTTGCTTTTAACAGAATTTGTCGTAGAGTTAATAGCTTAGGAGTTATTTGATAATTTCGTTAGTGCCCGCCCCCCCTCCTCTAAGCTCGCTTTGGGGTCGAAATATTCTATCACAATCATTTAGAAGACCTATGATCCAAAAATACGAAATTTCATAAAAATACCTCCAAGCTCGTTTTTATGCCAATTTGCGCGGACACCATGAAACAGACAGACAGGAATTTTGTTGAGGGTGGTTTCTTTCATGACTTTTCTTAAAAGTTGTACAACCAAAAATTTAGAGCGATTTTGATCAATGAATAGACAAAAACTTAATTTTATATATTTTTAAATACATCTATGTCTAAAAAATTTCTTATATAAATTTAGGTAAAATTTTACTCATTTTTTAAATAAAATAATACTTTTTGTCATATTTTAATTAAAAAACTTTACTTGATATTTTTGGAATTTGTTTATATTAACACCAGAAAAAGAAATCCCAGATCCAATATGGCGGTTACTATATATTGAACCGCGATTGGAATTAGGTGTACACGTCTTTGGAATTATGTGGAATTATTTTGGAATTTGCCCCTTCATCTATTGTCTTCTACTTAGAAATGAAAGTGGAAGTAGAAGTAGGTGTACACGATATTAGGTCGCGGTTCACCCCTCGTATTGAACATAAATTCTACTTGCTTTACTAGACTAACTTTAATTTTCTTTATATAGATATAGATATAAATATTTTTGCTAGGGCGTAGAACTATTTGTTTTTGACCTTATTATATAAATTATATAAATATATTTGGATGTAATGACTAAATCAATAAAAACGATTGCTTAAATTCAGGGGCAGAAGGGTCGAAACGAGACCCGCTCTACTAGAGGGGTTAAGTCAGCTAGTATATTAATAATAATTTCTCTGTTAGATCTTAGCAATTTTACGGATGGAGAAAATTCCAAAATGATTCAAACGTTCAACACTAAATTGGAATTGAGCAATGAGCACTTATACCAATGGAAAAGTGAATTTCGTAAATGACTTCCGAATCCACTCGAAAAAGACAAGGGGTGCTCTTGTGTTGCTCTTCAAATATTATTAAAACATCATATATGAACTCATGTCCTTCCTAACAACACGCGGGGGAAAAGCTTGGCTTCTTAATGACCGATTTACATGCGATGGTCAATTGGCTCGAGCAACCTGTGCTCCCCTGCCCCCCCTCCCCCACACACACACACACTCTGCATTCCACCACTTCAATTGAACAAAATTGAAAAAAATAACATCGAAATTTATGTTAATGTTTTTTAATTATTGATTATTCCCCATTTTAGTGAGAATTTTAGAAATGTGCTTCCTTGTGTGCTACTTTACCTACAATCGATTATCAATAACACTCGAGGATATAATTACTCTAATTAGAAAATATCTTCTTACAATCTATCGATTATACAGTTATCTTGACTATTTATTAATAGATAAACTCCACTGTATAGCTATATATATATTATATATATTCGTATATATATATAATGAGAGAGATAGAGAGAGAGAGAGAGAGTGAGGTGAATTTTTTCGAATACTGGTCACGATATTTACACCCAATGAAAAATCCATAGAATATGAATAAACATGGAGAAATGTTAGCAATTAGTAGGAAGACCAACGTTGCCGAATAAGCCATTGAGAATTTCTTTAATAATCGACACTCGAATAACAACATTATATTCTCTGTAGCCGTAATATTAAAATCGGAGATTATATATTTTAAGACTCGATATACTTATTTATTTATATATAATATTATTATTATTATTGGGGGTTTATAGTAAAGGCGCGTCGACTGTTAATGTCATTAGCGCCTGGAATTTTTGAATACATTTCAGTTTTATATATATATAAATTTTAAACCCAATCTTTTGACCCCTATTTTTATATATATATATATAATTAACTATAAATAAATGTATAAATATTCAACGAGAGACACATTATATATGAAAAACAATAACAATAATAAAGCTGTAAAAAGGCTTTTAATAGATACCTATATGAAATAAACTGTATCGAAAAACAGAAAAACAAAAATAAATGTATAAATGTTCAACGAGAGACAAACTACGTATATAAGAAAAACAATAAAAATAATGAAGGTATAAAATTGATTCTAATAAATATATAATAAAATAGAATAATCAACAAAATAAATATTATCACAGATAGACTGGCCATAGTTAGGGCATGGCTAGAAAAATCAACTGGTGTGTTCACCACACAACTTTCATATTTTCATTTATTTGAAGTCATCACGACAATCCTAATTTACACTCCCTTCCTTTATTTCAATCGGATTAAAATTTATACACGACTAATTACTCATGAGACTTGATAAGTAGACCAATTTTAGACAAAATCTTTAGTGCTGATAGCCAAATACCTCGTCATATATTTAATTAGTGATGCGAACGAATGGATTAACGAGATTCCCACAGTCCCTATCTACTATCTAGTGAACCTATATATATATATATATATATATATATTTACACCCCCTTCCTTTTTTTCAATCGGATTGAAAATTTGACACAACTAATAACTCATGACACTTGATAAATATACTAATTTTTAAAAAAATCGTTAGAGCCATTTTTGAGAAAATCAAAAAAAAACGAAAAATCTTTCATGTAAATGTCCACTTCCGGTTTTCCGATTTCAATGACTGATTTATTGCGCCACGTAGAGGGGGCCAGCCCTTTACAGAAAGAAAAACAGATTTATTTACAAATTAGGTTGCAACACCTCATCAGCCGTCCAAAAATAATTCCAGATGTTGTGGCTATTAGTAAAAAGTACATGTATATATGGGCGCCAGTAGAACACCAGAACCGAGGCCAGAGTGTTGGAAGCGCCAAAAGCGTCCCACAACTGTGCAATACGACTAAGCAAGAATAAATAAATATTATATTACAATATTATAAACAAAAAACAAAAAATAATAATATATATTAATGTTAAAAAAATAATAATATTCTATGAATATAAATGTGAAAGTAATAAAATATAAGTTAAATTAAATTAAAAAGTTGGATTCGATGTAAAAACCAAAACAAATTCTCAAAATTTTCTTGACTTCCTATTAGATTTAGGATTGTCTTCTTTTTCTATTTTGAATTTTGTCCTAGCTATTTACGGGACAGTCAATTAGGATGTGATCCATTGTGACTCAACTGCAAGTCGCACACCGTGGGGGATCTTCCCTCCCAATCAAATATCCATGAAAAAAGAAGCAACGTCATATACGGAGGCGTGTTATGATCGTCTACATCCTTCTAGGCATATGGTATTATCATATGTATATTGGAAGGAGACAAATTTTAGGTTTGACTCTTTTAAGTAGAGAATTTTTCCTCTCCCATTCTTTAGTCCAGGTGTTCTTAATTATGTTTTAGAAAAACCTTACGGAGTCTTCTAGATACATATTATTACTTTTGTCATGTGTAAACTCGAACCTTGGCATAGAGCTGATGAAGGTTATTAATATAAACTTTTTCCGGCTTATTAACTCGACCACCAAATCCTCAATATTGTTTTTATCATAAAAGTTTACTCGTTTTCAAATTTGTTGGATTTTTTTTTTTAATTACCACTTAACTGTTTTTATTGATCAAACTTTTGACTCCACCTACACCTCAGAACCGATTTGATTTACTGAGTTGAAATTATAGACATGTAATCATGTAATGGATCTTGTAGAAAGTACAAAATTTCAATAATATAGCATAAATAGATTCTGAGAAATGAACCTGAAACAATAGCTAATGTTGCCATTGACTGACTGACTCACTCACTTACACATTCACTCGTTATTATCAAATCCTTACGGGTACTTCTAATCATTCTGGCACTATGAAATTTCGCATACTAGTAGAGTTTTAACACAATGAAAAGAAAAATTTAAAAAAACCCAAACTTTCTCTCTTTCAACTCATAAAATGAAGGAGTGAATATTGTAGGGTAAATTTGCACGTATTTTATATAACATATAATGACTCAAGGATGCTAAAATTGCTAAGATTTGGTGGAGTTTGAAAAGGTTAAAATTAAACACAAATACTTTATTACCCTTAAATTCTAAAATTAAGAAGTGAAATTTGTAGGGTAAATTGAACCCGCCCTCCTCAAAAAAATTAATATAAAAGCTACATGCTAGCTTACAAAAAGAAGAGAAATCCAACTCAAAACATTTTTGTGATAAAAAGACGAAGCTGGAAAAACTAGTGAAATCTAGGGTGGAACCGAGGCGAACCTTTACAAGTCACTTCCTATATGCCGATAACCTGGCAATAATTGTTCAGCACTCTAAATAGAGCCCTTTAAAAGCTAATTGCTTTGAAACAATTTTCTATTTTCATCAGAAATTTCTTGATTTCCGTAAGTAAGTATAGTTGATATACGGAAGAACAAACTTAGATTAAAAAGAAATAATTAAATTAAAGATTTTTTCTGGAGAGAATTATTGATATTTTAAGATTAAATCAAAAAGATAAACTCTCCATGTTGTTTATTTATGTATATATTTTCAACAAGCAAAGCATTGGTTTGCTCTTGTTAATACAATTAAAGATATTGATAAAGACAAAGGTAATGAATACAGTGACGTCATCACCGCCCCCTTGCAGCCAGTGACGTCAGTCCGAGAGTTATCTGAATAGTGGAAATTACAATCTATGAATCTCTAGGCAATAATGACGACAATCGAGATGTCCGTTCATACGGACACCATCGAAATTGGACTGCCAGCATATAAGTTCAGTGTTTCCAAACAACTATTTCTCTGGACATTCGCATTTGCTGATTCCATGGATGGCAACCATGAGGCTCGCGCTGCTTCTACTTCTTCTGCTTACTTTCTGTTTCTACTCAGTAAATAACATTTGCAGCTGAGACGCCATTCATCATTTACTATTATTCCATTCATCTTGGTGCATATAATAATATCTTGATACATAAAGTAATCAAAGAGCACGAATGTCTCAACAAAGTTCATTCATTAGTGAACATGAAATGGTAGAATATAGCAGTGAGTAGTTTAATGCCCATTGTCATAAGGCGTTAGATATTTTGTAATGTTTGTGTATAAACGGATAAGTACAAAAGAGTTAATATTGTAGGGCGTAATAAAAGAGAAAAGAAGGCATAAGAGGGAGATAAATAATATTAGCTATAATCAAACACGTTAAGTAATATAAGGAATCATTTTAATATCAGGTTGATTATACATGTCGGCGGTTTTCAAGAGAAAGAGAACAAATTTGTTGTCCCTAGAGAAAACGACGCTACTCGATTTGTATTTCTCTCGACAGCTGACTCTGTGCATTAGGGTGGTACTTATTTTGGATATTTTCAGATTTTTACGCTGACAGACTCATATGGTTTGAAATAAATAATAAAAAAATATCTCCCAAATTTCAAGTCTCTATCTCAAGTTTAACCTCTGCCGCAAAGCGATGAAAGTTTTCCATCTAAATAACATGGGGTTTTTGGAATTGAACGATCAATTTTTTATTCCGGCCAAAGTAATAGTTCAAAAAATTTGAAACTCTGTAGACTTTATCGTTGTAATATTGGCTATCCTCAGAATTTTTACGGATTTTTATCTATTATGATTTTGGAGTCTATAACTTACTAACACTAAGATAATTATAGCAGTTTTTATCTAGCTGTAACTCCAAAATTATAATATCTAAAAATCGGTAAAAATTCTGAAGGATAGGTGCTATTATAAGAATAATGTTTACAGAGTTTCAAATTTTTTGAAGCATTGCTTTGGCCAGAATAAAAAATTCATTGTTCAATCCTAAAAACCGCATGCTATTTAGATGGGAAACTTGCATCACTGTGCGGCACAGGTTAAAATTGAGATAGAGACTTGAAACTTGGGGAATATTTTTTTTTTAATTATTTCGAACCATGCGCGCCATTTACAAAGAGATATATAATACTACGATTCGGCCAACCTGCACTTGACCAGTGATCGACACTTGATCAGATACATTAATTAAACTGGCTAAGGTCGGCCGAATTTTACAATACTTAATTCAAGCACAATTTTACATAATTAACTTTACATATCCAAGGCCTCAATACACTAAGTTTTTTTTTTTTTTAATGATATTGATGTGAGAAGGAGATACACCAGAAGGTGCATCCCTAAAGGCCTGTATGGGATGGCCCCTCCATCGTGAAAAGAACAGAGTAGAAGGAAAGAAGACGGGATCACGAGCCAAATCTCAGAAAGTTAGATACAATCCAATTTACTAACTTATTTAAGGGCTTCGAGCAGTGGTAAATTCTCCGCGGGATAAATTAGGTTAAATTTATCTCCCACTTAATTGTTAGCCATGCCAGCCATGCTGACCATTACGCCAGGGAGGCGGACAAAGTGAATCATAATATAAAATACAAAATCATTAATAACAATATTTGGTATAATTTTTTGACATAAAATTGACATAAAATTGAGAAAACAGGAAATAATTAATCTTAGCAATCATATTTTGTTCGACATACAATTCGTATAAAATAAGAATGAAATAATGATTAATATTTATCATAATAGTTGTTTTTTGTTAACATAAAGTTCATAAAACATACAAATTCTTCTTCTTCAAGTCCCATACTCAATCTAGCGTCGGTGATTACTAGGCATAATATCATCTCCATTGTAATTTTTTCCAGGGGAAATTTTTCACAGGGGTGGTTTCCCGTTGCCTTCCCCATTATTAATCATCAATAATCATAATTTTCATTACCTTAAGACATACAAAAATAAGTAATCGTATACTTCATCTATTCAGCATAATAGTTGGTCTTCAATATCATCTTTCCCTCCAAATAGTCAATTCTTTAACAAAATTTCATAAGAGTAATTCATCTCTGAGCCTTGGGCGCAAACATAACCTGCATGAGGCAAACAATTCTTATTGTTGACAAACCTGGTGGTTCGATCACATGTATATATTACAATATGTGTATGATTTCCAATAACTGAGTATGGCTCAATAAAATGTAGGCCCAAACGTCTTATTCTAGAAGTTTATTAAAATAATTTTTATTATATATTTTACTGAGAATTATACATGTCGTACAAATTTTAATTTCTGTCGTGTGGGCTTAAATAAATAAATAAACTAGGTCAACCAATCATCAATACAAATCTAATTATAACAAATTAACAAGCATCAATACAAATACAAAATTATAAAAAAATTAATAACAAACAAGTTAAAAAACAAACAAACAAAAATAGAAATATATGGTCATTAATGACCATATATTTCCATCAAAAGACAAAAAGTAATTTAAAAATTATGTGAATAAACCGGATACCAGGAGCAAACGACGCATTAGGCTCCCGGCATTTTCTATAAGATGTTAAGGAAACCTGGTCAAAACCTTAACAACTATGGTATGACCTCTCTCTACCTCATCTGATCTCTGCTTTTGGGAACTAAATAAAATTTAGTACAATTCTAGGACATTAGGGCTTGAAAAATTTATAAATTATTTATGGGGACAGAGGACTATAATTCCAAATTGTAATAAACAGACTTAAGCACAGACTAGGTATTTTTTTTTGCGTAGAAAAATATCTGGAACGTGAAAAAAATTATTTACAACCATGATTTTTTTCCTGTCTTTGTGCATAGATTTAGATTCCCTCGATAACTTAAAAACAACAAGTCATAAAAAGCTCGCTCTTGTGCTAAAATGTTTGTATTTCAAATTCGGTTAACTTAGATTTTGGGCTTTCTAGCTTTAGAACTCCTAGTTTAAAAATTCAGAAAAACTACTTTTTAACCGACTTCAAAAAAGGAGGAGGTTCTCAATTCGACTGAACGACTTTTTTTGTGTCTATGTTACCTGATATCTTCACCAATTGCTAACCGATTTTGATGATTTTTTTTGCATTGGATTCAGTATAGTATCCGATTGGTCCAGTTTTTTTTTCATTGGTATTGGACCTTTTTTGATATGTTTGTTCACCCATAACTTCTTTGTTTATGAGCCGATTTTGATGATTCTTTCTGCGTTTGGATCAGTATCGCTCCAAGATAGTCAAGATATCTAAGTATTTATTTATTTAATTATTTTATGTATGTTCAGCGAGAACTTTTTGCCACGTGGACCGATTTCGATTATTCTTTTTTTATTGGAAAGGGGGTACCTTAGGGGTGGTCCCATATTAATTTGGTCAAGTTCTGATGATATAATCAATGACGAAATAACCTAAATCTTCAATTCTTATGAGCAAATAATCGAAATTATAATAAATAAAATCTTTTATAAAAAAATTTTTAAAACTCATTTAAAACCTGCAAACGTTTCCAGAGGATTTCTATATTTATGAAATGAATTTTATTATCATTTTCTGATTCATTCTCCCGACGCTTTCTCTTACGAGATACATGCAAGGTATATATATTAAGTCACTATTAATAACATAACTAATAAGAGAAAAATAAAAATAATTTTTATAAAAAAAATAAAATAAAACCGACTTCAAAAAAATTAAATACAACAAATAAAATAATAAGAACTCAAAAATAAAATAAAATGCACTAAAAGGTATAAAATAATTATCCAATTTAGTTACAAATAAACGACGAAATATTAACATGAAATCACTTTTTGAAGTCGGTGCTAAACAAACTATATAAGCGAGCGTACCCGCCAAACGTACCAAGTAAGATCCCTCGAGTTCAATTCATAAAATGTATGTTTTTGGCACCGACTTCAAAAAGTGATTTCATGTAAATATTTCGTCGTTTAGTTGTAACTAAATTAGATAATTATTTTATACCTTTTAGTGCATTTTATTTGATTTTTGAGTTATTATTATTTTATTTGTTGCATTTAATTTTTTTGAAATCGGTTTTATTTTATTTTTTTATAAAAATTATTTTTTTGAACTATTTTATTGAGATTTTAAGGCAAGGTATTTTAAATATAGGCATAAATGAACAATTTATTTTCTATTTAAATTTATTATTAATTTCTTATAAGAGCATCTTTAGCGAAAATAATATTTCACCTTGTTGATTATTTAATAAATGTTCTGGTTAGGGATAATTTCATTAGAATTGGATCGAGTTACTAAAAAGAATGTGGATGGAATGATACCCACAATAATAACGAAAAGACATAGAAAGTTCGTTATTATTCTAAAATGTTTGTATTTCCAATGTATAGAACTAATTAGACTTCGGGCTTTCTAACTTTAGAACTTTTGGTTCAATAATGCAGAAAATATCATTTTTTGGATGATCTTATTGAGGTTTAATACGATGCAGAATATTTATAATATATGCATTAATGAACAATTTACATTTAAGTTTCTTATAATTACGTCTCTTGTGTAAAATAATTTTAATTTTTTTTTAATTAAGGGAGTAGGATTTTCTCATTAGAATCTAATGGAAGAAAATGAGTGAAAATGGCGAGGATAGAATGATCTATCTTCCTTTGGAGCTAAGGCAGTGCTACCAAACCTGGGGTCCGCAAAGATTTTCAGTAAAAATTATCAATATTTATTTATGAACATTTTTCGCTTCAGGGAAAAGATAACCCCATTTTGATCATGAATATAAATCTTCAGGCTTTCAAACAAAAGCTTACTTCGTGGTCAAAAGGTATTAGTCAAAGATGCACGGAGATATTTTCATTTTTGAATGAGTTTCTCACAGCAAATGAAATATCACTCTCCAATTCAATAAAAAAAGGTTATACTTGATCACATGACTGAATCAATACTATTTTTCGAAAAATATTTTCCAAACTTGAATGAGGATCAAAAATACAATTGGATAAGAAGGCTATTTGCTAAATCCTTAAAATATCATTACATTGCCTGGGCAAAACATGAAACATCAACCATCTCATTAAATTGTTTTGTGAGCTTCATTCTATGTATAGTTTTTATTATTTTATTTTTAAAAACTGTTTGTAAGTTAGTTACTATTCTTTCTGATAAAATATAAACATGAGAAATAAAAATTGTTTTTTTTCTGGGGTCCACGGATAATTTTTTCAGATTTATGGGGCTGTGGCATGAAAAAAATTAAGGATCACTGAGCTAAGGCATTGCAATAAGTTGTGTATTACGTTTTCAAATTGATTTGATGTTTTATCAATATAGAATTCTATTGATGGTGGCAATACAAAAAATATATTTTAACAACGAGCAGTGATAAAGGAGACAAGAAAAAAATTGTTATATGCTTTCTTCATTGACCATTTGAACCTTGAAGAAGGAGTGAAGATGCACCGAAATATCGGCTCAAAACTGTAAATGAAAAATCTTATTTTTTTGTAAATCCTGGACTGTCTTCCATTGAATGGGCAGTTATCTAGATTAGATTAATTATATAATTCCTAAAATTATTGTACTCTGAATTGATTCTCATTTGATAAAAGGAAAGAAAAATAACTGCCTAAAACGTGACTGACTAACCATCCATTTGAGGCAAGGTAGAAAGTTAGCCAACGCATAAGTCCTTTATTAGTTCAATTTAGCTCTTTTAAGTATTCTAGATTTAGTAATATAGAGTATATCCATATAATTTAATAATAAAATCTAATAAACAACGGTAGAAAATATTTGAGAATAAAAAAGTAAGATTAAATTTATTAGATTTCCAAGAATTTTTCCAGATGGTAGCTCCGGTGTCAAAAAATGCTTGTGAAGTCAATGAATTCCAGTATTTTTTATTATCAACCTTTTTAAGAAATTTATCTCTGATCTCTCAAAGAATGACAACGTACAATAAGTGTGTGGGGGGGGGGGGGGGTCAAAAATGAAGATCTAGGCCCATGGAAAAAATCATAATTAAATTTTTTTCAATTGACTTTAAATAATTAATACGGTAAACTCTATCTTTTCTATTCTCTATCTATTTGAAACTTATGTAAAAATTATCTTTTCATACATACTTGATGGTTTTACATTCCATTAGCTCTGGAGCATTCCATCGACGACTAGACTCGCCTAGCTCTCGCTCTTCTGCGCTCAAATGGTTGCCTAAATGCAGGCGCACTAACGTCAAATCAAGTTGAACTGTATTCAGCCTACATTTTGAAGATTTTAATTAATAGAGTTATTTATTTATATTATATAATTCAATATTTTTCTTTTACGTGCGAAAAAAAATTGAATTAGTTAAAAAGATCTAAATGAAAAAATAATTTAAATTCAAGTTCGATTTCGGAGAAAAGCTACAATTTTCAATTATCTTTTCACTCGTACACAACACTCGTACACAAAAACCAAAATAAAGTTCTGAGGGCTTTTACATTGTTAATACTTTCGATCGTTTTTTAATTATTAGGTACGCCCAGGAAACGGGAGAAGCTTAGCTCTAGGGAAAACCTAGTATTGAACTAATTCGAACAAATTTTAAATTTTTTTGCACTTTGTGTTGAAAAATGTCTAAAACGTGGAGAAAAATCATTTCCATCGATGATTTTTACTATCTTCATGTTTCCCATGTGTTAGATTTAGATACCCACAATAAGAATGAAAAGTAGTAGAAAGTTCGTTCTTATCCTAAAATCTTCGTATTTCAAATGTAGACAACTGATTCGATTTTGAGCATTCTAACTTTAGAACTTCTGGTTAAAAAATTGCGGCAAAGATAATTTTATGAATGATCTTATTGAGGTTTTAATGCGATATATTTATAATATAGGCATTAATGAACATTTTACATTTAAGTTTCTTATTAATTTCATGTAATTACGTGCTCTAGTCTAAATTAGTATTTACTTTTTTTTTTTTTTATTTAATTATCGTGAGGGTGAAAGATTCTTTCATTGGAATTTAATAGAAGAAAATGAATAAAAAGAGCGCGGATAGAATGATATCTCTTCCTTTAGAGCTAAAAAATTGTAAGGATGCCTTATAAAGTACAAGTCCAAACCTGTTTCACACTATTAGGAATTAATTTCTTAATCTTATATTATTAAATGAGCAATTCTTGTATATATATATATATATATATATATATATATATATATATATATATCCAATCGGGTTCTCGGAAATGTCTCTAGCGATTTCGCTACAAATTGGTGTACTTATCAAGTCTCATGAGTTATAGATGTGTCAAATTTTTAATCCGGTTGAAATAAAGAATGGGGGTGTAAATTAGGAGTGTCGTAAAATAAATATTTTAATTGTTTATATCTCGTCCTTGGTAAGTCACAGAGCTTTGAAATTTTAAACTTAAAGTATTTAGAGGCAAGAAGTTACTGAGCATCGCTCGGGCTCAGGCACTAATATTTTATAAAGGAAGAATGGTGAATGGTTTCTAAGTTAAACATTAATAAAATAAAAAAATAAAAATTTATAAATATAAATTACTAGGTTGGATTCACAAATAATTATTTTATTTTGTACCTATATTTATTTTACACCAAGCAGAGAGCGCTTTAATTTAGGGCAACTTTTTATAAAATTCCTACTTTTAACCAAGACAAGTTTTTTTTCATTATTTTTTTAGAGGTTGTGGTAACAAATGTTCCCTTAATCATTTTTTTAAACATTATTATACTTTGAAATTTAATTACCCATTTGGATTTAGAAAAATTCATTTTGTTATTATAGAAAGATAGCCACATAAGAAACGAGCTTCAGCTTGCTATAACAACAAAATAATTTTTAATATCCCATCGGCTAAATGAACCTATTAGAAATTATAGATAAAATATTTATAATTAAAAAACTGATGATGAAGGTAAATAAAGTGGTGTACCATAACTTGCAATCTGCAATGAGACCAGTTACATACTGCGAAGAATTGCCCATATCAAAGCCGCCAGAACATGTGACATTAGATGAAGAGAGTTCATCTGATGGAAGTAAGGAAGAAAATGAAACAGATTTTGGTGAGACAACCCCTGAACAAAGCTGTTCATGTGAGCCTCGTTAATTGACTCAAGAAGAACTTCTTCAGAAATTGAGAATGATGATTAAGATGTTATAAGATGTTTTAAGATGTTATAAGATGTTATTAAGATGAAGAAGATTCCATCCCTTTTGAGGAGAACCAAGCATTCCAGACTGTTTTCTTTTTATAACCTCTCGTATGAGATCGTTAATTTCTTCATAAGTCAATAAACGAGGCTCACATGAACAGCCCTGCTCAAAAGTTGTCTCACCAAAATCTGTTTCTTCCTCTTCATTACTTCCATCAGATGAACTCTCTTCATCTAATATAACATGTTGTGGAGGCTTTGATATGGGCAATTCTTCGCAGTGTGGAACTGGAATCATTGCAGATTGCAACTTATGGTACACCACTGTATTGACCTTCATCATCAGTCTTTTAATTATAAATATTTTATCTATAATTTCTAATAGGTTCATTTACCCGATGGGATATAAAAAAATCTTTTTGTTGTTATAGCAAGCTAAAGCTCGTTTCTTATGTGGCTATCTTTTTATAATATATATATATATATATATATATATATATATATATATATATATATTTAATACAATGCCCATCTGTCTGATTCTTTGGGGAATCGAAACAGATGAATTTTGTTCAGATATTTAATAATAAATTTTAGTTAGAATGTTTATATGTTAACTAGATGAACGCGAGAGTTAAAACTTTTATCCGGTCAGTTCCCTATTTTGGTGCGATTGGGACCAGACTCGTTTTGATACTGAACCAAGAGTTGAAAAAAGATACAGGACCTAACCGGGTATGATCCGACGTCTTCTGCTTTAAGCCCGCAGAAGCCTTTTCAATTTAAGGGATGGATCCCCTGACTAGATCCTAAAATCAAATTTTATATATATTCAACTCTTTAGCTCAGCCGCGATTTCTCTTATTTTCTTAATAGTATGGTTCTTATAAATTTATTACAATGCCCATCTGTCTGATTCTTTGGGAAATCAAAAGTTTCAGTATCAAAACGAGTCTGGTCCCAATTGCACCAAAATAGGACACTGACCGGATAAAAGTTTTAACTTTCGCGTTCATCTAGTTAACATATAAACATTCTAACTAAAATTTATTATTGAATATCTGAACAAAATTCATCTGTTTCGATTCCCCAAAGAATCAGACAGATGGGCATTGTAGTAAATTTATAAGAATCATACTATTAGGAAAATAGCAGAAAACGCGGATGAGCTAAAGAGTTGAATATATATAAAATTTGATTATAGAGATCTAGTCAGGAGTTCATCGCTTAAATGGAAAAGGCATCTGCGGAGCTTAACGCAGAGAATGTCAGATCATACCCGGCTGGGTCCTGTATCTTTTTTCAACTCTTGGTTCAGTATCAAAACGATTCTGGTCCCAATTGCACCAAAATAGGCACTGACTGATAAAAGTTTTAACTTTCGAGTTCATCTAGTTAACATATATATATATATATATATATATATATATATATATATATATATAAATTATTAAATTACATTTATATTAACATTTGATCATCATTATTTGATAAATAGATTTTTTTGAGATCTAATTGATTTAATATTTTTTTATTTGATGTCGTATAAAAAAAGTTCCTATGAAAGTTGTTCAGTTTTTTTTGTAGATTTAGGAATTAAAAAGAAAAATATAGGTTTCCATTTAAAAAACAGAACTTGACCTTGAAATAACCTTGAAAGCTTGTTCTAGGTCGATAAACAATAGTGTAATAAACTACTATAGTTTCCCCCTTGATATAAATAAAATTTTATATGAAACTTTTTTTCATTTAATGGACTGTTTTTGAGTTATAAGACTGTTTTGTCTCAAGATAAAAAAACTCACCCAGTATATAAATATATTAGAGAATCGGGTTCTCGAAAACGGCTCTAACGATTTGGATGAAATTCACGGGTTAGGTGGTTTTTGGGTTGACATTTCGATCTGTCACGGTCTCATCTTCGGCTAAGTTGTTTTGATGAGTTTTTTGTTAATTGAAGTAATTATTCACAGGTGGTTGTTTGAATAAAAATTTATAATTACATTTTTTTTCAATTTTCTTTAAAAAAAATTAATTGTTTTTTTTATTTTAAATTCCACTAATAGATCATTACAAATATTATTATATATTAGAATTTGCCAATTTAATTAATTAAAGGTATTTTTCTATAAAATAATTTATTCGAATATCAATTTCATTCTCTTAAAAAATCCGACAATTCGAAGAATCGTACCTCCTTCTTCAGGATTTAAAAGGGTCAACGAAAGAACCTCCGTGTATATTAATATTATTTTTAATTACAATTACATTCAAAACTTTGTGGCAGTGATATGTCTTAATTGATAGCCATAGCGGGTCAAAACGTTGTTAAAAATATAAATTAAGTATTATTTCAATTTTATTTTATTTTGGCTGAATAAATTTTTAAATCGACCTTTTTAACTGAATCAAAAAATTACCGAGCATCACTTGGTGTTCCAGGTAATTTCTATTATTCTAGGAACGGATATTTGACTCTAGGTAATCAAATATTAAATCAAAATGAATATCCGATTTAGATATTTATCATTTAAAATTATTAATCCTCTGTAAGCAGTGCCGGCCCGAGGCAAGTTTTAGGATGGAGCTAGACCCAATTATTGCGCCCCTCCCCTACTTGCAGTGGCGGATTTAGATTCGACAGCGCTCTAGGTCCCGCTCCATCAAATATGACGCCATATTTTTGCTTTATAGTAGTAATTATTATAATCAAACATCTAATTTAAGAATATTAAAAATATTTTATTTTAATGTTTATTAATTTAGATATAAAAATAAATTTCTTAAGATTAAACAATAAATACATTTTTTTATGACTAATCACAAATAAAAAAAAACTTTTTTCTTGCTTCTGCTCGCGCGAAAACATTAATTATATTCTTATGTCCTCATAATCAATTTCCTTCACCAATTCTTTATGTACTTTTAGAAATTTTGGGATAAAATTACTGCAATTTTTTTTCACTATAAAAACTATCGCTTTAGTTGAAATAAAATAAAAAAATAAACCTATTTTCAAATATTTGCGTTGGTTTGATAACTAATTATAATCAGTGACATAGACATTTTTAAGCATCTTTCACCTCAAACCTTTGGACCTTGCGGTCTTAAGGTCATTCCACTCACTAGCCGCACACTCGCAATCAAAATATCGAAAAGCGAAAAAATATTTTTTTTGTTTATTTTTCTTTACCACTGAGGCGGCTTCTGGGACTTGGCGCCTGGAGCTAACCGCTCCGTTCGTCAAATGGTGGGGCTGGCCCTGCCCGTAAGTGCATACAAAGTACAGATTCTTGAAAGAGTGCCACTTTTTACTCCAATTATTTCTTTGATTTATTTATTACATATTCACAGTACCAGGTAAATTGATCCACATTATGCATTATTCAGAAATGCTGGTAATATTTCAATTGATCCTAATTGCACAGCTTGGTCTTTTATTTAGCCAGATTTTCTTAAATGGGCATGTTGATGGTTGAAGAGTTTTCCTCCGACATCTCGTTCGTTGCTTGGTTGCTTCAATACCTAAATGAGAGTAGGTATATCTGGGGGGCGAGTTGCGTGCCACCCTCTAGTCTCCACCCCTGCAGCTGCTATTTCTCCCATGTTGTTTTCGACCTCCGTTTGCTAGTTTGCCGCTCTTGGACAACCCTTCGCTTCGCCTTGTCTCTCACGCAGCCTCTCTTCCCCTTCATACTTTGTTCTTCGACCCTGTTCCAGCTTTGCCTTTGTTTCAAGTATTTGGGGACGATTTCTCGGCTTTAACGTACAACAGAAAAGGACTTGATCTCTCTCCCTCTATATACATATATATACACATATATATAAAATGTAAAATCCCGACATCTCTACACCTTCCTCATTTGACATCTTGAAATATAAATCCACATTCTGTCATGATAGATTCAAACTTGAACTTATTGGTCGGCTTCTTTTTCGGTCCATTAATATTTGATTTTTGCGCTCAAATTTTTTCTTTTTCTTTTCGAATCTTATCTTGTATAAAGTACTTTATTTTTCTACTTTTGTCACTATTTATAGATATCAATACACAATATTATTAGAATAATATGTTGACGATTTTTAAATTGCCTTCATCATATATATTTAGTTAATTTACATAAATAATTATTTAATATAAAAAATCCATTAATTAATTAAAATATTCAATTAAGTAATTATGTTAAAGAAAATTTTTGTCTGAAGCCAACTAAATTATATTTTTTTTTAAGAAATCTATAGAATTACTTCTCAAAAGTTTGTGCGTTTCTGAAAAAAATATCTCTATAAACATGCCTCATCAAGTTGCCTAAGCCAAACCTTTTCTAGGGATAGATAATTAAAATAAAGATAAGTAGATGAATAATTTATTTAATATATGGATTTACTATGGAGTTAAGGATACTGACTTGTACACTTATTTCACATTAGGCCCAAAAAATTAAAAGATATAAAAAAATTTTTCTTTTTCAATATATACCATTTCGGGCTATCAGCAACCCATCTTCAGGAAATACAGAAGGTAAACTAAAAAAAAAAAAACAAAAAAAAAAAAAAAAAAAACATTTTTTTTTTAGTTGCCTTCTGTATTTCCTGAAGATGGGTTGGATAGCCCGAAATATATATATTGAAAAAGAAAAAATTTTTTATATCTTTTAATTTTTTAATTTTAATGTGAAATAAGTGACCCAGTGTATCACTTAACTCATGGTAAATCCATATTAAGTAAAATATCTATTTACTCGTATCTTTTATTAAAGATGTTTCACCTGCACCAACACCACAATCTCTACCGATTATTAATTAAAAGTAGTTGAAGATTTTTCTAAATTTTCTATTTAATTGTTTAGAAAACATTTGACGAAAATCATTTGTTTAATTGTACATAGCATTAAGTGTTTATTTTTGTTTAAGAATAAAAGTAAATATAAAAGACAAATGACGATATTATAGGAGCTTTACAATTACTATAGAAAATCAACATCAATATTTTAATACTGTAAGCTATTAATGGGTTTTAAAATTAAAAAATCAATTAATTAATAAAAGAAAATTGAAAAAAGTAATTAAAAATTTTTATTGACACAATCACCTATGAATAAATTACTTTAATTAAGAAAAAACAAATCAAATTAAAGTTACCCGAAGCTGAGACTCCACCTCTCCCCCCAACCCCTCATTCTCTCTGTCACTATACAAAAATTGTTCTTTTAATATATATACTAGGTGCTACTCCCGCCTTTGGCGGGCCTCTTTCTAGCCAGGGCGCTTCGCTCCCTGGACCCCACCCCCCTCCTTTATATCCCCGTCCATTTCACCAACCCTATAAATTACATCTCATCTCCCCCCTTCCCCAGCTTTGATCAACCTCCGAGCCCTACCAGCCCGGGAGAAGGATTAATTCTTTTTCTTTTGATATACTATGTAATTTCTATTGATATTGTACATAATGTTAATCCTTCACCTGGGTTTGTGGGGTTCGGAGGGCGATCAGAGTTAGGAGGAGAGGAGAGAGTCTAGAGGGAATGTATAAGGTTGGCAGGGTGTAAATGAACTGGGAAGCGGGCCTCTTGCTAGCATCCTATAATGCCATTCCATCCCACTGACGCCGACGATATTCTTCCCCTTGAATCCACCTCACCAACCCTATACATGCTTTCTGAACTCTCTTTTCTTCCTCTAACTCTGATCACCTCCGAACTCCATGAACCTGTGTGGAGGTTTATTTCTTGTGAGTTTCTAATTTCTTGGGGATCCACAGATTGTGTATACAAAATTTGGTTTAGTTAAAATGTTCTATTGCTATCAATTTATGTTAAAAGACATCTGATTCAAATACGAAATTTCACAAAAATACCTCCAGCCGTTTTTATGCCAATTGAGAGCCTTGATACACTCCATTTTTTATCTTTTGTCCATTAAACTTATTTTATTTAATTCCGGTCGTAAATATAAATCGACCTTTTTACCTTAATGTAAAATTAAAAATAATATTAATGTTTCGTTTTTAACTTAAGCAAAAAAAACTCTCGGTCCACCAGGTGCTTGTAATTTATTCATACTAAGAGATTAAGCCCCGTTTTTGTTAGTATGAAACCTTAAAAAATAATACATTATTTTTCTTGTCACTTCTTTGCAATATATATACATGAATCTGACAACCACGAACACTTTTTTCAAATCTAACTTTCAACTATAATAATAAACTACAATCAATAACATTTAGTTTTCTTTATAGGTAGCTATTTTTTCACTAATGAAAAATATTTCTTTCAATCTGTAATTTGAAAAAAGTTATTGGCAAATCCCCTTGACACAATTTAATCCTTTGAAGTCCACTTCACGTACTATCTCTAATCTCTAATCACTGTTCGAAACAAATTAACTGAATTCCTTGGAAAAGCCCAGGAAAACTCGAAGCAAAGCCCCTTATCACTTGCCTAACGATTTCCTAACTCGATGGGAACGAGCAGTGTATTAGTAAAACTCAACAGGACTATTCAATCGGCTCGCAGGTGGAAACGTAAAAAAAAAAAAAACACTCACCCGAAAATAGGACATGAGACTAAAAACAAAAAAAAAATTGACGATTTTCTACTCCTTTGTCTCAAAGAAAATAATTTTCTTTGACCATATCAAAGGAGAGAGCATTAAATAACACCGTGACATTTTTTGATTTTTTTTTTTTAATTTGTTTTAAAATAAATTTATTGATCTTGTTGCCCTTTAGAATTTCTTTGAGATGCAGAATGTGTAAATTACATGTGCATAATTATATTTAAGTAGGAATTCACTTCAAAGTAATAATATTCAAAAATGAAACAACAATGAACTTTGTAAAATTAAAAAGACTTTTTTCCGAGAGTAGCAGAGTTGATTAATTTAGAAGAATAAATTAAAAAGGGTCTTCTGTTTAACTCTAGAACGCACAAGATTTTTTACAAACACAAAGTCGCGATCCGTTAGGCCCACTATCCCTAGTAGCACAATGTTTCAAACCATATAATAATTATATAGTGCCTATATAGATTTCGAGAATCTATATAGTACCTATATAGATTTCGAGAATCTATATAGTGCCTATATAGATTTTGAGAATCTATATAATTACTATATAGTTTGAAACAACTATATAGTAACTATATAGATTCTCGAAATATATATAGGCACTATATAGTTACTATATAGTTTGAAACATTGTGCTACTAGGGATATTAAAACACATTTTCAATAATTATATTCATTTATTATATTAACTTATATCAAGATTTATAAAAATAAATAATGAATCAATACTTTTTGACTGTTTTTATGTATTTTATCTATACTTCGCTCTAAAAAAAATTTTAAAAAAAATGAAAAATTTTACACAAAAGTCACGAGCCCGCCGGCGCCGTCAGAGCCACTATCGGTTTATTGGTTTATAATACATTTTTAATAATTATATTAATTTTTTTTTTATTAATTTATATCAGGATTTATAAAAATTAATAATATATATGTATCAATACTTCTTCAACTGTTTTTTAACAATAATACACAAAAATTCCCTGGGTCTGGAGGGGCCCGTCTTGTGACTTTGTGTTTGTAAAATGGTTCCAAGAAAAAATAAGGTATATAATTTTTTTTAGAAAAATCCTTTAAAAATCGTTTTATTATATAGTAATGAAGCAATATTAAAAACTAGGAATTTATGGGACCTCTTTTCTGAAAGTTATTGAAAAGAAAAGGCGTGACCGGACCTGACAGGCCCAGCTTATGCGTTCTAGGGTTAAAATAAATAAATATACATATAATTGCCGTATTTATTCGCCTATTTTCATTGGTTTTGCTTTTATCATAAACATGATCCCCCATCTGAATCAACCAAAAATAAACATTATATTGAAGAGTGAATGGAAGGCAGTGCAAGGATCATTAAAAAGATGATTCCTAATAAAAGAAGATTTAATGGAAACATTTATTTTTACAATTTTTCAAACTGACGTTTCGATAGATCTTTCCTCTTTCTTCAGGGTTTAAAAGGTCACTGAAAGAGCATGAAATTTTACTTTTTCTTATTTATTTTTAATTTTTAATTAATTATTAATTGTTTCATTCACCCTTTGAACCCTGAAGGCCTCCAAAATGTCTGTTCGAAAGTTTAAAAAGAAAAGTTTCTAGTAAATCTTCTTATATTGAGAATAATCTTTTTATTGATCCTTGGTCTGCCTTTCATTCAATCCCAAGTTTTCTATCTATGAGTCCGTCTCCGAGAAAAACATCTAATAAATTAAACAGTCAGTTTTAGTTAGACATAGATGTCTTTTTTTCAAATTTATAATTTCTCAGTCAATGGAGTCAATATCCTAATGAATTCATCAAAATAAAAATATCGATATATATTTAAATATAAAAATATAAATGTAAATATCTCCAAATAACAAGAAATGAACTTAAACCACTTTCAAAATAAACGATCCATTTATTAATGTATAATATAATATTTTATTGTTTTTACAATGGAAATTTAACAGTTTCAAAATTCTAATGATATGTTTTTTTTTTTTTTTTTTTTTTATTTAAAATTTTAAAAAAATTATATTTTAAAGTTTACCTAGATCGGTGGCAAGCTCCATGTGATAACTAGGTCTCGAATTTCTTCCTATTTGCCTTTTTTTTTATTGCTTAAAAGGCCATAAGTGTATAAGTATACTAAATCGGCCACCGAAAGATAATTTAATGATACTTAGAGGATATGTAGGCAGTGGGGTAGCCAAAAAATTGTCATGGGGGGGGAGAAACTCGAGTCTACTGCTGCTTACTGGTTTCTTTCATTACACCTACTCTTGAAATCGAAAAAAATTTTGTTGACAAAAATTCGATGAAAATTAAATTGGCGTAAAGGAAATCACACTCCTGTTCGCTCCTGGTATCCGGATACAAATTTTAAAAATTTTAAGAAAATCAATGCTTTACACTCGATTTCAAGGCTCCACTTGGCTCGCTTTGGCTTCATTGCCGGGAAAGAAAGTACATTCCTGTTCGCTCCTGGTATCCGGATACAAATTTTAAAAATTTTAAGAAAATCAATCATTACCGCTTGATTTCAAGGATCCACTTGCCTCGCTGAAATACTTAGTGGCTTCATTGACAGCTTATATTACACAAATTAAAAAAATATATCCATTGATCTTAGTGTCTATTTTAGTTATTTTTATTTCTTGGTTGCCTGCCTATTTTAAAGATTGTTAGTGCCTATTAATCCGATCTTTAGTGATAACGGAGGCTGAACTTTTCCTTTGTCGTTTGGTTGTCCCTTCAATGTGTTTTTCTTAAAAAAATGGGTTAACCATTTAGGACCAAATTAAGAATAATTGTTAAATTCCTGTTTTTTGTATTATTAATTTTTAATTAAGGTAAACGCACCTCTAGTAGACCACTGTGCCGGTAATAGATTTAAAAGACTTTTTATGAAAATAACTTAACTTTTCATTTGCCCAGAGATTGTGATAAATAACTAGAAGCCCCTCTTCCAGATGGCTTCTTAACAAACCAGACAGCTATTAGTACATTAAAAGTGTCCTTTGCCAACTCGTGAAGATGGGCTTACACCACGAAATATATATTGAGTCGTGCTAAACAAGCTTCTGATCTTTTATTTATGTGAAACCTACCTAGTATTTTATATTTAAAAAAAAAATTTGAAAAAGTTCCAAAAAAAAAATTTTTTTCAAAAAAAATTTCTTTTTTAATATGTTTCACCAAGAACCTACACCATTCTCCCTTAACAAACATTAAGTCTCATTGTGTATCTTGAAAACAACTAGGTAAGTTGGGTTTACAATTTATGCTAATTTCTTATCCAAATCGTTAAGGATAGACTTCACTTTATGTATAGGACATCTTATGTTATATTTAATAATAATTTCAATTTAAAATATCAATTCAATAGTTGATACTACAAATTAGTTTAATCAATTAGAAATTTTTCCAGTTTGTGATCAGGAATCATGGCCAAGGGGGTGGTCATCTTCTGAAACACAAATCACTTGTTTTTTAGAAATTGACCGGAGGTGGTGGAATGGGTAAAAATAGAGCGAGCTGCGGTAAAACTGAGAAAAAAAAAAGAATGCAGAGGAGAAAAAGAAAAAAATAGATGAGAAAAAGAAGGAAAGAGCAGAACACAAGAGAACAAGAGGAGGAAGGCACAACAAATTCAGAGGAAACTCAACTTGTCTTCTGATTCCTCTGATTCAAGCGTCAGTATCTCTGATAGTGAGATTGAGTACTCCGAATCCGAATCCGATAATAATTTGAAGTCTAACAAATGGACGAATTCGTTATATTCCTTTGCGACGGAGAATACTTCAAGAAGTTTTATTGATCTAAAAAACTTATCAAAATATAAATTGTACCTACTTCTTATCTAAAGGCAAATTAGAAAGAAATCAGCCACTTTGTCTGCCAAAGTATGGAATCATTGTTTCATCAATACATTACATTTATTTCTCCATGAAAATTTGTTAACCATTTTTTTATTGAATAAATCAAACAAATATTTTGCCAAATTTATATTCTTTTTGTGAATTTGGTATTTTCACAGACGTGTAAATATTTCATTATTTAATTAAATCCGTTTCGAGATATCAATTCTACAATGGCCTTGTTATAGCAATCATGTAATTGTTCACAATACATTTTTATTAGTCTTGGGACGGTAGCAAATCCACTGACCAAAAGAATTCCTAAAAATACTCAAAAAATTGATCAAAAGAAAGGTTGAAATTGCTCTCTCATTTTTTGAATGCCATAAGTATTGCTCATATTGTATATAGTAATAGTAATAATAATAATAACAATTGGGAGTAAAATATGAGCTTATTTGATACACCTACACCACCATATTACAAATAAAATAAGCTCCAGTGGTTGAAAAGAACAACGTGATTTTATATTGGGACAGAACTATCCTCACCGATAGAACTATTGACTAGATATTCTTCTCACTAACAAGACCACCCGAACGGCCATTATAGTTGAGATAGGAGTACAGCCGAGGGGTGAACCGAGACCTAATATCGTGTACACCTACTTCCACTTCCACTTTCATTTGCAAGTAGAAGACAACAGATGAAGGGGCAAATTCCAAAATAATTCCACATAATTCCAAAGACGTGTACACCTAATTCCAATCGCGGTTCAATATATAGTAACCGCCATATTGGATCTGGGATTTATTTTTCTGGTGTTAATATAAACAAATTCCAAAAATATCATGTAAAGTTTTTTAATTAAAATATGACAAAAAGTATTATTTTATTTAAAAAATGAGTAAAATTTTACCTAAATTTATATAAGAAATTTTTTAGACATAGCTGTATTTAAATATATATAAAATTAAGTTTTTGTTTATTCATTGGTCAAAATCGCTCTAAATTTTGGTTGTACAACTTTTAAGAAAAGTCATGAAAGAAACCACCCTCAACAAAATTCCTGTCTGTCTGTTTCATGGTGTCCGCGCAAATTGGCATAAAAACGGCTTGAGGTATTTTTATGAAATTTCGTATTTTTGGATCATAGGTCTTCTAAATGATTGTGATAGAATATTTTGATATTTCGACCCCAAAGCGAGCTTAGAGGAGGGGGGCGGGCACTAACGAAATTATCAAATAACTCCTAAACTATTAACTCTACGACAAATTCTGTTGAAAGCAAAAGTGTAGAGGGTGTAATTTATGACCACTTTTGTTTAAAGAAATTAAAAAAAAAAAAGGGGGGGGGGGAGAGTGTCAAAAAATGAAAATTCTAGCGCTTTGAACCAAAACCAACCAACATTTGTATACATAATATATAGGTCCCCAGAAGACTAGGAATTGAAAAACTTACCACCCGAAATGGGAGAGGAAGGGTCAGAAAATTAAAATTTCAAACCTTTGGACCAAACTCAAAGAAGTTTTGTATACATAATCTATGGGTCTCTAGAGATGTAGGAGATGTAGAAATGTAAAAATCGACCACTGGAAATGGGGGCAGGGTGAAAAAATGAAAATTTTAGACCTATGGACCAAATTCAAACAAATTTTATGCATTGTCAATACAAAGTACATACATCAAATGGAAAAATGATTAATCCTCTACCCGGATTGGTCTGGTTCGTAGGGTGATCAGAATTAGGGGAAGAGGAGACAGTCCAGAGGGCATGTATAGGGTTGGCGGGGTGGATGATGATAAGGGGTGGGTACAGTGGGGAAGGATACGGTAGGCGGGATGGAAAGGGATTAGAGGAGGCTAGCAAAAAGCCTACCTGCGGAGGAGTAATTCTTTTTCCATTTGATTAATGTACTTTGTATTGATAATGTACAAAATTTGGTTGAATTTTCTTTTTATTCACCCTCACCCAGTTCGAGTCAATTAAAGTAAAATTCAGATTTATGGGAATTAGAAATTATGGAAGACCAAATACGTGTATACCTAATTCCAATCGCGGTTCACCCCTCGTCTACCGCTCACTCATACCCTTAAGAAAACTGAAATAGAAAAGATAAATAAATATGAGGAGCTTGCTATCCAACTGAAAAATACCTGGAAGTTAAACATGGTCACAATCTGCCCACTGGTAATATCTGCGTAAGGAGTCGTCTCACAGAACTTCGATAGAAATATTGAGAAATTTGGCTTTCCTAACACCATCTCAAGGCAGGCAGAGAAAGCGATTATTCTCGAAACGTGCCACATAGTGAGAAAGTTTCTCAATTAGAGGTTTTCCGATTGTTCATGTGGGTCAGGGTGAATTCCCTTCCCACATCGATCGAGCCTACCCAAATAAGATCTGAAGGAATAGGTGAAATTCTTCCAGCGCAAGAGGAGAAAGTGCATTAACTACCAGGTAACCACAAAAGTTCTTTCGGTTTTTATCTGTCACAATAAAAAGCTCGCCAAGTTCTTTTCATGCGTTTTTATTCGGGGAAGTAGTCACCATTCGCTTCAATGACCTTCTGCCAACGCTGTACAAGACCATATATGCCACTTTTATAAAAGGTTACATTCTTTGACGCAAAAAACAACTTTATTTCGTTTTCGACATCCTCTCGAGTTCGGAACTGCCGATTTTGCATATGGTTGTCCATGGCCCGGAACAAGTGGTAATCCGATGGAGCAACGTCAGGAGAGTACGGTGGATGTGGAAGAATTTCCCATCCCAGCGAGTTAATGACTTCCACAGTCGTATTCGCTGTATGCGGCCTGGCGTTGTCCTGATGGAACAGTACACCTTTCCTGTTGACCAAAGACGGTTGTTTCTTCGCGAGTGCCGCAGCAACCCTTCGTAGCTGGGCTGAGTAGACATCTTTATTGATGGTTTGGCCGCTCGGGAGAAACTCAAAATGAACGACGCCGGCCGTGGTCCACCATACGCTCAACATGACCTTCCTTTGGTGAAGATTGGGTAAGGCGGTCAGCTGCGGAGGGTCATTTGGTGATAACCAATGACACGTTCGCTTCCGGTTATCATAAACAACCCATTTTTCATCACACGTAACAATTCGATCGAGAAATGGTTCCGTTTTGTGACGAGCGAGGAGCGATGAGCATATGGTGAGCCTCTGCTGTTTGTTCGCCTCGCTCAGTTGGTGGGGAACCCACTTACTGAGTCGCCACGTTTTTCCAAGTTGATGCAGGTGTCGACGGATCGTTTCATCGGATACCTTGAACCTTTCCGCTAACTCTTGGCATGTTAAACTTGAATCTTCTTCAACAGCCTCCTTCAATTGTGCCTCGTCGAGTGAAGATGGCCGACCGGAACGAGGCTGATCTTCTAAGGTCGTATCACCACTTCTAAACGTTCTGTACCAATTTTGTGCAGTACGCTCTGTCACTGTGTTCTGCCCAAACGCACTACAAATTTTTCTGGTCGCTTCGGCAGCGTTTGTGCCTAATTTAAACTCATAAAGTAAACAGGCCCTAATAACCGCGTTTGACACCGACATCTTCACTGCTATTCAACACCAACTCCGTCGATTAGATGAACTCGTTTACTAATGTAAACAAAGCACTACTGAATGAGCTTTCGGAAAAACACAAACACGCCCTCTATCGGCAACTGGTCATAGCTCCCTCGACATTCGAATGTGTCGCCTGGCGTAAACCGAAAGAACATTTGTGGTTACCTGGTAGTATAATAATAATAATAATAATTATTGGATAATAAGTAAAAATATATTTTTCTAGGTGGGTTTCACAAATAAAACAAATATTTGTTTGAGATTTTATCTCGATATATATTTCGGGTTATGAGCCCATCAGTTTTCTTTTGTAACTCCTGATGATGGGCTCATAACCCGAAATATATATCGAGATAAAAACTCAAAACATATATTTGTTTTATTTGTGAAACCCACCTAGAAAAATATATTTTTACTTATTATCTATTAAAATGTTTCACCTAGAACCAACACCAAATTCTTTTAAAGATTATAATAATAATTATTATTATAGAGTCATCATAAAAGAGCTCGAAAATTTCAAATAGACCACCTTCAAAATCTTCAACCACGAAGCAAGGCTCCATGTATCTTCATTTAGGTACTAATATCTGGCCACCGAGCGATGCTCGATAACTTTTTGTTTCAGTTAAAAGCTATGTATTAATCCCCGAACCCCCCTCGCCCCCGGCCCCCACCTCCTGCACCCCTTCATCCCACATCCGCCCCACCCCATTTTCTCCCCCCGGCACCCCTCCACCTTCGCCCCCACTCTCTCACCCAGTTTTTGCATTTCAAGCCTTGTAGTGGCCTACAGATTATGTGTATATATGTATAGGTATATAAATAAATACCATATAATAATTTTTTTTAATTAAATAACAATTTTTGAGTTCGTCAATTAAATTACCAAATTCTAATACAGAAAAAATACGTTTGTGGGATTTAAAATCGATTTTTAATCAATTAAATTGTTTAATTTTATATATTATATATATATATATATATATATATATATATATATATATAATATTTGTATTAATCTATTATTGGAATTTAAAATTAAAAAACCAATTAAAAACTAAAAAGAGATTGAATAAAAATGTAAATATCCATTTTTATCAAGACAACCACCTGTGAAAAATTATTTCAATTAACAAAAAACCCATCAAAAACAATTAGCCGAAGATGAAACCGTGACAGATCGAATCGCCAACACAAAACCCTCCTAACCCGTAAATTTCATCCAAATCGTTAGAGCAGTTTTCGAGAAACCGATTGGATATATATATATATATATATATATATATATATATATATATATATATATATATATTATATATAAGATTTGCTAGTTTAATATAATAAGATAGGGAGATCTTTGTCTATCCAGCTTCTTGGATTTTTTTTTAGTCATGAGGGGAAGAAGCTTCATCCAATGTATTAGATTGATAAACATCTCTAATATGTTTTTCACTATGATAGTGTCAATTCATTTTTTAGAAATGCTACCTTCTCCATTAATAAGCAATTTCTTTCTTGATAAGCAATCTATATCTATCATTGACAACCGCTTCTCTGCTATCAGCATCGGGAATTTTGTTTTCAGAAGTTGATATTCTTAGTAAGTAACATAATTATCATTCCCATCTAACAGGCAGAGAATCACATGTACCTACTGGTTAGTCTATGAAAAAAAAATAATACAATATTATTATTATTTCAAGACCACTGTTCCTTTAATATGTGAACATTCTAAATGAATATTATTATCAATCCTTCCATAATGTGTATTAATTCGAAAATTTATAATGGGAATTAAGGACAACCAGTTCAAATAACGAACAAAAGAATTTCTTTAAATTTCCATTTATTGCAGACATCTAATATAAAGTCGATCGTTGTCTTGAGAAAACAAATTCCAAACTGGCTTTCTATAACATCCGAACTGTGGGTTCAATGTATACTAGATTAAAAGATATAACGGAGAACGATCGAAACTCAGGTGTAGTATATAAAATACCTTGATCTTGTGGTAAATAATATATCGGACAGACATCGAAATATTTGAAAAAAAAAGAATAACACAAAACATGTCTGACTGTAAAGTGTCTAATTATTAGAAAAAAGAAAAAAAACGACCTGTATGCCCATAATTTTTATTTAAATCACCAATTCGAATTTGAAGACACATTTATTAGATTTCAATCCAATACATTTTAAGAGAATCATAAGCGAAATGATTCATATTTCTTTGAATATAGTAATACGGTGAATTTTAGAACGGACAATCAAAGATTAAGCGCCATATATAGTTTTTTGCGGAATGAATACAATGACAATAATAAATAATTTGCAAAATAAATTGATTAAATGTTGGCGCTGAAAATGGATAATGCATTTTCATTTTAATTATAACTTGGTTAGTGTCATTGACATGTACCGTACTTAAAAAGTCAGATAAATATAATCTCAACCAAAACATTATGTGAAAAAACAGGTCAATTTCGAAAAAGTAGTGAAATCTACTGTGCAGCCAAGTTAAATTCGAATTATACCTACTGTAAGGGTTAATTAACTAAATTCCTGAACAGCCAAGTTTCATGAAAATAATCTAAATTTAAAATTTAGAAATCAGAAATTTAGATTGACATTCAAAATGGAAAAGAATCAATTTTAATTGAAAGTACTATTTTCTCAACTTAATTATTCTTGTCGAATATAATTTGGCGTACACACTAGATTTCACTAATTTTTCGAACTTGCCCTGTTTTTTCCCAGAATGTTTTGGTTGGGATTTCTCTTCTTTTTGTAAGCTACGTGAAAAGCGCTATGTAAAAATTTTTAAGAAAAAAATAAAACCGACTTCAAAAAAATTAAATTCAACAAATAAAATACACTAAAATGTATAAAATAATTATTATCTTATTTAGTTAAAACTAAACGACGAAATATTAACATGAAATTACTTTTTTAAGTTGGTGCCAAACAAACTATACCTATAAGCGAGCGTACCCACCAAACATACTAAGTAAGATCCGTCGAGTGCGATTCATAATAGGTATATGTTTGGCACCGACTTAAAAAAGTAATTTCATGTTAATATTTCGTCGTTTAGTTGTAACTAAATAAGATAATAATTATTTTATACCTTTTAGTGTATTTTATTTGTTGAATTTAATTTTTTTGAAGTCGGTTTTATTTTTTTCTTAAAAATTTTTATTTTTCTCTTTTTAGTGATGTTATCAATAGTGATCCTATCATCAGAACTTGACCAAATTAATATTGTACCCTTTCCAATAAAAAAAGAATCATCGAAATCGGTTCATAAACAAAGAAGTTAGTCCTGAATAAACCTAACAAAAAAGGTCTAATACCTAAAATGGGACCAATCGCAAGGTAGACTGGACCCAATGCAATTTTTTTTTTCAAAATCGGTCCACAATTGGCGGAGATATGAGGTAACATAGGCACAAAAAAAAAAATCGGTCGATAGAGAACCTCCTCCTTTTTTTGAAGTCGGTTAAAAATTTAAGTTGAATTTGGTCCAATAGGGTAGAATTTTCATTTTTGACCCATCCCCCACCCCCATTTTAAGTAATTAGTTTTTGAATTTCTAGCCTTCAGGGAACCCACAGAATAATTATACAAAATTTGGTTGAGTTTGGTCCAAAGGGCTAGAATTTTAATTTTTGACCCTCCCCACCCCCATTTTGAAGAGGTTGAAAGATAGAAAGTTTGGATTTTTGGAATTTTTCTTTTGTTTGTATCACAAACTACTATCAGGCGAAATTTCATGATGCTGGAATGATTGAAAGTACCATATAGGTTTTGATGGCCTGTCAGTCAGTTCCAAAATTAGCTATTTTCTCAGGTCAATATCTCAGAATCTATATAAACTATATTATTGAAATTTGGTACACTCTACAAGATGGATTACATAATTATATTTGTATCCCAAATGGGTCCCGAACTGCAGGGGGGACGAAATTGGCTCGAAATGGTTCGTGTAAATAGCGTACAGCGTGAACAGCCAAACCAATGCTCGAATTTGGCCTGCGCACGCTGTGCGCTTTAATATAATTTAATTTTAGTTTTATGTAAATTTGATATTTCTAAATGTGAAGATGAATAAGGAAAATGATTCCTTCTATTGTTTTAAAACTGTGTTGTCTGATTCTATTCATGTTGTTTCTAAGACAGTTTATCTAATATAATTGTCAGTATAAAAGAAAAGAGAAAAATTATTTATGGGAATTTGCCAAAAAAATTATGATGTTTAAAGAAAATAATTTAGACGAAGGTGTCATGGAACTATTTGGTGGATAAAATATTGATACATGTTTGGTCTGAAATTATATTGTACTCTTGCAACTTGTTATTAATAATATTCTTATAATTGTAGAAGCCCTGAAGAAGTCGGCAAAGTCGACCACCATTAGTTGAAAAATAAAAAAAAGTTGTCCTTAATTTCACTTATAAACTTTCGAATTCTAAATGAACTTATTGGTAAGTTTAGCGATTTTTAAAAATACAAAATATCTTCAAGTAAACATCTACTTACTTTTCTTTGATTTTAGGCAAAATCTCGTGGTACTTCTAGCCTCCAGAAAGTTTCAAATCCGAATGCTCTGCGACTTACCATATACGAGATATGAACGATTAAATAATTTGTTTTGCGAAACTCATAATTTACACCCACCTCCTTTATTTCAATCGGCTTAAAATGTATACAAGACCAGCACCTTATGACACTTGATAAGTACCTACACCAATTTAATTTTATATAAAATGATGTGGCCATTCACATGACCCTCTCTTATATCTAATATTTAATGAAATAACTCATTTACGAAACAACACTCCCCACTCCCTCTGAATTTTGAACTCATAAGCAATTTATCCTTATAAATGATAAACTTCTAATGTGAATATCATCTTTATTCGATTTTTGTTTGGACATATTATTATTTTAAATTATTTGTTTGTGTGAATATGCGAAATGTCGTACAAATCGATCAACGGTCTTGGAGCTACATTTATAGTTCTATTTTTTTGAACCCCTCCCCTTACAAGTAAATTCAATTTTTCTAAAACTCATGTTTTTTTCGCTTGAAAATTTTATAATTTTAATTCTTTAAGGAGGTCTTTTCGCTTCCAGTTGAGTCAAAAGAAGTGTAGTATCTAATATTTAATAAAATAAGTTAAAATACAAATGAAAAATAATAGAAATAAATAAATAGTATGAAAGCCGTAAATGTTTGAAATAAAAACAATTATAAAAAAAAATAATTAAATACAAAAGTTAGTTTGATTTATTAAAATCAGCTGATAATATCACTTGTGTGATTTGGCAATGCGTTGTATTAATACTGTTTATGTTTACATCCAAACATAGAATTTATGTGATATTTTAAAGTAAATTTCTCAGTAAATTCCTCGGTCAATGATATATTTTATTGCAAAAAAGAAACGTGCATGTTTCAAAAAGCTAATTTTTAGTTTTTTTTAACTTTATCTATTCAACTAATAGTAGTATAATTCAAGAGAATGTGTCAATATCTTAATTTTCCATAAGACTAGAAAAATGTTTCCATTTTAAAAAATTTTATTTTCAAAAATTTGACGATAATGTGTGATTGAAACTTCACTAAAGCATAGATAGAGACTTAAATTATTATAAAAAATTAAGTTATAATCTAATATTTTTTTATTTAACATTTGCGCCGGAAAGAGCTCCTTAAGAACATCTCCCTTGATTCGAATTCAACTAAAATATAATCAGCCCTCAATTGCAATATAAAGAATCTACATGTGAAATTTCGTTTTGATATTCACCCTAATTTTTTAGCTAGAGCGTACGCAAAATTTGGTAACGTACTAAGTAACAGACAGTTTGAAAAAATAATTAATATCTCGTAAAACATAATTTTTTTGATGTTCAGTTAGGGGTGTTTTTGAGAAAATTGATCTACATTTTTGAGAAAATTGCAAAAAAACAAAAAATCTTTCATGTAAATATCAAATTCCGGTGTTCCAATTTCATCCAACAGCTTACTGTAATATTTGAAATTAATATCAAACTTAAGTTTCGAATTTCGTAGTTCTGAGACTTACGGTTGCGTAACGCAAGGGTATATAGGTAGTACGTACAAAAGTATGCACGGGCCAGTGAATTTTTGGTTATTTTTTGGCGACCATAATATCTGGCATCGATTCCTTCCACAAAGTGAAATTAACATAGATAGAAGCTCTCAAAGTATCAGAACTCCGAGAGGCGATTATAATAATTACACATAATATTTTTTAAATATAAATGTGAAAATATGTTTCTTAATGACTCCAAAATTACACTCCCGGAATTTTCAATAGAAATGTTACGAACTCTGTATTAACATTTAGAGAAAGCGATGTCCGTTAATAGTGAAACATATTAAACACAGGATTTTTTTAAACGGGTTATAGTGGTGTTTCACAAAGTGGTGTTAAACACCACTATAACCCGTTTAAAAAAACCTGTGAACTCTGTATTGTTTAATTTTTCGATTGCACTTTTATTTTACAAGCTTCTAAATTATTTAGAAAGCGCAGGAAATTTCACTAAAATCTGACAAGATATTTTGTTTTGTGGATGTTTATAATGGAGGGGCGCGAGATGGATTTTCTTGGATGGCTCGAAACAATCCTCTTGTGTTAAAAATAATTTAATAGAAAAACTTGATAAATTAATTTTAGAACGGATTATTTTCAACTCTTTACAATAATCAAATTTCCGTGGGTTGAACTTAGAACGAAATCCAATTAGAAATGTTGAATATAAATTAGTTTTAAAAATTTCTAAGCAAAAGACTCGAGGATACAAGATATTAATTGGAAGCAAAAATTTATATCTAGATTATTATGCAATAGTCGGTAGCAAATGGTAATCGTGTTTTCTCAAATAAAAATAGCAAGGACTGTATATAAAAATGATAGCCAAATTAATGAGGATGATTTCAGACTATTTTTGGATATTAGAATTCCGAAGAGCAAAAACCAGCACAATATAGCAATGAAGTGATTGATTAAATTATATTCTAAAAATAAAAAATATGACCTAAAAAGACTACCTAAATATTTTTTTTTTTGGTTGGGTACGGATAAGTTTCAATAAAGTATGAAATTTTGATCATGAGTTGGTGGGGTTAGTCAGCTATCCGAGTTTTAGCCAGACAATTTTTATTCTGCCGCTCCAGCATCGTCATCAAGTTGACGCAGAAGAGTTACCGATTTAGCGCGCCCGGCCACCCGACTCCATTAGACACATTATGAGACGACTAAAAAAAAATTCTTCACATGCTGGATTTAAAATCATCTTTCTGGGCGTTCTAAGAGTCGGTCGGTTTTCTTTTAATTCCTGGATCAAACTGAGATCGTTTGATGGCCAGTAAATCGTTTAATACTTGATAGCAATGTGGTGGGCGTTTCTCAGGTTGTATATCTTGCGGGTTTCTTCTTGAATTCGAGTGCTTTGATGCTTGGACCTTTTGCGTCTGTCGTCTCGACCGTCCTGGTTTTGCTGTGATATTTCTCGATCGATTACTTCTTTCATCTTGATGTCCTTTTTAGTCTTCATCTTTACTTTCGTCTTCATCGACTTTCGTTTCTTCGTCTTGGATATCGTTCCATTTTCTTTCTTGAGCGTTTCATTAATTCACGGATTTTTAAAATTTTTCTTTTTTAGAATTCCTCTTTCTCTTCAATTTTCGTCAAATCCTTGTGAATATGTAATAAACAAATTGAAAAAATATTTGGGGTAAAAAGTGAAACTCGACAAGACTATGTACGCTGTTTGCACTTAGGGCGAATTAATAATTTTAAATGATAAATATTTAATTCTGATATAAATTTCGATTTAATATTTTCTGACCTAGAGTCAACTGGCCGCTCCTAGAATAATAGAAATTAAAAAATCAATCTCAACTAGTCTGTAAAGGGTCTGACTTATATAAGGAATCCTTTAAATTTCTTAGCTCTAAAGCAGAGATTTCCAATTTTTTTTGCCTCGTAGGCCCCTTGCCATGTTTCTCTGTTTTGGTTAGACCTTCTGTTAAGAAAATAAAGTTTTACTTTTAAAGAAATTTAAATTTATTCCAATATTATATTATATACAGAGCTCGAATATAATCTTTAATTTTATATCTCACCTAAAAATTAAATTTATGAACCACTCCAAAAATGGTTAAGTGATACAAAGGGTCCCCCCTTACCTTCCATTTTCGGATTTTTTTTTAAGAAAATAAAGTTTTACTTTTAAAGAAATTTTAATTTATTCTAATATTATATTATATACAGAGCTCGAATATAATACTTATTTTTATATCTCTCCTAAAAATTAAATTTATGAACCATTCCAAATTTGATGAAGTAATTCAAAAGGTCTACCTCTCATTTTTTTGATTATTTTAAGAAAAAAGTTTTATTTTTAAAGAAATTTTAATTTACTCTAATATTATATAAATTATTTACGTTATGCACAATTTTTTTTAATTCTGGGCGTATTATTGGTGAGAAACATTCTCATTTCTTCTTCGATCTTTTGCAAACGTTCTTTTTTATTATTTTTTATTGACGTAATAGCTGAAAATCAAAATTAACTCCATTTTGAAGTCTCGAATCGCAATAATATTGTGTAAACTCTTTTAGCTAATTGACGATAATCTGGCTTTATATTATGTATAAAAAAGTCATTAATATAGAATCCCTTATATTTCAGATTTTAATTTGAATGTGCCTAACTACGAGTTTATATTTTTGAAAATATTTTTTTAATACATGTACTTTCCTTTTCAAAACTCTGGAAACAAATGCACGTGTGTGTCTCTCATATTTGTATTTATTGTTTGACGGATAGAACAAATCATCAGGGCAAGACCGAGTCTTCTTGTGCTGTCTTTGGGAAGCATATTTTCTGATGACAATGGTATACATATCCTTAGATTTCTCATTGCACGAGGATCGTCGATCACGGAACAAGTTCCTCCAAATAGGCTGTAATACCGCCATTTTCTTTTAGTTTCAAGTCCATAACTTTTACTACTAAAAATCCTTTTCACACTGAATAAGGGGGTATCTAATCTCTTTTTTTACCTAATGGTTCCAAAGTTCAAGTCCTTCAATTGCTTTGTTTAAGGCTCTTTTTTTTATGTGTGCAGGAAATTACATGCATAGCATAGGGGACAACCAAGACATTCGTTGGATGGATGGGTTAGGAATAAATATGCCTCTGACTTCCAGTTGTTTTGTGCTTTCACGTATAAGAAAAATATTTAATTATAAAATATAAATAAATAACTAAAATCTTCAAAATGTATTCTGAACTTGAACTTGATTTGACGTAGCTTCGGCATCGATGCGCCTGAATTTAGGCAACCGATTGCGCACAGAAGAACGAAAGCTGCGTAAGAGCTAGGCGAGTTCAGTCGTTGATGGAATGTACTGTGTTTGAAAGGATATTTTACATAAGCTTTACATAGGTAGAGAATAGAAAAGGTAAAGTTTACCGTATTAATTATTAAAAGGAAATTGAGAAAAATGTAATTATAAATTTTTTCCATGGGCCTAGATTTTCATTTTTTGAGCCCCGCCCCACACAAACACTTATTGTACGTTGTCATTCTATGAGAGATGATAAATAAATTTCTTAAACAAGTTGATAATGAAAAATACTCGAATTCATTGACTTCAGAAGCAACTTGTCACCGGGGCAGCCATCTTGAAAAATTCTTGGAAATCTAATATTTTTATGTAATCTTACTTTTTTATTCTCAAATATTTTCTACTGTTGTTCATTAGATTTTATTATTAAATTGTATGAATGTACTGTATAGAGGGGACTCCCGTAAAACGCGAATTTGTATAACACGACGAAAAAATTTCGACTAATGCTTATATACCGCTATAAGCAGCCCCGTGTAACACATAAGATGAATTTAACATTTTCACATAATTTGTGAATTTTGAAGCTGAGGAAGCAGTGGTTTATAAAAAAAATAGTAATAAATACACATTTAAAGATATAAGATAAAAATAATTGTATCCAACTTTGAATACGAATAAAAATAAATATATGCAGCTCAGTATTTAACATTTATTCACTATCGGAAGAAGCAATAATACATGTACATGATGCAAACTTGAACGAAAAATTTTAATTAAGGCATCACTGAAGACAAGCAAAGCTGGGCGATAATGTATGTCCCGTATAACGCCATTTCATATTAAGCGGAACGTATCCCCCGCGTTGAACGGAAGTCCACTCTATTACTGAATCTAGAATAATTAAAAGATCTAAATTGAACTAATAAAGACTTATTTAATTTGATCTACTAATCTGGCTGGATGCATATCTATACAAATTAAAAACAAAAACAAAAAAACAAAAAAAAAAAGAATCTCTCGAAGAAGTTTATGAATAAAAAAAAATAGAAGTAATTAGTCAATGACTCCGATTTGGCTAAATATTTGCACATCAATAAAATGCAATCTCATATAAATAAATAATGCCGTAATTAAAACTGAAAAATATTATTTAGTTTTTAAGAAATAAACATCGGATATAAAAATGCTAATATAACGAAAAATAATACATTTTCTTTCTTCTTCTTCTTCAAAAAAAAAAAATACATTTTCTTTCTCTTCTACCACTCCATCTTCAATACCTCTCATTAATTATTTTTCTCTCTGTGATGTGCGCCCGTTAAAAATATTCCTTTTAAAAGTGACCCATTGTCCAAAAATGGTTGCCGACCTCTACTACTTAAATGAATAATTGTTCTTGCTATGCCAAGAGGTCAAACTCAGTATTAATTTCAAAAGAACAATCTGCATTTAATTATTCCAATTATTCTTAGATTCATACTTGATCCACTTAATTGTGACAAACTTGTAATTCGAAATTTATAAACTATGAATGTTATTTGTGCTTGAAGCATCTGTGATGACTCGTTCGTTGACTCGCAGCTGCAGACAATTGGATTTCTTTATCATTTATCCGACACCTTTATCAAAACAGAATTAGAGAAAACTAATTAAAAGTCTAGACAGGACTTTGCAGTAATGGGATAGCTCGACAACTGTCCCACGGTCCTCGTATGCAAACGGAAGTTATTCTATTTCAGATGAAATTGAAAAACAACCTTTATCTATTTTTCGATTTAAGTTAACATGAAACCTTTTCTAAATTATTATATAAATTTATGATAACTCTGCCTGTAAATAATTATTATTGCCCTTATCTGTTATTTATAGAGAACACATATGATTTGGTATATTCTTATAAATTCAACATCTCTGCTACCTGACAATTACCGAATCTCTTAACTCTTGGCCCATCGGAAAGCGTTTCCAAGCTTTCCTTATTTATTAGATAATATCACGGCATTTTCCCCAATGAAATAAAAGCAATAATTCGTTTCAAAACCTGTCTTGGATATAGCACGCCATTCGGTGACTCTTCAGATTCCTTTGCACTCAAATTGAAGAATTGGCGCAACATCTGATTTGCATATATGTTTATCCCTATGACTTCTAAGAAGTAGAAGTCATTTCTTGCCCCTTCTCTACACCCATGATCATTTTCTTCTTTTGCCGGTAATGCTAGGGCATGTCAAGTCCTATAGGTGATACGCTTTCTAGCTGATTCTTGGATTCCTTGGAGTCAACTGCATTAAACAAATAAAAAATAAATAAAAACTCATCAAAACAAGTCTTAATTTTTAAATTTATTATCCACAAATTTTTTCTATTAAAAACTTTTCAGCATTAGGTATATATTTTTGAAGTAGTTTTGAAATACTGAATATTTCTTAGTTCTTAATTCTCTTTTAATATGAGATTTTTAAAAATATTTATTTACACGATTTGACAAATAATTTTAAAGTCAAATAAAATATTCATAGCTTTGTCAGGTTTTGACTGGGTATCTAAAAAATAGTAAATGCTGTTGGTTTATTACTGTCGTTCCATTGCAAATGAAATTGAGTGTTATGGCTTAGTGGGAGCTTTAACTCTCTCTATCCTACTAGAAATTTAGAGGGTATACTAAGGATATCAGATAAGATGTCATTTATTCTTGTAGCAAAAGTTTTATAATTTCAGATTTAAATGAAAAAATTCCCATTGATACCCAAAATAAAGCTAAAGATCAATCGAAAATTGTCACCTGTTTGTGATTTTCCATCCAAAAATATATTAACTTTTATTCCTTGAAAATGTTTGAGTGAATTTAATATTAGGATGGCAGGCGTACGGTTAATTGAATGCCTAGCTCATTAACATTTTTTTTAATTATAAAGGCTTCTGACATGGCAGTGAGGTTCAATGGGGTGCACTTTCACCCTCTGTCATGAAAAAAATACACAGAAAAAGATTAAAAAATAATTTTTTATTAAGTCACTGCTTGAATAAAAGCTTAAGACGTATAGGTTGCTGTGAAAATTTGTTTATCACCTTGTCAATTAATTCAGTGTCCTTCTCTAATCTTTTTCTGTGAATACTTTGTAAGTGGACTATTAGTCCGTAAAATTATCTAAATAAATAAATAAATAAATAAACACTGAGTATGCACGTAGGGTGCTTAGCCTCACGTCTTCCATTGCTGACCGATTCCACGTCTTGACACATATTAACGTACTAAATGTACGTTCATTGATACATGTTGTCGCTAGAATAGTTAGACCAATTTTGATTGCCTAACATACCGCTGGGTGAATAGGGGTGGATTGAGCAATCAAATCTGCGTATTCAATAAGGGATTCGTTTAAGGCCGAATCACTCTCTTCATCTGTCTTAAACGTCTCGTACCACGTAGTAACCTCGGAAATAAAATTGTGTAGAAAACCTCTGTAAAGGTTCTCTATATCTTCCATGGCTAAAAATGAAAATTTGTTTGATTTTTTACAAATTTAATGGGTGGAGTTGCATAAGCAAAAATGTTTTTTTGTCTGTTGAAGAAAATCAATTTCTCAGAGAAGAAATGACAGATTGTAAATATGAGATGAAGATAGATATTCTGAAAAATTCTTCTACGTTAACTTAATTGACATAACATAAATTTCCAATATTACTGTATATGCCTACCTATAATTATAAGGATTATAAATTATATTTTATTAGTTAATAGAGGTATAGTGCAGAGGTTCCCAAACTGTTAGCCGCGGCGCCGCGGGGATCCGCAGTCACTTCACAGGTGCACCGCGAATCTTAATAATTAATTGAATCAATACAATTTGGCCTAACTAGACAAAAAAAGTAAAAACAAAGTGAGAAGCTAAACATTTATTTATTATTCATTTTGATCTCTTACTTACGATTAGACATACATAAACCGAAAAAATTTAATATTGACATCCTCGAAAAAATCTGAACTGTGTACAAAGGAGGGACCCTGTGGTCTAAATTTTTGATTTCCATAGAAAAATAAAGTATTAATTCCCAAGATATTTTAACGATTCTAATACAAGAGTATTTAGAGAGACCAAATACAGTATTTGTATTGATATAAAGCGAAAAAATTTAATTTTGACACCCTCGAAAAAATCTGAACTGTATACAAAGGGGGTACCCTGTGGTCTAAATTTTTGATTTTCATAGAAAAATAAAATATTAATTCACTAGATATTTTTATCGATTCTAATACAAGAGTATTTAGAGAGACCAAATACAGTATTTGTTTTGATATAAAGCGAAAAAATATAATTTTGACAACCTCGAAACAATCTGAGCTGTATACAAAGGGGACCCTGTGGTCTAAATTTTTGATTTTCATAGAAAAATAAACTATTAATTCACAAGATATTTTTATCGATTCTAATACGAGAGTATTTAGAGAGACCAAATATGGATATTTGTTTTGATATATCTACTTTTACTTAAACGCCATGGAAAAATTGTAATTGAAAAAAATCACCGCGGCTAGAAAAAGTTTGGGAACCCCTTATATAGTGTGTAGATGCAGATGCACCCCCCCTGAAAATAATTCTGCCGGCGCCCATGGGTACTGATGTCTAAGTGACCGAGTAATGAATGGGTGGGTGACCAATTCACGCTCTCCCCCATATGAAGATATGGGGGAGAGGTCAAAACAAACAACGTGCTTGTTGGCTGCATAATTGAATCTCAATTATTTATCTTGACCGATAAATAATATATCCGTGCATAAGTCAACAATGGAATTGTTTGAAGAGAGAGTATTTTTCAACAATGTTAGGATTTGGCTGAGTTTCGATGTACGTATTTACACGGATCATAATCATCCCCGTGTAAATACGATTATTTTTCTGGATAATTTAATCTATTTTCTATTTATAAATCATAAATCTATAAATACCAGAATTAAACAATTCCTCTCTCGTCATTTATTATTCATGTTTGAAATATCCGGATAATTTCAAGAAGCGACACTCAAATATTCATCAGCATTTTTATTTTTGTTTTTGTTTTTTTATTATGCTGGTCGTGAATAGTTTCATGAATTATTTCCACCCTGTTATGCATTCGTTAACCGCTTAATAGATCATCCTCCAATTAATCACAAACCACATCAATTTTTAATAACAATTAGTTGACTTGCTGCTTGTTTCTGTCTTTAATTTTGGGATTGCAGCCCTATTCATGAATCTATGTGGAAATAAATGATGGAGTTAAATTAAAATTTAAAAACACTGTGTTACTGTATGATCCAAGTAAAAAAAGATGGATGCGAAGAAAGCTATCCAAGGAGTTTTCTAATAGAAACATCTGGCTTTACTATTATTACAAGCATTTCAGCGTTGAAATTTTATTTAATACACCCATATTCTATATCTATACTAATATATAAATTTGTTAATGAATTCGGTTGTACGGCTATATATTGGAAATTATACGACTAATTATAAAAACAAAAAACCCTCGAATTAAGCGGAATGTTCTAACTACAACAATATATTTAAAGTTATTTTAAATCACTTTTGTTTGTTTTTTTAATTAAATAAAATAGATATTAGCAAATGTGTCGTTGTCCAGAATGAGGTGGTGCATTAGCTTATTGACTTACTAAAGGTCTGTGATTGGCTGATTCTATTGCCTCTTTTTTCAAAATTTCTATTGCTCATAAACATAGGCAAAAACTGGTTCATAAAGAGAAACAAAGAAGTCGTCCTCTGCTTGATGCAAACAAACATACATATATATATACATATCAAATATATCGTCGCTGATCTTACAAAACCTCGTCCGATTTTTGGACAAATACGTATTATACGTTTATACCACCAACTTTTCACGGCGCGTCTTTCTATTGCAACCTTATTCTATTCCAATTTAATTTCGCGCTACAGACAAATAATTAATATTGTATTGTATTTGTTTGTATTCGTGTATAAAATGTTTTTTTCTTGTTTTCTGGCAAACAATGAATTTAGGACTTACGAAGTTTTGTAAGATCAGCGATGATATATATATGAATATATATATGTATGTTTATTTGTATCAAGCAGAGGACAACCTCTTTGTTTTTCTTTATGAATAAACAGCTCTGATACCCATAATAAAAACTTTTCAAAAATTCGTTGCCCAAATAGAGATGAGGGGGTCAAAAATGAAAATCCGGGCACTTGAACTAAACTCAATCAAATTTCTGACCATCAAGCGACATTAATAATAATGATTTTGAAAATTTATATTTTTTTTACTACCGTAGATATTCATGAAAGTTGTAGGTCAAGTCCAAGATTAGTCGGAAACTATAGTTAATGCTAATATAAGCAAGAAATTTGATAAATAGCGAGGTAAGCGTTATTCATTTAATTGAGTGAACGTTGACAAACAAAATGAGGCGGGAGAAAATATGATGAGTTTTCAAAACAAAAAAAAAAATTTGATGACCCATCCATCTATATCCCTTGTTTAAGTCTTAAGAGTTCATTATTAGTTGGAAAGTGAGAGAGACCTGACCTAATATAAATTCTCAAAATCAAGATGGAATCTAATCCAGAATCATTGTATGATTCAACTTTCAATGCTGTGAAGCAGATTGTAGTGAACGCCTTGGTGGTATCGGATAGCATCCATGAGTTGAAGAGTTGGACCGAGGAATTTCCTCTTGAAATTCAAACTATGCTATTTAGAAAAATTTTCGAGGACTGGCGCATCCCCGAGAAGCTACGCCTTAAATCTATAAGGCTCTTCGTCAACCAACAAACCAAATTTTTTAAATTATATAAAGAGATATGGGAGGAGGAAGAAGAGGGCATGTACAGACTATTAAAGGACCTTTTCGATTTGACGAGGGACCTAGAAAGCCTTGATTTGAGTGCTAATGCCATCCCAGCTAATGCCGAAGAGATACTTAGATCACTCATAAGGAAGAATGAAAGATTGAATTATTTGGCAGTCCGAATCCCTAATGGCGACGGCACCATTTCTCAAATCCTATCTCTTGAGGATTATAAAAACCTTGGAGCATTCGAACGGGAGCACTAAGGGAACTAAGCCGAGGACAGCCACCCACGATGTTGTAAAACATCCTGGCCCTTAGAAGTAGGAAAAGAAGATCAGCAAGAGGATTGGGGCCTAGTGATTAGTGATCTGTGAATAGTGATAATACATTTATAATTTAAAATTGTATAATAATATATTAATCATGTGAGGCTTTAAGACTTTCTTCTCTCGAAAAGAGAAGAAACATTTTAGACCTCAAATTTTTCAATGGGGCTCTCCATGGCGAACTGGCGGTTCCGGGCTTGAATGTTCAGTTTCGAGTGCCTCGCCCTGGGCTGAGATGTTTTGAAAAGTTCTCTTCAGATCGTCCCGGGGTCCTGTCGCCGATTTCTAGGTGCATCGCTGTGGTAAATAAGCATGATCATCTTGTTGATTTCTTCTGGGGGAGTGGGTGTGGACGGTCCTTGATGCCAGATTCCACTAAGATTTAACTTTAATTTATTTATTTTTTCTTTCTATCCCAGTGACTTTTTATTTTATTTTTTTTAATTGAATTTTTAAAGAGTAAATAGAACCATGTAACCAATAGTCAGTAAGATAATCATAATTAACAACAATAAGTAAATTAAGTATTTGTAATTTAAATTAGATATAAATTGATATGAATAAATTTAAGTCTTTATGATTAATGCATGGTAACACAAAAAATAATTTTTTTGAGTTTGAAAACCAAATGGTGGTTTTTTGAAACTTTTAGGTGGTTTATTCCCATATGGCTCCACCCCTGATTTAAATGAAATCATTAAATTCAGAATAAAAAATAATAATTTAAAACAAATCAAACATATTTTTTTATTTATTTATTTATCAAATTTTTTATTAAAGGCTTTTAAAAAAGCACTTGAAGAAAACTTTTAAATTTTATGAGCCTGGCTAAAGCCATAAGGCTCCTACTACATGCGTTGGTGTGAATAACGGTGCAGATAATAGAAGTGGCAAAAAAAGATCACTTTTTGGCTCAACTTTGTCTTGTATTTCCATAAAGCATAAAGTAAATACAGATGGGCCAACCACATATTTAAGCCATATATCTTACACACCGAATAATGAAATATATATATATAGTGTTCTCAAAATTAATGATTTCATTAAACATAATAAAAATCATGAATAATTTAAATAAAAAATTTTTCATAATAATTTAACTATATGTTTTAATACAGGCGACTTTGAACACTTTGACTTTCTCCAGAGCAAGCTTAGTTTTTGAATTCACTCAAAAAAATAAAAATAAAAATAAATATCAATTTGCGATTATTAATAGAAGGTTTCACTTCTGCCATGTGGTTTTAAGCACACACAATTCTTTTTTTGTTTTTAATTTAATTTTTATTACGTAAAACTTTGATCTAAGTTTAATATTTTTCTAAAAGAAAAAGTCCCTTAATTTAAAAAAAAGAGAAGACTATTTTCTATTTGGGGATTCGCAAACATATGAACAGATGAAATATTCAATCAGCACGATATGTATTTAATCGTGGTATAAAAATAAATCTTTAAATTCAAGACTATGTTTGTTTAAAATGTAATGTTTTTAATCTTATATTCATTAAATACATATTTAATTGATTATTTTTTATTTTATGTTAAAAATAAATGTCATTGTAATTATAAATAAGTTTAATAGTAATAATAATAAAATGACAAGTTTTTACTTTATTTTAAAAGTTTTTATAAATTATTTATTATGCTAAATAATATGATTTAATAAACTTAAAAAATAAAAATTTCACTATTTAATCGTGGTATAAAAAATAAATCTTTAAATTCAAGACTATGTTTGTTTGAAATGTAATCTTTTTAATCTTATATTCATTAAATACATATTTAATTGATTTTTTTTATTTTATGTTAAAAATAAATGTCATTGTAAGTACAAATAAGTTTAATAGTAATAAAAATAAAATGACAAGTTTTTTTAAAAGTTTTTATAAATTATTTATTATGGTAAATAATATGATTTAATAGATTTAAGAAACAATAATTTCAAGTATACGTAAGAAATAACCCGAATGTCTTAACTTTAGTAAAAGTGCAAGAGTCTTTAAGAAAAGTCAAGACCAAGATCAAGGCTACCACAACAAGACTAAAGGTCGCAGCACATGAGGCTTGTTTTAATAATTTTTTGTCTGCTTTCTCCCACTCAAAAGCATCCCAGGACAAAGCCGGAAAAAAGAACATGTCCTATTTTTTAAATCAAGCAAGCTAGCCAGAAAGACAGCCAGCAGTGACGTCATTTTGATCCCGAAAGGCCTCCAAATTGCAAACAGTGAGCTCCAATCCCAAAAACAGGTAGAGAAAAAAGCCTCGTGTGCAGCGGGCTTAAGACTGTGTTTTCAAGACCAAGACCAATTTGCGGACTAGTGTAGTCTTGATCTTCGTTTGCCCATCACTATTTATTAGGAATTTTATGCAGCCTCAAAACCTTCTGAAGTTTCAAGCTTTCAAACTTCTTTGGACTGAATATTCTAAAATATAAAGTTCATCAATAGACATCCATTTCATGGTTGTAGGAATTAGAAATTTTATTATTATTGAAATATTTTTCTATCATATCAAAAATAAATACTGACCCTCGATGTAAAGATTTTGTTTGAGTTCTGGAAGTTAATTTGAAGTTTTTTCGATTGTTTTGATAAAAAAAAATGAATTGAATTGTTTCACTATTTTAAGAGCTGTTCCATAGAATAATCGAAAGTAGGGCGATTTCATTAATATATTAAATTAGATCAAGTTATTTTAACGGTGGGTTTTCTAAGTGATTCTATTACAGGTAGCCACTTTGAAAATAAGACTCGAATTTTATTGTATACAAACAATGATATAGAAATTCAATTATCTTCTGATTCATCAATCGTAAACTTTACAAAAGCCGATCCGTCGTTTTTTTTACCTGAAAAGAAAAAAAAACTTTGTTAGTTTTCTCTTGAAATTTTAATAAGCTTCTTCTTTACCAAAAGAAAAATATTATTAGAGGATTTTTTTGTTACTATTGGTAAATTATGATTCGAATGCTATATTTATTAAACAGTGGTCGAAATATAATTAGGATAACATTTGTTTTTTAAAATGAATTACTTTAAATAATAAAAATACCATTTTTGATGGTCACGTAATTCTTTACTCTTAGTAGAATGAAACCAAAAATGAGGCATTTGCTAAATAATATCACATACTACTAGTGGCATTTGTGATTGTGTCTGTATGTATGTCCGTCCCCCTAGAAATAATCAATCAAATAACTTATATGTGGTAGAGAGTGATCAGATGGGGGAGAGGGGGTCCGGTTTGGGAACAGGATCGGTGGGGGTGTAGAGTGGTTGGAGGTGGATGAGGGGAGCTCCTATGTATCTCGAAAGACCCTTGCATTACCGAAGAGAATGGAAAGTTGATTAAGTGAGAAGGTGGAGACGTAGGTGGTTATGCACTCGGGTTTTGAAGGTTTGAAGATTATAAGTGGTGGGAAAGATGGAGGCTGGGAGAGTTCCTGTTGCTTGAAGTCATGGGGATATACGTATTGGCGAATGAAGTGGTCTGTCACTTTTCTAATTTGAGCGCGAAAGAGTGTTGGGAGTCGGTAAAACGTGTGCTACGCGCAAAGCATGCTTTGGGGGAATTATTGATTTTATCCCATCAGAGCACCTGCCATGATAGTATCTATAGAAAAGGGAAAGGGCAGAGACATTTCTTCGATGAGCTAGTGATTCGAGAGAGTCGGTGAGGGTAGAATCGTCAATTTGCCTGACGGCTCGTTTCTGAATTGCATCCAGGGTAGCAAGAGAATATTTAGAGGCTCCTCTATGGAGAATAGATGAGAGCCGTATTCGAGAATCATTTGCAGCACAACCGAATATAAAAAAATGTAAATTTTGTATGATACAAAAAAAGAATATTGAAGTAATTACAAATACTATTTCAAAGTTACAAAACCCATTCAATTTTAATTATTTTCCAAAAACCCTCGAGGCACTCAGGTTGAGAAACACTGGCCACTAATCTAAACAGTTTTCCGCATTGAAAATACACAAATTTTGCCACAAAACGAACTTTCTAAGTCTTTTCGTTTTTGAGTTATCGTGTATATCGGAATCCGGGCATATAGACAAACAGATAGACGAAAAAAAAACATGGTTGAATTTATTTTTCTTTACGTTTTTACATTTTTTAGGATCTCTAAAATTTCAAACATTCAGAGTATATATTTTCATAAATATATAAGGTCGATTTCAAAAATTCCAGGAGGATCTTTTAAATTATCAAATCATCATCCGTTATTTCTATAAAACACATTTTTGGTTTTGAAAAGTATATTGGTTCTCGAAATTAAATAAAATTGTTGCATAGTTTCAAGGGGCAATTAAAATGAATTATTTTTTCGAAAAGGGTGCTGATAGAAGTTTTTTAGTCCCTGTCTGGTAGATATCTCTTCCACTTCAAGCATGTCAAAGACAAGTTCAGACGAGTTTTAGTCGAATCAAAATTGTTCTCGCTGAGTAACTATTAAAATAAAAATAATACAAAAAAGGAATAAATAAAGATGATTCGAGAGTTTTTGGACTAATCCATTTGTAAGAACTCTCAATATATATGATCGGAAATAACTAAGAGTGCTATAAACAAGCCATACCTTGCTTGTTTATAGCAATAGAATTAGGAGAAATTTAATATTTTCTAATAGGACATTATATTTTTTTATTTCTACGAATTTTGCATGAAAAAGAAAAATTTTTACGTCAATTCAAAAATTTTTAATGTCCTCTATTTTTTGAAGTAATGCATTTCTTATTTTTTTAAATATTTTTGTAAGCAAGTTGTGTTTTTCAGTTGAAAAATTATTTTCTATATATTTCTCTAGTGGTATAACTCCAGTCGTCGTCCAAGCGACAACTAGCTACGGAGATGAAGCGCGACAATTAGCAAATGGAGTAGAGTAGTATTAGTATTAGTTTTAGTAAATAGAGTATTCGCAAATTGTCGCGATGATTCGCTCTAGCGCTATGTCGCTTCCAGTGGACGACTTGGGTAAGAGTTTTAATGCGTTCAAACGCAAGATTTTGAAGAAAAAAAATTAGTTTTTATTTTTTTTTTTCATAATGTTCCACAACTTAAAAAAAATAAAAAAATCCTGAGTGTAAAGGAGTATAAAAGACATTTTCTGACTAAGTTTAGCGGTGGACACTTTTCAATAACACGGTAAAAAAATGATTATAGTTTTATTCCTGTTCTTAAAAATTGGCTTTTCATCTGAGATTCATAATGAAAGTGTTTTTTCATCCCTTTTACTCATACGAATTGGAAAAAAAAATCTCCATTTATTAATTTTGAATTTTATTATTGAAAAAAAAATCGAAAAAGAGTTTTTTTTTGAAAATCTTGAAAATCATTTGAAATAAAGAGCTAAAAATTTAACTGAAATATTTTTATTTAAGGTCAAATCGATCCCCCAAGTGCAAATCGAAAAAGCCGCGGGGGCAGATTTCTCCATACAAACCCGGCTATACTCTTTAAGATTTTCTTATAGGACAGGCTGATTCATTGTGGAAGATGGTCGATTTCTATCTCAGGGGCTGTGAATTTTAAGTCATAAGATTTAATTTCTGATTCCTACACTCACTCAGAGAAAGCAGTATCCATTTCTGTGGATCGAAGGTTCCAAAATATATTTTTTAAAAATCTAATGTTAAATTTGAAAAATAACGAAAATGATGCCGATGAAATTTACAAAAAAAAAGCGAAGATTAAAATAAAATTTCAAATACCATAATAATGAAGGGTACTTTTTTGGACAGCATCCCCTGGTTGAAAAGTAACCAACCGCCCTGTTATATATATATATTTTAATTGATTTCAATAATAGGGCCTGACAGGACGGTAGGCTTCATTACCGAGTAAAACTTTACACCATAAAGCTACGATATACAATGATACACTGGAAAACAAATCGCCCCTGGAATCCAGATTAGAAAGGCTCACAAGGATAGATTAAGAAGTCATTTTATTATGTTAAATTGAAAGTTTTTTTGCCAAGGGTAGCAGAATTTTTATATATTGAAGGAGACAATAAAAAAAGAGTGTCTTCTGCTGGAATTATAAATTTTATTTATTTATAACGAAACTATACTCTCGTTATAAATAAATAAAATTTATGATTCCAGCAGAAGACACACTCTTTTTTATTGTCTCCTTCAACATTTTATTATGAGTCTTTCATTGAAAAAAATAAATACGTTCGAATCTGACCTTCCAAAATATTTGTGATATCAAAAATTATAAATCAAAATATTTTAATTAACAGTGAATGTTTTGTTAAGGGAGAATGGTGTGGGTTCTTGCTGAAACATTTTAAATAAAGTAAAGAAATTTTTTGAAAATTTTTAATATTTTAAGTTTTAAAAAGTTTCTAAAAATTTTTCTAAAATTTTCTTTACTTGACAGTGAATGAGTTTTTGAATTTTTTAAAATAAAAGAAGGTGTTTATTTTTTTAAATCTAAAATTACTAGTAGATGTATTGTGGAAAAATGATAACAAACTTAAAGGGAGGAGAATCCGATATCTTTTTAGATACCAAAAGAGATCGTCCTTTCAGGAAACATTTTATAATATTTTATTACAGCTGATAATAAAAATGTATTTATTGAACACTAATCCTCCAAAGTTCTATTAGTTTATTAATTATAATAAGATTCATTATAAGCGTTTAAATGTTTTTTTTTCAATGATTTTTAGATACTAAATCGAATTTGATGGAGGATGTTGGGGCCCTTTGAACCCTCTTGACTAAGGCCCTGATACAAAATAAGTAAATGGTTGAATAGACAATATGATTTAATAACTAGAAATGCACAATTTTTAAAATATTTGAAATTTCTCCATTCATAGATTTCCTCCTTATATAGGGAGTGAACATAACACAAGAGAATCATTTGACTCTTTCCCAGGCAGGAGTATGAACATGTCAATGAATCAGTTCACTTGGGGCTCTCTCTTATTAAACTTTGTGAGAAATTCTTTAAGACTGTGTAAAGATGGATTCAATAACTCTTGGCCCAGAATCAATTCCTAACATTCTCTTACCTGTTCTGAATCAAATTAAATGACTTTTCATTACAAATCTTAAACAGGATTTTTTTTTAAATTAACTTAACCATAGGCGCAGTTAACTTAACCATGAGGGCAGTCGCCCCCACAATCTTGGAACCATGGGGGTAAGAGTATCATTTTGCCCCCAAGGAAATTTTCAGATTTTTTTTTTTTTAAAAGTTCGAAACTCGAAAAAAATTCTAGAAATTCATAGATTTTCTTCTATTAAACGCATATTGGTTTTTCAAATAAAATTTAAAACAATTAAAGTGTTCATATTATGAATAAAACAACACCGATTTTTTTTTGGAGAATTCAAATTCTCCCGCTCATTTTTCGTAGCAAGGGAGGATGGCGGGGATTTGTTGGCGTCAATGGTCTACCCATAGAATAATATAGAGTGGAAGGTTTCATAAGGAGCCAATGTATTTTAGCGTATACGAGTTAAAGAGATCTCTGACGGTTCGAAATGGGCCATAAAATTGCGGGAATCGCTCTCTTCGGGGCAAATTTTGGGGACTTCACAAACAGGTAGCGGATGATTCTACTATTATTACTAGTTAATTTTAAATAGGGTACTTACATTTCAGGACTTTTATGTCGTTTAAAAAAGTATGTTCTTTATCTGATTTTGTGTCGCGAAAGTAACCTTTCACAAAACATTGAAGTCGAGAACTAGACATATTTAATAATTTTTATCTATAAATTTGTACTTTGGAAAATTTTTTAAATTAACGTTTAGTACAAAGCCTGTATGAATCTTTTATCTATGACAAAGACTTTCAATGTCCTATGACTATGATCTTTGAATAGCTCTTAAGGACTAAGAATAATGTTCTCCGAGCTGCTACAGAGCGCTTTTAGATATTCGGTAGCCTTTTCCACTCGATATTACTCTATGGGTCTACCCTTCAACAGATAACAGCTAAACAGCTTTCACTCCCTCCACATCTCCACACCCTTCATTGACAGGAAGTCCCTATTGACAGCAATAGTGTTTTTCAATAATGCAAATGGTGTGGCGCAATGGAGGGGTGAAGGGTTAGTGGGAGAATGGCTTTTTGTATTAAATACAACTGATTTTGTAAAACACTTAAGACAATAAATAAATAATAGGATAAGGAAATATATAACCGATACGTACTAGATTTTGCAGTGGTTTTTCTTTGGGGAGGGGGGAGGGATTTTTCGGGATCGAGGGGTTCGCTCACATGGCCAAAATGATCTTGCTACGCCTATGAACTTAAAAAAGTTTCGAATAAAATTAAATCTCTTTTTATTAAAATCCTTATTTTCAAAAATTTTCTATTTTGTTTCTTATTAGAAATTGATCAAAGTATGCCCTTATTTGTAATAATAAAGCTAATTTGTTCATCTCTTAATATTTTATGAGAAAATTTAAATGTGAGATTTCAAATCATCGTGAACCTTTAATTTCATGCATAATAGTGTTTCTAATTCTCAAAAACCATTTGTAAAATAAGTTGAAAATAAAATTATAAATTCCAGTCTTAGTTGACTCTTTTTATTTTCTACGAGAGCCTGTGAGAATCTAATTTCAACATTAGCGACTGAAAGTAAGCTTCACCCAACCATGACATATATTTTTCGATATACCTACATATTTGTATTTTCATTTAAATAGTTAATAATTCATTTACACAATTTTATGTTTTATTTTAATTATAATTTTCAAACTATCAGTAATAAAGTAGATACCCTCTCATCCTCTTAGGAATTTATACTTTTATTTATTTTTTAAACTCTCTCCACCCCACCAGTTTTCCCCAATTTTTCCTGATTAGTCATTCTCGTAAAGTCTTAGAGCCTACCTAAAAGAAATTCGGAACAGATCGAATAAAGTGTCTAGAACTTATACTGATAAATTTATGTAAATAATAAAAGTAAGTACTTTTTATATAATAATGTCATATTTGATCTGACATGGCTTCAAATATCCGATTGAATTTATTCAAATTCGTTTTGCCCTAATAGTAATCAGGTCACCGAGCAACCATTCGTTTGGGAAATAACAGATCAAATATGTCTAATTAAAAATACTAGTGGTAAAGGTAAAACATTCGAAAATATAGTCTCAAACAAATAAATCATATATACATAGCCATGAGAAATATAAGATCAAATATGACATGATTATATAAAAAGTACTTAATTTAATTGTTTACATAAATTTATCGGTATAAGTTCTAGACACTTTATTCGATCTGTTCCTATTTTTTTTAGGTAGGCTCTAAACATTAAGAGAATGACTATCGAGGAAAAATTGATAGGATTCCGAAATGGGGAAAGTTGGGGGGGGGGGGGAGATTAATATATGTATATATTCATACATGAAGTAAAGAACAACCTCATTGATTTTTTTTCTTTAATTTAATTTTTCTATTGAATGATAAAAATAAGAAAAAAGTAAAAGCTTTTTCACCACCCAGTACGTTCACCAGTTAGAACAAGTTTTTTTCACATTATTGTCTGGATTTTATTGAAGTCCAATTAAATATTTGCTCTCTCTATAACGAGTATAATTTTGATCCAAGGGCAAAAGGCCATTCCTAGAATAATAGAAAATAAAAATTGAATCTTTAATGGTCTGAACAGGTCTCTATTTGTATTTGTCATCCTGTCATTTCCTTCGCTATAAAGGAAGAAGTTAGATAATTCTATCCACGCCCTTTTTAGTCATTTTCCTCGATCGGATTCTAATGAAATAATCGCTTACCCGCACTTTTATTAATTAAGAAAAAAAATGAAAACGTTTTCAAGACTCGGGTCGCTAGATATGCCGTAGTAATTAATAATAAACTTAAATATAAATTATTTATTTATGTCTATATTATGACTTTGCATTAAAATCTCAATAAAATTTTTTTCTTTTCGAATTTTTGAACCGGAATGTATAAAGCTAGAGAGCCAGGTGGTTCGAGTTTAATAATAGTATATTGAAGGCGATAATAAAAAAGTGTGTCTTCTCCTGGAAAAATAAATTTTTCATTTATTTATAACGAGACTATAGTTTCGTTATATTTATAAAATTTATTTTTCCAGCAGAAGACACACTTTTTTATTGCTTCCAATTTATAAAAATTCCGCTACTCTCGGCAAAAAGAAACTTTCAATAATAATATAGTTCCTTACTTCCTTTATTCGAGGACTTAATAAATAGTTTATTTTGGAAAGATTTTGTTGTAGCAAAGTTGTTAATCCATTCTTTTGTTATGGGACCAGCTTGCTTTACAACAATGACGAATTGATCTACAACCAATCAGGTATTTAAATCTTTGAGAAATACCATATATTTATAATTAAAAAGACTGAGGATAAAGATCAAACCTTCGAAACTAGAGTCTCTAACAAATAAATTATATATATTCATGAATATTTATTTATTTACATTATATATATTTTTTAGAGAAAAAAGCAAAACCCTTTAAAGAATTGGTTCTCTAGCCAGTTAAAACTGTCCTATTAATAAATCTAAATATAATAAATAAAAAAGTATTAGAAATGTATTTTTGTTCTAAGGCTTCGACTAACTTGGTAGAATCCTGAATTCTAATTTGGACGAATTTCTACCAATCCGATTTTCTTGAAATTTTGCAAGACCACAGTACCTCTCTACCCTAAGCTGGAATTGGGGGGGGGTTCAAAAATTAAAATTATAAGCCCATTGTCCGATCTAGCACACATTTTACTCAGTTACTTTAAAGAACTACCATGGTAAGTAATATTTGTGAAAATTTGTTAAATAACTATATTTTGTTCTCTAATTAATTGATTTTGATGAAATGAATGAATGATCCAGCTCCAGTGGCGTAATAATAGGGTGGCATGTCGAGCAAATGCCACGGGCCCCCGGCCTCAGGGGGCCCCCGACTCGAGAGGGCAGCGAGCACAGTAGGATCCTAACATTTATTATTACAAAATTCGTGTCTCGTTTGTCAAGGAAATTATTAGTTTTTGATCCACTTTTAGAAACGAAATAGAAAAGTCATCTTCTATAAGAGAACTTGCTGATTTATTAATCATAAAGAATCATTTTATTTCTTCTTGGTTTCCTGAAGGGTGCACTACATTTCTATTATTTGTAACCATTCCTGTGAATATGGCTAGTTCCGAGCGATCATTTTCAAAATTAAAATTGATAAAAACTAATTTAAGAAATTCTATGGGGCAAGAAAGGTTACGCAACTTAGCTAGTCTAAATTTTGACTCGAAATTTGAACTTTGATGTTATCACTTATGCAGAACAGAAAAAAATTTAATAGTTAAAATTTTCACTAAAAATAAAATTGTTATTTCTTTAAATTAAAAGTTACTAGAAAATCAACGCAAAATGCACACAATAATTATTATAGCGTTTGTAAGTACTTTATTTAGTGATTTATTCAAAAGAAACTACAACGTTGGTTTGGCTTCTTTAAATTGACCCGGGGGGGAGGGGGCAATCCGATGAATTTTCCACTGGCCTCAAAGTTATAGTTAACCCATTGTCCGGCTCCGAATTATAGAGTATCCAGATATCAAAACCGCATCAAAATCCTTTGGGTATTTTTCACGTGAAGCTCTGAAAACACAGGCTACATTTTTATTATATGTATAGATATAGATATAATTTTGATTTTGAAAACACTTCATATCACATTCATTGAAAAAAATGAGATTTTTCACAGCAATAGACATATATAATTCACCTATTTCAAAATACCTTTTGCGAAACTGCATCAATTATAAAAATCAAAGTGAATAGTAAAATAATTGATTTTCAATGGGTTTCTATTTAATGAATAATCTATTTTCAAAGAATATTTGATTGGCCCGGACGGAAATAAATTTTCTTTTTTTTTTATGTATTCTCTTTCTAACTTTATTATAAAATTCAAATTAGATCATATTTAAAGCCCTGTTCACTATCAAAGGTCATTCTGTCTCGTAAATTTCTCTCTTAATTCCATTGTTGAATACAATTTATTGGATCAAAAAATCTAAAAAGATAAATAACGGGTATATTTTTCGGGGTTTATTTTTTTCTGTACTTAACTAACATAAATTTCCATAAATTTTCCATTAATTATTTTTCTCTATAATTTACCTTTTTCCATTTTATTCATGTACTACTACAGTTCGATATCAATTTGTTGGAATGAATTAATCATTTTTAGAGAGAATTCCATAGGGGGAATTGAATTAATATGTGTAGGAATAGCAATTCTTGCCATTCGGTAATCTAAGATATCAAATAGTTACACCGAAAATCAACATTTGATTAAAGAAAAAATCTTTACCATTTCGTGAAAGCACGAATTCGGTCTTTTTTTATCAGATTACCCAGACCCTATCTTATCAATTTTCGATTGAATTTTTATCAAGGCACTTTAGATAATGTTATTTCTTGTAAATCTCGTCACGCCGGGATCGAATGGCCATCAAAAGAGCGCGGATTCTTAGATAATACCTTCTTCATCTTTTTCTACGCTTAGAGAATATGTTGTTTTCGATCCTGGTTATCAGGGTTTTGTTGACGCAGTCCCAAAACGACTTTACAGAAATCTTACAATAGCTTAAAATTAAGGGAAGTTATTCTGATATTTCAAAGAAACTAGTATCGTATATTCTTAGATTATAGACTCAATGACCATCTTAATCTTTTTCTACGATTAGCGAATGCTATTTGTGATCCTGGTTGGCATGATTTTGTTGACAGAGGCACAAAACGACTTCTCAGATATCTTACAAAAAATTTAAATTAAGGGGAGTTTTTGTCATGTTGTCAACCCCAAACATATTTCAGCTTATAAAAAAGTTTTTAAATCTTACATCTTTTTGAAACACCGCAAAAACTCCCTTTAATTTTAATTTTCATAATGTTTCAAAAAAAAACCAACACCCCTCTCTTTTAGTTTAATCGTAAAATAGCGTTTCCACTTTTCCAGAAATTCTTTATGCACGTTGTTTTCTTTAGTATTTGTCTCCCGGCTGGCAGCTATTTTCTCCTGAATAATAAGTTGGAGTTATTGGTATTAAGCAGGAGTGGCCAACGAGCCGTTACGATGTTAAATCCGGCCGACAGAATAAATGAAAATATTATTTATATTTATGTTTCGCAGAGGTTTGACGTGTTCAAATGCAAGTAAACAGCAAAGTCAACAAGATTTAAAGATTTTCAAAAAAATTCTAATGATCTTTCATTAGTAAGTCTACCATTTGCTTTCAATGTCGACAATGCACCAGCCAGTATTCAATTGGAACTGATAAATTTTCAATCAAATTTACTATTAAAAAATCAATTTTCTGAAAAAACAATACTGGAATTTGATGCTTCTTTAAATCAAAAAATCTTAAAAAAAATATTCTGGATTATGCACAAAAATATTTGGCATTCTTTGGATGAACTTACATTTACGAAGTAACATTTTCGTTAATGAAACATACGAAGAACAAAAACAGATCCAGAATAACACATGAAAATTTTGAAGCAGTTCTTCGAATAGCTACTAGCCAATTAAATCCTAATTATGCTATAATAATAAATCAGGAACATTCGAAATTTTAACCCCTCACACTAAGTAAAGTTCATTGTATTTATTTTGTTACATAATAAAAATATTAATTTTAAATTTAATTTTATCTATAATCCATTCCAATTAAGATCAATTTGTATTTACTATTTTTATTTTTTAACATGTTAATATATGATAATATATTTGCATATTTTTGAAATAATGAAAATTGAAATTGGCCCATTGATAAAAAAAAGTTGCCCACCTGTGTATTAGGATGTCACAATATGTCTATGACCAAGATCGTGGGCATCCTAATTTTGATGTTGTTTTTAAAGTTCGGAGGTTTTTTAATTCGTGATTCGTATCCCAATCCATTTGGCTTATTCTTGGGATCCTTCCATAGAACAAACTCTCAAATAGCTGCATTTTGGGGCATGACATCTTAGATAGAGACAATACGACACCAATCGCAACCCGTCCCACCCCAACAACATTCATAACAAATTAGATCTCAGGATCAACAGCATTATTGATACAACAAACATAACCACCAACAACACAAGTCGATTCAGGTACTTATCAGTCCAGCCTCTATAATAATACAGAGAACATGTAATATGTTCTTTGTTCATACTAGAAATTAAATTGAAAGTTTTTTTGCCGAGAGAAGCAGAATTTTTATATATTGAAGGAGACAATAAAAGAGTGTGTCTTCTGCTGGAATTATAAATTTTATTTATTTATAACGAGACCATAGTTTCGAGGGCTTTGCCCTCTTCATCAGTCTATTACAATGGATTCACAGGAATTAATTTATGAATGAAAGGTTAAAATATTTCATGTGGTTAGGTTAAGAAATTTTTCAGGGTGGGCAAGTTAAGAATTGAAATTTATACTTGTTTTATGATGAAGAGGGCTAAGCCCTCGAAACTATAGTCTCGTTATAAATAAATAAAATTTATAATTCCAGCAGAAGATACACTCTTTTATTGTCTCCTTCAACATACTAGAAATATTAGGAATTTTTGATAACGATTCATATATATGTGTTAGGGTTAATTTGTAGAAATTGCCTTTTTCTTGAATTATGCAATATTTTGCCGAATTCATGAATTAAGCAAATCGCATGCTAATTCCGGAATTAAGAAATGTCATTCACAATTTCATGTAAAACGCAAAATTTATTTGTTATTTTTAAAATTTGCAACTTTAATTAATAGACAACTGATATAGAAAATTATATATTTAAGGGGTAGCAAAAAAAAAAAAAATTTTTAGTAATTAAACTAGCTGCAAGGCTCGCCCCTGGACCCCCTTCGAACCCCCCCCCCCCCGAAACCCATCCACCACCCCCCACTCACGCCACCACCCCAATGTACAGACAAAACCTTAATTTTATATATATATATATATAGATAATTTCATTTAAATTGGTAACCAATGACGACTGTTTTTGTTGGGGGACGGACATAGATACATAGATACATACAGAGGCAGGCACAAATGCGCATTACTAGTATAGGATTATATACTCTCGATAATTTTTATACAAATATTTTATATTATAAATAAAAAGCATATAATATAATTCAGATTGGCATTTTTGTTTAGTTTTCACAAATTAGGCTTAATATATGTATTATTCCCTATTAGCACAATGTTTCAAACTATATAGGGGCTATATAGATTCTTAAAATCTATATAGGCACTATATAGTTTGAAACATTGTGCTACTAGGTTTATTTATGTCTAGTTTTAGTTTTCAAACTCCAATCGTTTGTTGACAAAAATAATTTCATATAACTAAAATTAATTTGCCGTAAACGTAGCGAGAATCTTGAAAACCTTTGCACATTTTCCTTCATTTACTAATTTTACAATAATTTTAAGCAATTAAATTTTTTTAATTAAACAAAAAATTTCCACTAAAAGTACCTACCATAAATCATAAATATTTATGTTTTATATATATTTCTACAACTATTTAATAATAATCTTATTTAATAAAATATTTAATAAGCTTCACAAAAAACATTAAATATTGTAAATTCAGTTGGATTTCTTTTGCTTAAGAAGGCCTTTAGCTACTCTATATAACTGATGCCTTCCAAAGACTTGTGGAAAACGTTCTCACGCTTTATGGGTCTTTTTAATAAATTTATTCTCAACTCAAGGAAAATACTTCTTAGATCGGACGCGCAATACATTCTTTATGGGAAGTGAAAAAATCTTGTCTACCATTTACTTTAAGGAATCTTAAAAATTCTCGAATTTATCTTTTATTCTATTATTTATTTAAAAGAAGCAATCAACATCAGCAATCGCAGAAAAGATGGACTAGCATTCCGGGTCAGAGTCCTTTTTTTTACTATTTGAAATAAAAGATTTTGGTAAAGGCATTGAGTAGCTCAATTTTATATAGGGTGGGGCAGAACACTGCTTAATTAGAAATTCAATTAAGAAAAAAGTAACGCAGATATATATTTAATTCTTGAATAGAGTTTTAAAGATGAAAATTTTATCAGGCAGATGAGGTCCATTATTATCAATACACATAAATAAACTCAATAAACCAATTCTTAGGGTTCGTGACTCTGATGAAACTGTATTAGATGAAGGAGGAGGTATCAGCCAAAGTTGGATGAACTGGATTCAATAAAACATCCTGGATAAAACGTTTCAGCCTGAATTTATTTGGCCATCTTCGAGTTATACACAAAATGCGGTACACATATGTGATCGAACCAAGCCTTGTCAAAAATAAAATTGTAGCTTCATGTAAATTTATAACGTCCCAAAAGTTCAGAATGAATGTCAATTCATGGCCAAATAAATTCAGGCCGAAACGTTTTATTCAGGGTGTTTTATTGAACCCAGCGCATCCAACTTTGGATGATACCTCCTCCTTCATCTAATACTCAATAAACATATTTGATTTTTTTTTTAATTTTCTTATTGTCGAATTACTTATTCAATATTAGATTAAGGTATGGGGATTCGAATTTGAATCCTGAACGAATGTTAACAAAGGAAATAAATGGGTTAATAAATTTGTTTTAACAATTAATATTTAATAACAACTTGAAGATTATATATATATATAACAAAACTTTTCTTATTCCAAATACAAAACAATAACTCAGCAATAACTTGACTATAATCTATAACAATAATTTAACCACTTTCATCTATAAAACTTAAACTCACTTCTTTTGTTCCAAAACATGTCATCTCATCTCTTCGAAGTTCAGAGGTGCCAACACACAGATTGGCTCATTCAAAAACCCTACACCAAACTCATGGCGCGAATTTGAAGCCATTCTACCTGACACACTCCCACCTTAAAAGGTAAACCTTTTAACACTCACTTTCCGACACTTCCCGATATCTTGCCGGATCCCTAATTCTTCTTCTCTTCCATCTTCTCTTCTGTCTTCTTCTCTTCCGTTTTCTCTCCTCTCGCAACAAAACGTTGTTAGTAGGCCAGTCTTTTCGAGGTATCATCACACAAGACATCCCCTCCCACCATCGAGATTCTATTAAATGGCGCGGAGAACAACCTCTGCTGCCTAAATCAGCTGGATTCAGAGCTCCTTTTGTCGCTGCAAGGAGTTTCATTCTTGTAATCTCTCGTGTAGTGCCACTGGATTGAACACTCGCCAATCCAGCCGCGCACTTCACGTCGTCATCGGGTTTAAGGTTCTCCATTATGGGAAGGTCTCGTGGAGTGCCACTGGATTGAACACTTGCCAATCCAGCCGCGCACTTCACGTCGTCATCGGGTTTAAGGTTCTCCATTATGGGAAGGTCTCGTATAGTACCACTGGATTGAACACCCGCCAATCCAGCCGAGCACTTAACGTCGTCATCCGATTTAAGCCTCTCCATTCTGGGAAGCTCTCGTGAAGTACCACCGGATTGAACACTTGCCAATCCAGCCGTGCACTTCACGTTTGTCCTCCTCTCATAAAAATAGACCAATTCGGTCCATTTCTCTCTATATTCTTCACAGAGGTCAAATTCGGTAGCCAGTTCTGCCTCGTCTTTTATTAATTTGTATACTAGCTCGCTAACCTGATTTTCCAGCGCTGTTAATCGTTGAGACTTTTCTTCAGCCAATCGAAATTCCAAAATGAGTTGATCTCGAGGCGTGTTCTCATTTCACAACGATGTCTTCATTTTGTTGTTTATATTGGTGAACGCTCTTCGCGAATTCACTCTCTCTCTCTTCAGGCTTCTCAAATCTAC